>CM017443.1:8952147-9369200 GCA_007726485.1 Eragrostis curvula
GAGGGGACAGGGGTCCCGTCCCAGCCAGCCAGGTCGTGAGATCCTCAGCGGGAAGTTTCTCATTCATCCTGTACGACACCCTGTCGAAATCCACCTTCGTTGCTGCTGTAAGTCCACCCAGTGCATTGCAATCAGACATCCATCTTTTCTTCCTGACTCCTGAGGCATACGTTCCCCCTTTACCACGTTAACTGTGGCCTGAATCGCAATGTTGTGCTGGAACGCAGGACGCTGATGGCAGCATCCCCTTCTTCTGGGGCGTCGACTCTGAGGACCATCTCGTGTTCTCCGACGACTCTGGGCTTCTCAAGACTGGCTGTGGCAACTCGTTCGCGCCATTCCCCAAAGGTACTTCTCCAAGAATAAAACACTATCTGATCCCTTCATCCTTACACCTCCAGAATTGAATGGTTCGGTTCAAACTCTCCAATGTGACGGGATAATCACTGATTCATCATCTGATTCATCAGGTTGCTTCTACACCACCTCCGGGGGCCTGCAGAGCTTCGAGCACCCGCTGCACGAGGTCAAGGCAGTGCCGCGCGTGGACAGCCAGGGCCAGATGTGCGGCTCTACCTTCAAGGTCGACAGCGAGACCAAGAAGCAGGACGCCAGCATCCCCCGCGTCGGCAGCGCTGCGGACTGGTCCAACCAGTTCTGATCGGCGGCTTCTCCCATCTTCTTGCTGCCCATTTCCCGGCAATGAGACGCCGATCAGTGTATCAGATGAACCGCTGAGACTGACGATGCCGCTACGTTTCTTCACGCATTTTGTCGAACGCCATGAGACTCTCAGATCGTGTTTATCTACATCGTAATGTTGATATACTAATCTTGCCAAGTGGTGGAAACTACCTGTAGCGTATTTCCCTGATGTTTTGAATAAAAAGGCTCCATTTGGTATTGTGAGATCGTTAAAGTTTGCTGTTTTGCATGAGTGAATGATGCTGATTGTTAAAAAAATGGGCATGGTGATGTTTTATCGTTAATTGAAGGTATATGTACCTTATTTCCTTGTTTTGATAAAGGCTTCATCGTTGTTGCAAGATTTTTATAAGTGAATGCATTTTGGTAGTTCGAATGAGAGGGCAGTTTTTTCAAACTTGCCCTTTTCTCCCCGTTTTGTGCAACGTTCTGAACGCGTCTGTTGCTGATCACTACAGTTTTCTTTCCAATTTTGTTTTCTTATTATGAAAATTAGATATCTTTCAGTTTTTAATGTGTGAAGCTGGTTACTTCATTTCTTTTTTAATGTACAGAAAACCGGAGGAATTAGGACTAGTAACCGTTGCGCCGATCGGACTGCGTAGACTCAACGCAAACCGGAGTGGGTGGAGCTTGTGATGAAGTGTGTTACAACGGTGACCTACAGAATCAAGGTGAACAACGAGTGTACTGACCGTATTTTTCCGGGGGGGGTTTGAGGCAAGGCGACCCGTTGTCCCCATATTTATTCATCTTGTGTGCGGAAGGTCTCTCGGCTATGCTACAGAAGGCTGAAACTGATGGGAAATTAGAAGGAATTATGGTTTGCCATGGGGCCCCCACGAGTGAACCATCTTTTCTTTGCTGATGATTCGCTAATCCTGATGAAGGCAAGAAATGAGGACGCCATTGAACTGAAGCGCATTCTTGAGACTTATGAATTGGCCTCGGGACAAATGATAAACCGGGACAAATCTTCAGTGTTTTTTAGCCCAAACACAAGGAAGGGGTGCAAAACAGTATGAGGTCTATCCATCTATCAGCCAGATTGCGAGGATTGAGAGGTATCTGGGCTCCCAATCTTGGTTGGGCAGTCAAGGAGGAAGGCTTTTGAATATATAAAGCAGAAAATATGGCTAGAATTCAGGGTGGCAAGAGAAGTTGCTCTCGAAAAAGCGGGCAATAGAATCCTCATCAAAGCGTGGCTCAGCAATCCCAACCTATGCTAATGTCATGTTTCGACCTGACCAAAGGACTGTGTGAGGAGCTGAATTCATGATCGGGCAGGTGTGGGTGGAGTCAACGGATAAGCAAATAAGATTCACTGGCTTAGTTGGACAAGCTCACAATGGCAAAGAAAAAAGGAGGGCTTGGGTTTAGGGACCTGCATCTCTTCAATATGGCGATGCTGTCCCGACAAGCATGGCGTATTTTAAAACCATCCCGACTCCCTGTGTGCAAAAATTCTGAAAGCCAAATACTTCCCCAATACTGACATCTTGCATTGCGAGGAAAATAAGGGCATCTCATACTCTTGGCGCGGTATTTTGCGAGGGTTGATATGTTGAAGAATGGGTTGATATGGAGGGTTGGTGATGGTGAACACATCAATATCTGGGATGATGCATGGGTCCCAAACAGCTGCACGCGTAAGTCGGCAACAACAGGGGGGCCTCACTCTTAACCCGGGTGGCTGAGCTGATCAATCCAGCAACGGGAGAGTGGGATGTACAGCTGGTCAAGGACACTTTTTGTGAAGCAGATGCGGGACTGATTCTAGCACTGCCTACGGATAACGAAATGCATGACTGGGCTGCGTGGCATTTTGATGCAAAGGGACAATTCTCTGTAAAATCTGCTTATAAGCTGGCTGTACAGTTTAGAGAGCAACATAACCGGAGGGATGCTTCAACATCAGACCCAGGGTTTGTTAGGAAACAATTCCCGTGGCACAAGATATGGCAAGTGGCAGGTCCAAATAAATTGAAAATGTTCCTCTGGCAATTTGCACATAACATTCTCCCAGTAAAGCGAAATGTATCACGAAGAGGTGTAAAACTGGATACTATATGCCCAGTGTGCAAAAGGTTGGATGAGGACTGTGGCCATTTGCTTTTTCAAATGCAAGAGCGTCCGAGAATGCTGGACAGAGCTAGACCTGGAACACATTCGGGTGCAGCTAGAGCACAGCAGGTCAGGGAGGGAAGTGGTGGAGAAGATATGGCAATTAAGAGTGAACTACATCTTAAAGTGTTCATCTTGCTGTGGAAGTGGTGGGGTGCTAGAAATAACAGAATGCTGGCGAGAAGATGTGGAGCAGCCGGGAGATTTGCAAGTCAGTAATCATGAACCAAAAAGAATTTGAAGCGGTGTTTGCCAGTCAAGGGGGAGCCAAAAGAGCAAAGGGGATAAAAAAGTGGAAACCACCACCTGAAGGCATATACAAGCTGAATACTGATGCATCTTTTAACTAAGCAGAGAACAGCGGTGGATGGGGCTTTGTAGCGAGAGATGACCAAGGCTAATTTCTAGGAGGAGGAGCCGGTAAGCTGGACAATGTGTCCTCAGCCTTGCACGCTGAAGCGGTTGCTGCTCTTCGATGCTTGGAGAGAGCGGCGGCACTGGGGATGGCAAATGTTATTTTGGAAACTGACGCGGCCACGCTGGGTGCCGCGCTGAGCTCGGAAGACATGGACAGAAGCCTATTTGGGTGTCTTTTTCGTAAGATTAAAAATGTAATGCACAATCAATTTGAGAGTTGTACTATCTCAGTTTGCCCTAGAGAGTGTAATAGGGTAGCAGACTCACTTGCCTCCTTTGGAGCGCACATTTCGGCCTCTGGCTCGCTGTTCATGAGCCAAGCCCCAGAGTTTGTAGTTTCTCTTGTCTCCGGCGATTTGCCTGGAGCAGGTGTTTAATGGAAAGTCTTTCCAGTTTCAAAAAAAAAAAAAAAAACGCAAACCGGGTTGAATCCATTCCGTTGAGCGTTTTAACCGTATCGGAGCGGAGAAGGCCAACACAAATTTGGCCCAAACCGACTGCAACTGAGCGGCCGAGCCAAACCGGCGCGTTCCCGATCCAACGGAACCCACCAGCTTCCATCGCGTCTTCCCGGGCTCGCGTTCCCACCATCGCACTCGTCCCCTACCTTTTTTTTTGGGACTGAAAATACTTTTTATTCCTAGCTCCGGCCTCCTTCCCTCTCCCTCCTCCATCTTCACCTCTCTCTCTCCCCCCTCGCCCGTACGAAACCCTAGGCTCCGCGGCCCCAAAACCCCGGCGCCGCCGCCGCTGCCGCCGTCGGCGGCGCCCCATGGCCCCAGCCTCCTCGTCCTCCGACGCCGAAGACCTCCCCGCCCGCAGATCCGACGCCGCCGACGTCGCCGGCAACGTCTGGGACCTCGCCGCCATCTCCCCGCCCCCCGCCGGCGGCCGCGAGATATACATCTACCGCAACACTTACAACCTCATCCCGCGCTCGGTCGGCCGCGGCGGCGGGCTCAGGTCGCTCAAGTTCTTCGGCAACGATGTGGAGGTGCTGCCGCCGGACGCGGAGGGCGAGCTGGACGGGCTCGAGAGCCTGCAGGTCAAAGTGTCCGCGCCTAGGGTCTCCGGGGCGCCGCTCCGCCGGATGCGGCTTCTCAAGGAGCTTGAGCTCTCCATGGTGCCGCCCAGGCCGTCCTCGTGCTCCATACTGGCCGAGATCGCCGGCCTCAGATGCCTCACCAAGCTCACCATCAGTCACTTCTCAATTCGGTATGTGCAAAACTACTAGCTCAACTGTCACGTCCTGCCAGCCGAACTTCCTGGTGCTTAGTTCTTCAAATTTTTGTTGCTGTGCTACTGCTTTTCCAGTGTTTTCAAGGCAAATGTGGCTGCTTTGCGTTTTTTGCTGGCATTTTGTATTTACTCAACTAACATAAAGGTAACAAAGCTTCGGGCGTGTAACCATCGAATTGGTAATGACTGTTGGCGAGACCTAATTTTGCTATGCTAGGTACCTTAGGGACTTATGGTAATCATGATTGCTTTCACCGAGTGCTAATTTAGGTAGAAGAAATGATTTATCTTGCTTTTTGTGTGTAGCATTGCTTTTGCCATGATGCTGGCAATGTTTGCCTCATCCACCTTTTCTTTTTCTCTCATTCATCTACAGTAAAATTTAGGACGGTGGTAATTATTACCTTACTTTCGAATAGCTTTTGTTTTGTTTGTGTGTACGCATTGGCTGTTGTTCGTTGCTGCATTGGTGGCGGTGGATAACCCATTGACTTTATGTTAGAGTTACAAGGTTTCTGTAGACACCTAATTCACCATATTGCTGAAAAACACTGCCTGTAATTGGCACTGGGCAACCTTTTAATTGCTGAATCACCAGAATGGTCATTAAATGGTTCATGACTACTCATTCAGTTGTTTCTATGGGTTAAACGCTTAATTTGTGGCATGGAAACTGTTGATGCTTTAGACCAGTTAGGCAGCACAACAGTGCGATGTGGTATGAAGGCAAAACTTACAGAATTGAGTTGTAGAAATTTCTGATGCTGTGTTGTGGTGTGCCTATACGCAGTTTCCCAATTGTTTCTGTAGAGCCTAGTTTCATTCAGAAAAACATTAACATCATGGTTTATCAAACTCTTAGTACAATATCCCAAGTCTCAGTACAGTACATGTGTTTTGTACGTCGAATCTGCACTTAGTTAACTAATTTTTTCCAATGCTTATCTATATCTCTGGTGGCAGATTTTACTATTTTTCCTCCTTAGATGCACTAGAAATAAGGAAAAAGGAATGATAATACTCCTTCCAGTCGCTTTGTGGTGATATGTGCTGTCAAACTTTGAAACATTGGACTTTGATACCATCATGGATATTTGGAACAGACACATAAAATGGGCCCTTCTTGAAAATTGTGTTAAAAAATATTACAGTTTGTTATGTTATAAATCATTGTCCATATTTGCAATTTTGTGGCCGCAGTCCAGGTGTCCCCTTTTTTTAATGACTGTACTATTTGACTAAATCCTTTGTGGTGTGGACTTATCTTTTGATCACACGCCATAATTTGCACTGGAACTATTCAGGTTTTGCCAAACTTCTTGTTATGTGTGATTTCATTCCTTTACTTTCTTATAAATCTCAGCTTCTGATAGCTTGGTCTTATTTCTCATAGCATGTAGTTGTTCTTGTTTGTAAGTGGTTAGTTGAATAAATTAGCTTCTTAGCTTCTCTGTCTTGGTAAATAAGCTTTAGGTGATTTAGGTAACATACTTGAAGTTATAAATTATTATTATTGCTGTATAGCATTTGATCACTTGGAAGTGGTACACTAGCTGTTCTGGCTATTGCTTAACTTTTTATGCTATATCGAGTTACTTATTATTAAATATGGAGCCGAGAATTGATGATACCTTATTTCTTTATAAACAATCTACAGGTACCTTCCTCCTGAGATTGGCTCCCTCAGGAAGCTTCAAGAACTTGATCTATCTTTCAACAAACTGAAGAACTTGCCTAATTGTATAATTGAGTTGAGTGCCCTGAAGTTCCTTAAAGTGACCAACAATAAGCTGGTGGATGTACCTCCAGAAATCTCCTCTTTGAGGTGCCTTGAAAGTCTTGACTTGTCAAACAATAGACTGACTTCTCTTGGATCGGTTAAATTTGTTTCTATGCTTACGCTGCAGTATTTAAACCTTCAGGTATATTCTCTATTTGTTTTTCTTTTTCTTCTTTCAAGTCATCTTGTTTGTTTTCCTTGTAGGTTCAATTACAACAATAGGCTCAACATATTTATGTGTTTCCGGTTTCCCTATTAAATCTGATTAAAGAAGTATGTGATGTATTTAGAAACCACAAAGAAATATTATATTGTGTTGGATTTAGGTGTGGAAATCACTGTTCTTTATACTAATAAATATTTTTTTCTATTTATTTTCTGTTGTTGATGCTCTGTTGAAATTCATATAGCATAGAGTGACACTTTCTTTTCATTTCAAGTTTAATAGGCTGTCCCACTCGTATGAGATTCCGGCATGGGTATGCTGTGACATGAGGGGCAACAATGAAAATGCCGCAAAGAGTAGCAAGCTACAGTGTTCAGGTGTAGAAAGCAGAAGTTTGGCAGAATCTGGAACTTTGAATCGTGGTTCCGACGGTGCCCATTCATGCTCACACACAGAAGCTTCCCCAAATTTAAAACATCATGCTCCACAGAAAACGAAGAAGGGCTGGAAGAGACGGGATTGTCTGCAACAGAGGGCTCGCCAGGAGCGTTTAGACTCAAGCAGGAGCAAGCTCAGTACGAAATACATTGATGAAATGGCTGTGAACATGGCCGAGGACGAATACCCTTTTAATTTGCATGATATGGAAAACAAATCAGAGATGAAAAGAATCGATGAAGAAACTTCTGTACATGATTCTTTGAAAGAAACAAGTTCTATATCCGATGATGTATCTTCTATAATCGATGATGACTTTGATGGGCTCATGAAAGATAGTAGCATGATGTTACAGGACCATCCTAGTGAGGAAAAACCTAGAATGAATATGAGAAGTTTCCATGGTAGCAATTCATGTATCAGTGTGGAACCTACTTTCAGCAGAGGAAGGATCCATAGTGTTGAAAATGAACTAGAGGATACTGCTTCCTCTGCCCATGATGTTGGTGAAATTGTTCAAGAGAACTCTTCAGATACATCAAAGTGCACTTCAAAATCTAAAAGGCACCCTGATATGGACAGCAATCCTAAACCTAGCAAATTCCCTAGGCCAATTGATGAGTGCTCAAAAATATCATATAAGTATAGCGTGGAGTCATTTTGCAGCATAGATGACCATCTACCAGATGGCTTTTATGATGCGGGGCGAGATATGCCCTTCATGTCATTAGAGGGGTACGAGAGAAGTTTTGGACTAAATGCACGTGAAGTAATTCTTTTGGACAGGTTAGTGCTTATTTCTATCCATAATTATGATTTGCATATGTTTATGTTCTAAATTAATTTTATTTTGTTCAACTCAGAGAAAAAGATGAAGAATTGGATGCAATTGCTTCTTCAGCGCAATTATTGTTATCTAGTTTGAAAAGACCTAGCTCTTTCGACACAGATGAAGATACAGGCCATGATTTACTGAGGGCATCGGTGCTTGCTTTGTTTGTTTCTGACTGCTTTGGAGGTTGTGATCGAAGTGCTTCTCTTGGGAGAACACGGAGAGCTATTGTTAGCTTGAGGAAGGAGCAACCATTCATTTGTACCTGTTGCATTGGAACTGTATGTGACAGCAGTGAAGCTTCTAAGCAGACTAATACTCTTGCCGAGCACTTCAATGTTAATGGTCTTTGTGATAGATCGATACATATCATCAAGGAAAGGAGAAATTCGGGTATTGTACCTATAGGGGCGCTGCAATTTGGTGTTTGTCGGCACCGAGCTGTCCTAATGAAGGTTACCCCTTTGTTCCTATCTTGGTTTTTTTTCTCGAACAACCCCTTTTGTTCCTATGTTTACTAACAATTCTGTGTTTGCTCTTTGAACATTGCAACTATATTCTTTGCAGTATCTGTGCGATCGGGCTGATCCACCTATTCCTTGTGAGCTTGTGAGGGGGCATCTTGACTATACACCTCATGCTTGGAATGTCGTTCCTATTAGAAAAGGGAATGGCTGGGTAAGGATGATTGTTGATGCGTGCTACCCCACCAACATAAAGGAAGAGACAGATCCAGAATACTTCTGCAGGTAAGCAGCTTCTGGTGTTACAATTTCTGTTTAAGAATTCATTACTGCTTTTTTCTCTTTGCCAATTTCCTTATCTTGTCTTTGCATGCAATTCATTGTGCCAATTAGAATGGCAACATGCCTGTACTGTCATAAGTAGTCTAACTAGTGATTTTAGATGCAGAAAGTCAACGCGTGAAATAAAAGGCCATTGCCATGTGGTATTAATATGATATGGTCCATGAAACTGCAAACATATTGCCTGTTCTGTCTTTAATTCTTTGCAGAATACTCTAATTATTCAAATGTCTTCTCTTTGAGGCAGGGATTCTTTTCATAAGTTTTCAGTTTTTGACCTATCTATTGCTGGTAGATACTCTTTTTAGTCCTTTATATTTTTTTTTACCTGATGTTAGGGGGTCTTATCTACTGGTCTCTAATTGCATGCATGTTAGTCATGCTGTTACGGTGAGGCATTGAGAACAAGTACACATGCTACTTTCTGGTTCTTTATTAATCCAAATATCCAATATCATAACCTTAAGTTTGATTAACGTATTATCTTTGTGCTCTTTCAGGTATTTTCCGCTCGGTCGCCTAAATGATCCGCTTGACGATGAGAGCTATACCACTCGTTGTTCCTTCCCTTCTGTTTCACTGTGCAAAGAAATTGAAGTTACAGCTTCGAGTTCTGTCTATCACTGTAAACTTGGTGCTGTTGATGCTGCAGCAAAGGTAGAGTTATCCCCCTTCATCTCTTTGATTCCATTTATGTGGTATCATTTTGTTTGATAAGTTACTTGACATTATTGTGAACAGGTGCAATACTTAGACACCCGCAATGCTTCAAATGATGAAATTAAAAAATTCGAATACAAACTTCTTGGAGAAGTGAGAATGCTGGGTGCTTTTAGGAAGCACAAATGCATAGTGGACATATATGGACACCAATTTTCTTCTAAGTGGGTCCAAGATGATGGTGGTAAAGAATACAGGATATTGCAGTCTGTAATTTTGATGGAGTATGTAAATGGAGGTTCTCTGAAGGTAAAATCATCTGTGGTTCTTATGACTTTGATGTATTATTTCAAAACCATGGTGTGATGTTTCTTTCAAATAACTGAAACTGTTACTTTCTCACCAGGGCTATTTGACGAAGTTACTGAAAGAGGGCAAGAAGCATGTACCTATTGACCTAGCATTTTACATTGCCCGGGAAGTTGCTTGTGCATTGTCGGAGCTACACAAGAAACTTGTTATTCACCGGGACATAAAAAGTGAAAATGTATTGGTTGATCTGAATTCTAAGACTGCTAGCACACCGTTAGTCAAGCTTACTGATTTTGATAGATCCATACCTTTGCATTCTTTGTCCCATACATGCTGTATTGCTCACCTGGGTGCACATCCACCCAATGTTTGTGTTGGGACGCCTTGCTGGATGGCTCCTGAGGTTCTTCAAGCCATGCATGAAAAACACCAATATGGATTGGTAAGCATTTATTTAATATAAAAATATCTGTCGCATTCTTTTGTTTGCAATATTTATTCTTTAGTTCTGCATGCTAGAGGAAGTTATTTTATATTAATATTTTCTATAATCTGAATTAAGCTATATTTTAGCTGAGTGTCATTATGCATCAACTATGTTTCGTTATGTACTTGTGGTGACCATTCTTCTTACAATCACGTTTTGGGTGTTACTTATGTTACTGAAATGACCAACAAATTTGTTGATGCGATTTAATACTTCCCTGATGCAGGAAGTGGATATCTGGTCATTTGGATGTTTTTTGTTGGAGATGCTTACCCTTCGGATACCCTACCAGGGACTACCTGACTCAGAAATATATGACCTCATAATGGTAAGGCTCCTTTTGTCAGAAGAAAGACAGTATTGTTTTTGCAATTTCTGATACATATGGGTGTACGAGTCCCTAACTGTCTCTCTAATCTTATACCTTCAGAGGAAGAAACAAAGGCCAAGGCTAACTCAGGAGTTAGAAGCATTCTGGACAGTAGATGAGCCAGTTACGAGGCTGAAGTTGGGGATCACATCTGATTCTCATGCGGATAAATTAAGACACCTAATAGATCTCTTCTACCAGTGCACCAGGGGAAATGCCTCCAAGCGCCCAAAAGCTGAGGAGATTTACAACTCATTGTGCTCCTTACCCACATGTTATGATATGAGGTGATTCTTTGGATCCTGGACCAGAAGAAATCTTATGGTGAATGGTGATAGTGAACCAGATCAGCAGACCGTGGCAGGTTAAGCAGGACAGTTTCAGAAGGTGAAAGATCTGGCCGACTTCATCGTTGGTAAGCTGCGACCAGTATTCTGGCCATGTTACTACTCTTAGTGAGTTGGTCTTTGGATGGTGGCCAAGCAGAATTTGAGAAGTCGAACCACATCATCAACTTACATCACCAGAGTTCCTCTCGAGTCAAATCAGTTTTGTAGCAGCACGGCATCCCGACTCACCTGTTGTAGTAGAGTAGTAGTCAGTCGTCGTTGTCGCTGTCTGATCATGTATCTATGTCATGTCATCCTTTTTTTTTCCTCATTGTTGCTGTCATATTATGATGGTGTTTAATAAGTTATTAATTTAGGCCATTCACGGTCCCAAGGCATTTGTCGGCTAGACTGCTGCATCCGCCTTCTGTATGTTAATTTTTATTTTTGTGTCAAACTGTAGTTTAGGTGATCTGTGCAGCTTTTCTTATTGCTGAGTTATGTAACTGTATCGCGAGGTTATTTATGCTGATTTCACCAGTTTTTCATCATCGGATTTTGTTCTTAGCAGCTGGACTGTTGTATTTCTTTATTTCAGTAATCCCGAAACTGTTCCTTCGTGTTTCAAGACATTGATGTTGCTCACTGTATTCAAACTATTACAAGTGTCATTCTAGCTTTGCATGGTATGCTGGTGGCTGCGGTCCTTGTTTCGGTCTGATTAGTCAGTTTTATCTGTTTGACTATATTTTCATTTTCTCTCGTGAACACTCCAATATGCATGTAATTGTTTCGTGAGGTTACTGATGCTGATTTAATCAGCCTATTCAGTACCAGCTCTTCATGAACTATTTTCTTTACATACATGTGGGCCACTGTTTCGTCGTCTTATGGGTGGTAAATATGGTCATTCACCGTTGTATCTTCAACTGAAACGATTCCCGAGTTCTCAGTGCCCGCAGGTTCAGCTGAGATCACGCTGTTGGGCTGGTCGTTCACCCAAGATGCTGAGGTCCCTACACACCGTTCTGAAAACCCCAGTATTCTAAGCACCTCCTACGTCCGGCAGAGCCCTGATCTTTGACTATCATGCATGGACCAATCTCCAGTTCTAGCCTATACCCCTGTTTTGTTTTGTTTTAAATAAAACGCTGCGATTTGCCTTCTCGAGATCGAATTTGTATGCATGCCAGGACAAGATGCGCAGTTAATTCCTGTCGATGGCTCGGCAGGCCGAGGCCATGTTCGCCGCCTCCGCGGCGCGCCACGACGCCCGCGCTTCCCCCCTTGGCATGTGCCGCCGCGCGTTTGACTTCGCGCCGATTGGCCGCCCCGCGCGGCCGGCCGGCCTGTTCGCCGGCCGCGGGTTGGCTGGCCTGGCATCGCGTTTGGGATCCCATCGCAGGGTCAGCGACAGGGAGAGGATAGTTTACGGTGTCGAGCGGGCACCGCCTTGACCGCGCGACCCGCGGCGCCCATGTGATCTCTGCCCCGCGATCCGGCTATATATATAAGTGGCAAGCGAATGGCCATGTGGTGTGATCCTCTCCCTACTTCACCCTCGACTTCAGCGTGATGAAGCAACGCCGAGCTGTGCGCCGGGGAGCTCCATATTCCGGCGGCTCTGAGCTCATCTGAAGCTGGTGTGAGTCGGGGAAGATTGTGGGTGCCCAAGAGAACGAGTGAAGCTGCCAGCATGATCTAACTTGTGTGGGCAGTGTCCGCGGTTGTGCCATTGCTCATGTAGTAGTGTGCCTGCGGTGTTCGTCGGACAAGAACCAGCTACAGTTCGCGCAAATGCGCGCTGGTTTTGCGACGGGCGTCCATGGGACGGAGCATGGCACGGCCGTGGTGTTGTATCAGGCTTCTCTGGTTGTTGGTTAGATCATGCTGTGACAGTTTCACTCCTTCCCTTTGGGCACATGATGGAAGCTGCCGAGGCGGACGGACAGGATCGATCGCAAGACGCGACACAGCAGTCATAAGGTGCCCATATCCGTCTCAAGCCTGAATGGTGAAGTGAAGCTTTATCTTTCACTTTTGTTGTTTCCTTATCTTCTTTTAATGTTGTCTATGCATCTACAGACTTATCAATGTTGAAAGAGACGAAAGCCATACGATTGAATACAACTCATCAGGACCTTTTTGAAGAACAAGTGATGAGATCAGTTTTGCTTTATCATCACAGAAAGACAAGATGAGATAGAGGACCTTCTTGCTGTCTGTCTCTACGGCCCTTGGGCCTCAGAGTCAGAGAATATGCAGTACTTCAATCGTAGGCGGCACTTGGAGGTCGTGGATCAATGCAAAATTTCAGTTGCAACAATAGTTTCACATTTAAAACACGCTATAAATAAGTGAATAGAATCATAGAGATCAAAACAGAAATATTTGTACTTATGCGTGCCAGATTGTTTAACAAATTAGGTAATGAAAAATCAAACATTAAAATAGGGAATGGTGACAGATCGAGCTATGAAGATTGTGGGTAGATAGCTTAATTATCAAAGTTGATTCAAGAGGTTTGATGACAGGAGTATCATTTAAATGTTGTTTTGGAGTCATCTGTGTATTTTGGATGACACTACCCCTACATGCATAAATCACACAAGAAAAAACCTACATGCATAAAGCTCAAGACTCACTTTGTTTTGTGTTTGGAGCACCGCTTCATTTTGCTTTACATGTGAAATTATTTACAAGTCAGACCGTGTTGAATTATTGACTAGGTACAACATTCAACTCTTGAGCACAATGGAAAATTATCCACCTAATTAATCTTTACTTGGTATGTGAAATTATGTGTAAAATGTCTTACATTTTGGAGGTGGAGAGAGTAGAGTTTTAAAAGTGGGTGTACCACCAGTTTAATGAAACGAAATCCTCTATTGTCGCTATTAAAACGGTACAGGAGTGTCGTCCTCTATCCGATGCGTTCATTCCAGTTTTAACGACGGCTAATTGTCCCGATGGAACAAGGCTTGTGGCGCGATCTTTGTTTCGGGCCTTCTCTGACCTTGTTCGGCCCAGTAAACAATGCCAACACTACCTTCCAAGTTCAAACTCATTGTCATCCCCACGCAGTTTTCTCACCACGCCGGCACCATGGACAACAACAATCAGTTCAACTCCGAAACTTATTAATCTTGTGCCAGCAACTTCATTTAGGCCTCAAACCACCACTTTGGTTTGGTTCCTTTTGGTTTCTTCCCCTAATTAGCTCCTCCAGGCCCATGGTGCTAATGCCAAGAACGAGCTGACGGAGGACTACAAGCAATCAAACACGTTTAGGAGAGATCATGTACTAAGGTGTCTGTGGATAATATGACAAGCACTAAGCCTCATGTGCTGTCTTTGAGATCCATGGCGGCAACAAACAGGCAGAAGCTATCATTGCCGGCGGCCAGGCATAAGCTATCATCTTGAGAACAACATGAATTGATATAGTCACAAGAATAGTTGTTGCCGTTGGCTAGATTACCATTTTTAATGGGACTAATTAAGAGGTTTTGTGCTATTAACTTAGTAATATAAGAGGAGATTTGGCCACTTAGACGCATCTTAGTTGAAACGGCACAGTTTGACGTTATAATAGCGACAACAGGCGATTTGGTTCCCAGTTTAACATTCAAATTTTGATCCTAAAACTTTGTTGTTACAGTATATTAGTTTCTAAGAAAAAATACGACAAAGATATTTAGGTACTGTAATATATATGGTGTAAACATGGAACGTGAGGATCTATCAATTAAAAGGAAGAAGATCTAGACTTCCAAAATTATGGATGGAGTTTTTTCTACTTTCTTTGAAAGGAAATTATGGCAATAGTTAGCAACATATCAAAATGATCAGTGCTTTGGTAGGTCCATACAAGAAAACCATATGGCATAGGTTTGTTACATAGAAATGCCAATCTCGTTTCTGCATGCATAAATATCTTTTCTCATGAAATATCTTTGAAAATACAAGGTTTAAAAAATTATATGTATATATTGTTTTATATAGGGAAAATCCATTCTATTATAATTTTACAGCATTGTGATAGGGTTGTATGTTTTTCTCGGTGAAATTATAGGACCTTTGTTTATTATATAGGAGAAATATTTTACGTGACAATAAATATTTTATGTTAAGATAGTTCGTTGTAAAAGAAGGGAGAGTAATACATGCTGACGTTCTTATATAGGTGCTTAAACTATAAATAAGATATTTTTTATGTGATGCATATTTGAATGTAGTCCATGTATGTTTGCAGAAGTTTTCATATATAAATTATTTAAAGAAAAATTTAGAGCACACAAATGTTCACAATCCAATTTTTCTAAGCATCATTGTGATTATTGTTGCTTTTCTTCCTCTATCACTACAAATGATGTGCTCGCGTGCCTCATCTCATCTAAGCTGGAGAGGATCATTTGAGATTGGTGCAACGGCGAAGCTAGCTAGGTACACGGTCCCCAGTGCCTGAGAGAAATCAACAAATCAGTGATAGTGTCCCATTGCACCATGTAGGCACCATCTTGACGTGCACTCAGTGGCACTCGGCTCATCCAACCGCTAGCTTCGCCCCTAATGGTGCACTTGTTACTAGTAACTTAGTGACACCACAAGCTTGTACGGTAGTTGTTCAAAATGTGACAAATGCTTGTTCGTTTTCAAGTAAACATGAGTTGATATGTGGGCGGCAGTGAGGAGTTTGGTGCGGCGCGGGTGCTCTGGAGCCTTTCCGGGGGAGCCCCCGCGAGTGGCACGACCTGGTCGTGACGCGGGCGTCATCCCTGACATACGTGCGCACGCCAGCCAGCTCGATCGCTAGCCTACCTTGACGATCTTGACGCCGCGCGCGGAGAAGCGGAGCCGGGGACCACGGGGCCGGGTGGTGGTGAGCTGCTGGCGTGCGCGTGGATGCGTGGCCGTGCCGGCCTGGCCTCCTTCAACATGAGACGAGACGAGAGACGTGCAGCGCCACGAACGGGTGTTCTTGTCTCTTGATTAAGCTGATTCGTGCACAGTAAGTAAAACTTTATTAAATGTTTGTGCATACGACGTCTGGCCGTACTGGCCGTCGAACCATTTTGGCCCCCACAGTTCCCCTGTGTTGATGATGACTGGCCCGTGTAATCAATCGTTCGTGATGCAACGACGTCATTTGTCACCTGCCTAGATACGGCGCAATAGGTGCGGCCAAGGCAGGCCAACCTAGCTAGGCGTGAATACCCGAGCGCTCGCGTGCAGCTGGTCCCAAACCTCAAAATACCCGAGCGCTCGCGTGCAGCTGGTCTCTTGTGAAACTTCTTTTAAAATACAAGTTTAAGTATCTTTTATGTTATGTACTTAAATATTTTTATGTTCTTTTCAATTTAGAGTATTATAAAAATTAGCAAAAAGTCCATATTACTCCCCTCAAGTATAACCAAAGTCCACATCACCCCCTAAATTATCTTTTGGTTCGTTTTACCCCCTAAACTATGTCACTCGGTACAATTCACCCGTTAGTAAAATTTGTCTTTTTTATTCCTCCTTGCCAAAATTGAATTTTAATTTAACATCTTGCATGGATGTAGTGAATATCACAATGTATGTCAGAAAAATATATCATGAATTTTTCGTCATCATTTTCAATATAATATTGTATCCCAAATATTACTTAATTATTAAATATCTCAGCCCATCAAAATAATGATGAAAATGGATTTCTATTTTTATAACATGAGTTACAATGTCTAATATCATCTCGCAAAATACCTAATGCCATACTTGTGTATGGAGAAATAAAATAGACAAACTGTATTAGGAGGTAAATTAAACCAAGTGACATAGTTTAGGGGGTGAAATGAACCAAAAAATAGTTTAGAGGGTTATGTAGACTTTGACTATACTTGAGGGGAGTAATTTGGACTTTTTCCAATTATGTATACGCCTTGTCATGATTTTTTTGGTCTCTGTGTGTGTGTGTGGGGGGGGGGGGGGGGGGGGGGTCCCTGATTAGTTATGACATGACAAATACTTTCTTGCAATATAATTTATATTGTGCTTCCAAACGAGTGCATTTTACTATATATAAATATGTGTCAACAATTTCTAAATTGCTATGCTAGACTTCTGTTGAATTGAGTGGACCAGTTTTGCTCCTGCAGAATCACAACCCATTGCAGCACATGATATTGATATTTGGTCAAGAAAAAGAAGACATCATGATCAGTCTCAAGGATTAGAAATTACCATATTGTTTAGGAAAATTTTACCCATTTTCTATCATTATGGAAAAGTAGCCCAATATACCCCTTTACATATTTTTATTAAAGTTGGCCACCGTTGATATTTTGAAAAAAAAAATGGAATAGCCATATGTACAATTTTATAAACTTTCTATTGTTATCTTTTTTCATGAATAAATCAATAAAAATAATAGTGGTAGAAAATAACAATGATAATACAAGAATAAGATAATGTGGCACATGTTATAACACAATAATAATTGTATAATTGATTCTAGCCATGCAAACGCTACAATCGTGATCTAGGACCAAGAGTCGGGTTCACAGAGACAAGGAAGTTAAAAATCTAACTTCATGTTGCGGTTTGATTGGTGTCATGGTCGTGTAATTCTTGTGCGTGTGTTGATTCTCTCCCGGAATTTGTAACCAACGCTGTTCAGGAGTTGCATGAATAAATAGGGAAAATATTGGTTTCCATGCTTGTACCCAATATTTTTCCTGAATAAATATAAGTGAGCTACTGTCAAAAACAAAACAAAACGAATGTAAGCTTGAAATGCCGTTGGGGTGCTTGCAGCAACAGGTGTAGATGGGCGATCGACCGCGCCCGCGCCCTGTGCAGGTATTCGGCGCTGGCGTTGGGCGTTCTTGGCCCAGGCACTGACATACGTGCGCCCGCCTACGCCATCTCGCTCGCTAGCTTGACTCGGGGCGCGGTCCACGCGGCTCGGGACTCAACCGCGCGGGTGGGGGACTGCCACCAGGGCCGTCCCGGCGCATGTGCGCACGGTGCGACGGAACAGGGCCCCCAAATTGTTGGGGCCCCCAAACTGAACCAGGTATTCTACGTACATATACGCAGGCTCAAGTTCTCAACACAGCAGAAGCTCAAAAGACAGATCGATCCATGTTTTCTGAGGCTCAACTCCCAGTCCCACGATCAGCGGCCTCCTAGAAAACTCGATTTCGCCTCACCGTTGGCTCCTGACAACAGCGCTGGCGGGGGAAGCAGCTGGTGGAGACCTTCCTTGGCGCAGAGGAAAGGCATCGCCGAGTGGAAGTTGCTGTCTGGTTCGTTCCAATCCGGAGGCAGCTAGTGCAATCCCTCCTTTATGTTCCGCAAGCATCTCCTTGATCGTTTTTAATCTACATTTTCGGAGTGCTTGTAGCAACAGTTTCTTTAATTCATTTATCTGGAGGTCGTGTGCTAGGCTGTAGGATGTTGGAGAAGCGTACAACAGGCGTGCTGGAGAGGTGTTTGTGGAAATTCCGCCTCCGGAGAGATGTGTTCTTGCGCGTGCTCTTAGCAGGTAGATTCCATGTTTTTTTTTCTTCTTCAGTATGCGAGCTCACTTACTCGATGATGTGCTGGATACATGTGAGTATGTGACCCTGAGAACAGTTTAGTGAATTTTTATTTGTTAAGATTTGGGGCCAGCCATGGTTTCTCAGGCTGAGACAACCAATTAGCACTTGGAAACACTTTACGTTCATGTGGAATGCATTGCTTATTTGACAACATAGAACAAATACTTTGGCAAATTTAAGTGTTAATGTGATAAAGCTTCTTGGAGAACATGTCACCAGTTCATTGAGAGAAGCTGTAAGTGTTGAATGTGGTTATTTAGTATCTGAACAAAAAGACTATTGTATGAGATTTTTGTCATTTGATTTGCCAATACTCATAGCTAATACCAGCATATTTTATCACTTAGGTTAAAGGCCTCGATTAGTATTTTGCACAGGGCCTCCAAAATACTCGGGACGGCCCTGCTGCCACTTCAGTGATTTTACTCTTGCATGCTGTTTTCAGCTGGAAATTCCGATGTCGCCGCGGATGCAAATAGACTACCGAAAAACACTGATGCTGATTTTGTCTCCTCATCTATCTGAGCCTTGCCGTCTCGTTGTTCGCTTAGCTTGGGCGATCAGCCTCATGAGTCAGTCCGTGACAGCCCAGCAGCCAGCAATCAGTACGAGCATTTTCATTTGAGAAAGAGAATAAGGGGCAGGCGTTACTTTCTTATGGCTAAATACACCGACTAGTTGTGTCTGACAAACAAACTGAATACAACGACATAAACAGTACCATTGCCAGCCGCTACAAGCAAATTCAGGTGCCCAAGCCTCATGGACGAAAGGGGCTGCTCCTCATCCGTGTCCCCGCCTCGCCTCCCTCTGGCTCTCCTCGTGCTCACGCCTTCGCCCGGGTTCTGCCCGAGCTGCCCCGCTCGTCGCAGGTCAAGCTCCGTTCGCCACCGTGGTGCGCGTAGCACCCTAGGGAGGACTCCCCCTCGCCTCTTGGTCACGCTCGAGTTCTCGGATGGCGCAGCCGTGCCGCAATTGGCCTCCACGGACCACGGCCGAGCGTAGCGGCGCTCCGGCGAGCTCCTTTGTGAGCCGAGCCCCACCATGCTTGTCCTCGGTCAAGTCAGATAGATGATCATGTCAGATGGGTCTGGACCTAGTGATGGCCAAATGGGCCGGGCTAATCGGGCGGGCACGAAGCACGCATTATTTGGCCAGACACGAACCCGACACGGCACGATCAAATTACGGGCCGGGCCGTGCTTGGAAACGTGCCTCACGGCCGAACCCCCCGCGGTGGCATCCTTCCAAGAAGAGAAACTCCATTTTTGTCAGTAGCTTTCAGCACATAAAAAAAAGGATGAAAAGCCTACACCTAGGCTAGATGGGGATAAAGGATACCGGAAGCAATTTGTTTGCCAATAATATAACACAAATTGTATAAAAAAATTAAGCCAGTATCACAACCATCAAAATATAGATAAACCAAGTCTTCACTTGAAATCAATATAATTGTCGTGACATGCAAGTATAACAAACATCCTATCTGTAGCGTCCCGCCTCCCTGAGGCCAATTGCGGCACTCTCTCACAGACCAACACAAGTCTTTTCTGTGCACTTTGTCTTCACTCATGCACATCCAACAATACTTCTCGATCGGTCACCCATCCCGAAATGAGCTTCCGGAAAAGAAGTTGCAATTTGTTGATATAAGTGTTCTATAAATCTTATTAAAGCATGGATCAGGATGTCACATACTCAGCCCCTTAGAAGACCGACGTCCTCGTCGGTCAACCCCAAGCCAGGAACGTCCCCTCTTAGCCACGTCCGTGCGTCCAGTGCCAGCGCATGTGCCATGCTGTGTGACCACTCTGGGACCACACCAGTCATGCGCATCATGCATGCGCAACTGCGCCCACACGCACCCGTGAAACCGCGAAGGTCGCCTGTGATACCACTGTAGCGTCCCGCCTCCCCGAGGCCGGGTCCACACACCTGGCAGCTCTCTAGGACTTTAAGAATTCCCTCGAGATGAGCTTTCGGAAAAGAAGTTGCAACTTATTAATATGAGTATTGTATCAATCCTATTAAGCCATAGGCCAGGATGTCACACTATCTGTCCAATAACATGGTTGCATTGGCATCCATACCTCAATGCAGAAAGGAAAAGATGACTTTGTTATAGACCATAAATGATTCCACAAGGAAAGAAGAAAGAGAAAAAGGAAATAATGAACAAAAGGTTCAAGCATTAAAAGGCAGCATAATAGTGACTTCAAGTATTAGAGAATCATATAATTTGTTATATCAAAAGTCGCTATGACAATAACCAGATATATGTGTGAAGCCCTTCAGTCTCAAATTCTAGTACCTTTGCCATGTCAGAAACATTCGCAAACCTAATCGGACAAAAATCATATGTTTGTTTACCTTCGGTCCTTTGGGTTTCACTTAAAATCGTTAATTTTCCCTATCCTCACTGTCTCCTATATTTACTTCTCGCTTGCCTCAGTTGTCTCATGCTAAAGAAAGGTGACGAGTGCGAATACAGTGTGGTTTCTCTCATGCTATCTAGTTTTCTCTGCAATCTGTTTTGTTTTAATTCTATCTCTATAATCCGATTGCTCTATCTCGTTCCTCCAAGTAAAATATAAGGCAAAATCACTCGACTCCTGCCGACAATCTAAGATTCTTTCGGTCTAGTATCTTTTAGTCCTAGGCATTACTGATATAGAATTTTATAGATGGGTGTACTAGGATTATAGCATTCAAGTTTTTTTCCTAAATTTCATTTTTATAATACATAGATATTTGTGAGAAATGCATTGATATTGGGGAGACATATGTTCATTGTTGTCATTTACTTGTTTGCTACATGTGTGGTGTTAATATGGAATATGATGGGCTATCAACTAGAATAAAAGATTTAGATTTAGAATAGCGGAGTTAGAGGCATTGTCCTTAAGTAACATATTGAGATAATTAATTCTCTGATATTGACATATGAAAAACATATATCTCATTCATTGCATCTTTATTACATAGTAGTGTCAATCTTGATTCTATATAATATCTTTTCTCGTGAAACTTCATTAGAAATACAAGACTAAACAATTTCCTATTTTTTTTCCAATTTTTGAAGTATTGTAATAAATTATATAGGTATTTTTCTTGAAAACATAACAGAATCTTTCTTTGTAAAAATATTTTAGGCGAAATTAAGAACTTGTGGTTACATTTTTTTATGTAAGGCGGGAAAACACACAAGAAGGCATGACATGACTAGCCTCTTTCAATCTGTAGGTTTCTTGCATTATACTTCTATCGTGCTTTTAAATGAACTCATTTTAGTGCAATGTTAATGGTATATAAATATTCAACGATTGGTAAGTCGCTATGCGATACTTCTATTGAATAGAGTGGACCAGTCTTTTCTTGCAGCATTACAAGCGATTGCAGCGCATGGTATGCCGTATGCATCGCATCGAACCAAAGATTGATCCAAATTTCCATGATATCGTCTCTCAACCTACAATCATGCTCCTGGACCAAGAGTCGGCTTCAGCTTCAGGGAGACAAGGGAGTTCATTTGTCTAACATCATGATGAGGTTTCATTGCCGCCAAGGTCGTGTAATTCTTGTGCGCGCGGCTTGACCCCCTCCCATAATTTGTTACCAATGCTGATCACACGTTGGTTGAATGAATAAATGTAAACGAGCCGCTGTAAAAAAGAACCCAAAATCCCGTAAAAAAAAAAGAACCCAAAAAAAAAAAAAGGATCGAGGATCGATGACGGCCCGGACTCGTGAAGCTAGCACCGATGCCGTTGGGGTGCTTGCAGCAACAGGTGGAGCTGGGCAGTGGGCGGTCGACCGCGAGTTGTGCACGTACACGGGCAAGGCATTTCGGCGAGCGCGCGGCGCGGGCGTTGGGAGTTCTTGGCCCCGGCGTCAGCCGTGACATACCTGCTTCTGCCTTCTGCCTACGCCACCTCGCTAGCTGGCTTGACTCCGGGCGCGGTCCACGGCTCGGGACTCAACCGCGCGGGTGGCGGTGGCGGTGGCCTGCAGGCGCGCGCGTGGTTCGCGTAACACGCGGGATCGTGGCTTCAGAACTGACACGTGCGGCGACCGTTCCGGTTCCCGTCACCATCGCCGCTGGCTGCCGTGACGGCGTTGCCTTAGAGCAAGCCCAACGCTTGTCTTATTGACAAGCATAGAAGGCTGTCTAGCCAATGAAAAGGAGAGAAGGCATGAAAGAGAGAGGAGGTTGTAGTTGCAGCCCGTCGGGTGAACAACTGTGTGAGGATTGGTGGGGCCCAGCAGTGAATGATGAGACAAGCTAATTGTAAATCTGTCTATTTACTTGTCTGGCATTGGACTTGCTTTTAAACACGAGGCGTGGAGCGCTAACCAAGTACTGTACCAATCACGCCGGTTTATTAAAATGTTCGTGCGTCGGGCCGTCGGTCCATGACAGTTGCTCGGTTTGATCACGACTGCTGGCCAGTGCAATAGTGATTCAACATCACATCGTACTTGGCTACGTCGCAACAAGCGCGGCCAAGGCAGGCCAACCTGGCCGTCCAGATCGGGAACGCGCACCACACTGGCACTGCTCACGGTTCGATCCGTTCGGTGAAACGCTGTATGTGGATCCGTCAATCGCTTGCCGCACGCAAGGACCACGGTGGCCAGGACCTGCGACAAATCTCCGACCTCAGAATACCGGAAGCAAGCTCGCCTAGTTGGTCATGCGCGGCCACATACACGCGACGCGAGCGACATGTGACACCGGCCGGTGCAAGGGACGAGTGCGCCCATCGGGGCGCCGCGACATCGCGGCCGTCGCCCGCACCAAACATAACGAAACGAACCGTCTGTAGGGAGCGAGAGCGAGCGAAGGTGATCGGGGCCGGCGGGCGGGCGCACCCCGATCGGTCGGTTAGGCGTGAACACGCGGGTCCAGGAACATGCGAGTGCGACGCGATGTGATTTGCCCGCGCGCGAAGCGTAGAGCGACGGACGGAGGGGTTGCTCTCGCGCTTGGCAGCTGCTAGATCCATCCGCGCGCATGCATCTCGTCGTGGAGCTCTAGGCGCCTGCGGACGTGTCCGTCAGTCCGAGCCTGAAAACAGCACCATGCGAGCCTGAAAACGGCACACGTGCGAGGCTGTCTTCTGGACGCAGTGCTTCAGGCAGGCCTTATCACGTGCTAGTGACACATGGCCCTTTCCAGGCGAAAGCATGGTTCGGTTCAAGCTGGTTTCGTCGCGTGATCGTTGCAGAGTTTGGTTCCAAGTTCCAACTGGCTACTCGGACTCCTACCTCAACACGAAAACAGCATCCTCCAACCCTATACTACCTTTCAGTGATTTTATTCCTGCCGGCTGTTTTCTGCTGGGAATTCCCATGTCGTTGCAGATCCAAAAAAACACTGATGTTGACTTGGTCTCCTCGTCTATCTCAGCCTTGCCGTTTCATTGTCAGTCCGTGACAGCACAGCTGCCAGCAATCAGTCCAAAAAAATTTCATTTGAGAAGAGCATCAAGGGGCAGGCATTGCTTTATTATGGTTGAATAGACAGATTAGTTATGTCTGACAAAGAAACTGAATACAACAACATAAATAATAGTAGGCGATTCTTGAAGCAAAATTTTGGTGTACATGATCCTGTCCATCGATCAACGTGCTCTTCGATCTGTGTCTTACTAAGGGCGCAAGACGCTAATTAGTGGCAAGACGTCTCTCCGCACTATGCAAAGTCATGCATAGCAAGTGGGGGAAAAAAGGAAGAGAAATTATTAAGGAATACCCACAGAACCATGATGAGACAAGTGCGAATCTGCCAATCATCCAAAAATACGTGGAGCATTGTTTCTATTGAGGTATTGTTGTGATACTATATGTGATCAACTTGTTCCAAACAAGAAAAATGGTTGGTTGGTACTTAACTTTTTAAAAAACGTTATAATTCTGGTCTATTTGGAGGACTGGTTATCTCCAAATAAGCATTAGCTTATCTATTTTCACAAAATTTGCTGAAATGATTGGGGCATGAGACTTTGGCCTTCTGACTCTCATCCTTTGTGTATTGATTT
Source organism: Eragrostis curvula (assembly GCA_007726485.1). NCBI lineage: Eukaryota > Viridiplantae > Streptophyta > Magnoliopsida > Poales > Poaceae > Eragrostis > Eragrostis curvula. Next base: position 8,976,440 of record CM017443.1, read on the forward strand.
TCTGTGTCGTACAATCCTTGTTTAGGACTTTTCAGGGCTGTATAAAGAGGATCATAGTCCGACTAATAGAATGTGGTCCTACTTTTCTAGTGATAAAAACTATGACAACATGATCCAAAGCAATCAAGCATTTCAAGATAAAGACAACGAATGATGGTCATACTCACAAGCCAAAGCAATAAATCAAATAGAGCAATTATGAGTACATATGATAATTACAAGAGAGATTAATATAGTATTTACAAGATATAAATATCATATAAGTTGTGGTAGTTGTGTGAAATCAAAAATATTTTTGCTATTTGTCAAATACTTTTCCTCTTAGCGCAAAGTTTTGTGTTTTTCTCCATAACAAAGATATTATTCTGTGGTACACATAACTATTTTGTGTATTTGCTTTACAATCTTACAACAACAGAACCATACCACAGAATGAGATTATCAACTTGAACTGGAGCATAGTACTACAAAGGGAACAAGATGTTCACGTTTCCACACACGCACACACAGAGAGAACAAAGGCGCATGACTTTAACAAAACTTGTCAATTTAGTCATCGTACAACAATCTTAAGCGTTGGCTCTAAAACAACGGACTTCTACCTCGATCGAACCAGCCAGAACTGAGATGAATAATGGATACAAAATTCAATTGATAGATGTACTAACATTATAGCATTCAAGTTTTATTCCTAAATTGCATTGTTACAATACATAAATCTTTGTAAGAAAAGTATTGATCTTGGGGAGGTAGACATTCACCGTTGCCAATAACTTGTTTGCTACATGTGTAGTGTAAATATGGAATGTGAAGGGCTATCAACAAGAAGAAAAGACTCAGATCTACAATTACAAATTGAAGGGTGTTGTCCTTAAGTAACATACAAGTTATAGCCTACAAAAAACTTATAGTTCATTCAATGCATATTTGTTACATGGCAGTGTGAATCTCAATTCAACATAATATCTTTTCTTGCGAAACTTCTTTAAAATACATGAATAAATATTTTTTTTTATTATCTTAAATTTTAGAGTATTGTAACAAAAGAGTAAGTTGCATTGATGGTACAACAACTTATGAGGTGTGAAAATTTCTTAATTGGGTTGTACATTTTGCTATGTGGGTGCAAATTAAGTCAAAAGCATGCCGCGGCATCATTTATTATGACATGGGAGAAACGAGCACCGAGATGTCGTTGGGTGCTTGCAGCAACAGGTGCAGATAGGCAATCCACCGCGCGCTGTGCATGTACACGGGCTAGGCAGTTCGGTGTGGCGCGGCGCGGCGCGGGCGTTGCGATTTCTCTTGCCCCGGCGTCAGCCCTGACATACCTGCTTCTGCGTACGCCATCTCGCTCGGTAGCTTGACTCCGGGCGCGGTCCACGGTTCGGGACTCGACCGCGCGGGTGGCGGTGTCCTGCCGACGCGCGCGTGGTTCGCGTGCATACGGGACCGTGGCGGCCGGCTGACGCGTCCCGGCGTCCGGCGGCCGCTCCGCTTCCCGTCACCATCGCCGCTGGCTGCCGTGCCGGGTTGGCCTTGAAATCTTGAACACGAGGCGTGCGGCGCGACCAAAGCGTCGGGATTTATCTAGTTATTCAAAAGAGAATGCTCGCTCGTACGACTACGTCTGGCCGTGTATCCATGTTGATTGTTGATCCGTGCTACTGTTCCTATCTTCGTGAAGATTGGCCAGTGTAATGATTCGTGACTCAACGTCATATGTCATCTGCCTAGTACGGCGCATCAGAAGTGGCCAAAGACAGGCCATCCTGGCCGGTCCAGATCGGGAACGCGCACTGCTCATGCTCATGGTTCGATCCGTCCAGTGCAACGCCGCGCATCCATCACCATCAGTGCTTTGCGGAGATCGCAGTGCCGGCTGCTGCTCGATCCAGTGCACCACGAGCGCACTGCTCGCGCCTCGCGGGGAGGATGCTCTCTGCCCCGCATCAGAGCAAGCCCAATAAAGAACGTGTAGCCAAACAATGTCAGGAATTGCAGAAAAAAGATAAGAAAGAGAGTGTAGGCTGGCGCAACATGTAGCGCCGAGCGTGTCGTCAGACTGTAGGAGTTTGTGAGGCTGCGGGTGGGTCTGATAATAAATGTTGAGACAGATTTGCTGTTTGCTTTGATTTTTACTTGGCTACAAGACAAATGATTGGCTCCACTGTTGGGCCTGCTCTCACGCGCCTGCGGCCGTATCCGTCAGTGCGAGTGTCCCTGAAAACAACACCACACGGCACACGTGCGAGCCTGTCGTCTGCACGGCAGTGCTTTTATCAGGCAGAGATCTCATCACGTGCTAGTGGCACAAGGCCTTTTGTTTCCAGGCAAAAGAAAGCAGGGCCAGCCATGCGTTGGCTCTGTTCTCCTGATTTCGTCGCGTGATTCGTGCCGAATTTGGTTCGATCGAGCTGCTGCTTCAACGCCAATATAGCATGCCAGAGCCCTGTACAGTGTACACATTTCACTAATTTTACTCCGGCCTGCGGGCTGTCTTCAGCAGGAAATTCCGGTGTCGTTGCAGATTGAAATAAGATTGCCAACATATCTCGTCGCCTGATTGCCTGTAGCTTTGCCGTTTCATATGAGGCAGCCAGTGAGGCGGTGACAACTCAGCTGCCAGCAATCAGTACGGGCATTTTCATTTGAGAAAGAGCACCAACGTGCGGAGGATACTTTACTATGGTTGAATAGACAGATTAGTCATGTCTGACAATGAAATTGAATACAGATTTATATTCTTGGAGCCAATATAAATGTTCTGTTTCTGTACCATATGTTGTTGTCATAATCCCGCCAATGGATCAACCAGCCTGTTCGCCTCGCTGCGAAGCAGACGTTTTACTGTAGCTGCTGCTGAAGAAATAACTGCAAATATTGTAGCTGTTGCTGAAAAAATAACTACAAACACTATAACTGCTGCAAAGCAGCGAGGCGAACATGCTAAACGTTCTTTTTGATCTGCGCCTTACTAAAGGCGCAAGACGCTAATTAGTGGTAAGAACTCTCTCCGCACTATGCAATGGCACGCCTTGCAAGTGAAAAAGGAGAATTTGTTAACAAATACCCACAGAACCATGAGGAGACAGCTGCAAATCGGCCAATCATTCAAAAGTACGTGGACGACTGTTTATATTGAGGTATGGCCATGGTGTCATGTGTGGTCGGGGAGAGCCACTCGTCAACTTGTTGTTCACACAATATGAAGATGACTAGAAGTTTCCTTTTTTTTAAAAAAAAGTATGGGGACAACACTAAGTAATCTTCTAATGCTAATTAATATTATACCAAAATTAGTTACAGTTTTTGACTATTCGTCGAGGATTTGTTATTTCGAAATAAGCGTTAGCTTCTCTGTTTTCTCTAAATTTACCTAAATAAGTGGGACATTAGTCTTTTGGCCTTTTTGACGCATCCTTGTCTACCGAATTTTGTTGTGCGATCCTTGTTTAGGACTTTGAGGGCCATATAAAGAGGGTTGTTATATAGTCCCACTTACAGAGGTGGTCCTACTTTTTCTTCATGGATGATGGTACTTAGCCCCTTAGAGATAAGATTATGACAAGATGAGCCAAAGCAATCAAGCATTTTCAAGATAAAGACAAGGAGGATTGTCATACTTATATGCCTAAGCAATCAATTAGCTAGAGCAATTATGAGTGTAGATGATAATTAGAAGAGTGAATAATATAGTACTAGCAAGAATCTGGAGATCGTATTAGAATAAGCCAAAATTGTTTTACTATTTTCAAATTTTCCATGGAAATAGGGTCATTGCCTTTGCCAAACATTTTCCTCTCAGCATTAATTTTTTTTTAAAAAACATTTTAGGACGATGATAATGTATGGAACACATACCTATTTTTGTTGATGTGCATTGTTGGGTTTTTATCTAGGCAAACTCCCCAAACACCGGGTTAGCATCGAGATGCTTCGCGTAACAAGTATGGCACGAAGTGTTTCATTCCGACATCATGTTTGCCCTTACGAGCTTACAAAAACCGTCCCCCTGCACAGAGAAGGTGAGGGGGTATATATACCCAGATCAGGGTTACATGAGATGGTCTAAACTACCCCTGATCTGGGCCTATTGATCCTAGAATATTCTGTACATTATCGTCCGAAGGGCATTATGGTCATTACATCTCTGCCCCCTTGGTGGCCTTCAAACCCTAGCCTGATGATGACGTCAAGCCTTCGCAGATGATGGCCCACCGTCGAAGGCTTCGGGTGGCAATGCTCACAGCGCCATCGACGATCCCGAAGCCTTCCTTCGTGACGAGCTTGCCCGGGCTTCGCCTCCGGGAACCCGAAGCCTCCTTCCAAGACGCGCGCTCCATTAGCGCGGCGAGCTTCGCTCTGGGTGGCCGGCTTGATTCCTGCAGGGACGACAATTTCACCAGAGAGAAGTGCGAAGCCAGTCAGTTAATCAGTCAACGAACCCTTCGGGTTTCGCCCGTTGAGGCACTCCCGGGTTTGGCTATCTTCCCGCCAATCCCCAACACGCATGTTTGTGCTTTATTATCTTGCAATAGAAGAATTAAACCATGAACTGGACCATAGTACTATTACAAAGGGTTGGAGGTGTTTACAATCAGTGGCGGAGCCAGCAAGAGATCATAGAGGGGGCCGGCAGCACTGGTCGGAAAGGTAAATATGGAAGCCCTCGTGATTCCATGTCCAACATACGAACTGATAACATCGCCATGTCCATACATACAGACTATCGCCTCCAGCAAGCACATTGCTTCTCTTCTCTCATGGTCCCTGGCCGCAGCGCCGTGTGAAAATTTTTCATGGTCTATGGAAGCGGCGTGTGAGGATTTTGGTGTGAAAGAGCACCTGAACCTAACTAACGACAGAGATGTGCTCTGGAATGCTAGAATCGGAGTGCCTACGTACCATTAGCAAAGCAAATAGGCTTGGATCTTTAGAATACTAGAGGAATTCCCCGCGCGTTGCTGCGGAAATTAAGTATCACTTTCAAATGAATAGTAGGGTAAGAGTCTATAAATTTGATATGAAACTTGGTTAAAGGGAAGATATGTAACATCATGTGCTATAGACAAACAAAAGAATGAACATTTTTCTGCTTCTCTATCAACTTGCATTGCCTAAAAAGAGATATCAATCCTGCTTGTCCTCCTATTAGAAAGTGCTAACATTGTCATGCGCTATTATCCCCTATTTAATTGCAAAACATGCAAAAACAAAATACCTTTGACGACATGTGCAAAAATCCACTACGATGACATAAGAGAGATGAATTATCCCCCTGTGACTTATATTTCTTCAACAATGAGATAGGCTGACTGGAATATAATGAGAGAGAGAGAGAGATAGATAGATAGATAGAGAGAGAGAGAGAGAGAGAGAGAGAGAGAGAGAGAGAGAGAGAGAGAGAGAGAGAGAGAGAGAGAGAGAGAGAGAGAGGGGTGTTTTGTGAAACAATCTATTTGCCCAACCAGTTATATAGACGTGTTGGTGTTGATTCATGCATATGAAGAGGCTTTCATTGCACCTGAGACATGATACAGGGCGCACGAAGTTTATTAGAAAAACTGAACCACATTAGCTGACATTAATGAGTTATGTTACACAATGGATGAATGCAGTGTAGATAAAAGAAAAGCAATGCAGCAACGTGGCTGTGCGAAATGTTGAATATAACTGAACACTCACAACAGTGGATGGAATATTGAGAATAATGCTTGCCGTTTCTTCTCTTACTGCTAGAGATATTACAGAAATGCTAAATGTCAACCGTTTCTTCTCTTACTGAAATTATTGAGTTTTGTCACTCAATAGATTGAATGGATGTAACCTGCATGGTTGGTGCTAATGGAGAGTAATGCTAGCCATAATGACACTATTGAAGAGTGGCGCATGTCTGTTGGGTTGACAGGGGCTGTGGCTAGCTTGAGGTGAGGATGGAGTGAGCTTGAAAGAACGGTTAAATGGGATTCAAAGATCACGATTTGACGGTTGAAACAAAAGTGATGATATGGCGCAATGAGAATTGAGCTTTAGATTGTTAGTGGATATGCCTTATATAAATGTTATAGATTTCTCAGGCCAAGGGGGGGGGGGGGGGGGGGGCATGGCCCCGACTGGCCCTTCAATGTTCCCACACACGCATCCATTGTGCTACACAGTCGCGGCAGCGTAGAGAATCCAGCTCTAGCTAGCATACATAAGTTCATACGTTAGAGAAAGGTGTAACACTAACACCAGTCCAAATCCAACCTCACCACCCATAAACAACGCCAAAAGGCAGGCGGCACACCGCACGCCCCCTTGCACTGATCCGTCCTCCTCAACCCCCATTACCCCACGAACGGAGAGCCCCGTCCACGTTCACCGCCTCCGCCCCGTAATCCCATCCAGGTTCAGCCTCTGCTTTTTCTAATCTGGCCCTTCCCACCCGACCAAGCTCACGCCGCAGCCACCGCGAAGGTCAGGTGGTGGTCAATACAAAACGAAACGGAACAAAAAGCACCCGCATTATAAGAGGAGGTGTTGGTGGAGGAGGAGCTGGAACCGAATCAAGAAGCAGTTAGCTAGCCCAGCCATGGCGACGCAGGCCGCCTTCCTCGCGAGGCTCCCGCAGCTCGCGCTGCTGCAGCAACCGGGCGGCGGCGACCGCGCCGTGGCGCCGGTGCGGGTGCGCGTTCCGGGAGCGGTGGGGAGCCAGGGCACCAAGGCGGTGGCGGCGACGGCGAAGGCGACGGCGCGGCGCGGGGTGCGGTGCCAGGCAAGCCTGATCGAGCCCGACGGCGGGCGGCTGGTGGACCTGGTGGCGCCCGAGGAGGGCGGCCGGCGCGCGGCGCTGCGGCGGGAGGCGGCGGCGCTGCCGCACCGGGTGCGCCTCGGCCGGGTGGACAAAGAGTGGGTGCACGTGCTCAGCGAAGGCTGGGCCAGTCCCCTGCGCGGCTTCATGCGTGAGGCCGAGTTCCTCCAAGCACTTCATTTCAACGCCATCCGCGGCGAGGATGGCAGGATGGTCAACATGTCCGTCCCCATCGTCCTCGCCCTCGGAGACGCCCAGCGCCGGGCCATCCAGGCCGACGGCGCCACGCGCGTCGCGCTCGTCGACGAACGCGACCGCCCCATCGCCATCCTCAGCGAGTGAGACAAATTTTCCCCCTTTTCTCGTTTCTTTCTTTGTCCTGTTCCTGCTCGCTTTAGGCTTTTCATGTGCCTTGTATGCATTGGTAAACTGACGAGGACCGATAAGAACATGATGGCATCTTATCATTTTGTGGGGCTGTCCCAGAGACCAAATTTTTCAGTTTGGGTTCGAATTGTGGGGCTGCGTTTATGTTGAATTAGGTTCATGATTAGTTCCTTCAGCTAGAAACATACATTGATATGAAGGTATCAGGTTTGTGCCTTCCTACATTTTGTGAGGTGCAGAGCTTGTCCCACCCGAGAATGCATTCTGGCATACTAATCTGTCTTGCCAATAATAATTCGGTCAATAGCAGGTCACTTCATGATATAGAGCTAGTCAACATGTGTCTTCAAAGTGGTTTTATCCTAAGGCTCTAGGTAATTTTCATGGTTGGCAATTTCCCCTTTTGTCAGTTGTACTGGGATAGCTAGGACTGTTGTCGCGCTATATTGGGATATCTCTATTACTGTATATGTTGGTCGTTATCAGCCGATTCGCTGTATGTCTATCGCACATGCTATACCCTCGGTCGTATTATACTAAGTCATAGATCATTTCCTCTATTAGATATTTACTATCATCAGTTTTGCTGTGTTCGAGTATTTTAGTTCCTTTTAGCGATGTAGATACACAAGTGGCGTGTGATACTACGTCATTGTATTGTATCACACAAATTATTTTATATGTTATTTGTTGACAAAATTTTGTATACGTCAAAGTCAAATCAAAGGTAACGAAAGCGGAATGTCAGTTTACCGTTGTAGTTACTAAATATATAAAGTGACGTAATAATGTCAACCGGGCACGTCTCTTCGCTTTTGCCATCTCGAGTCATGAGAAGACACGTCCTTGATGTAGATAGTCATCTCATCGTTACGAGAATGATCATTTGCTGTTCTTGTTCATAACAAGCCTCATACATGGATATGGCATAGGCGATGTTCTTTATTTTATTGATTTCGCACTTCCTGCAGTAACACTCTGTTTCCCTCTTTCTCCAGCATTGAGATCTACAAGCATAATAAGGAAGAAAGAATAGCACGCACGTGGGGAACAACTGCACCTGGATTGCCTTATGCAGACGAGGCGATTACCAACGCTGGTGACTGGTTGATTGGTGGGGACTTGGAGGTTATAGAACCAATCAAGTACAATGATGGCCTCGATCAGTACCGCTTGTCTCCGGCACAGCTGCGCGAAGAGTTTGCTAGGCGCAATGCTGATGCAGTATTTGCCTTTCAGCTTCGCAACCCTGTACACAATGGGCACGCTTTGCTTATGACTGACACGCGCAGGCGCCTTCTTGAGATGGGTTACAAAAACCCTGTTCTTCTGCTCCATCCATTGGGGGGATTTACAAAAGCAGATGATGTGCCTCTTAGTTGGAGAATGAAGCAGCATGAAAAGGTATTCAGTTATGATAGTTATACCCTTCACCTCGCTTTAATTACTTGGTTCCAGTCTACTCTTTAGTAACCAACTAGGTCCTGAATTAGAAATAAGCCTCATGTTTCGATGGAAACAACTAATCTAAATCACAGTAGAAGAACAATTTAAATCAAGAATAACAATGTATACCCTTTTGTATAACAAAACTTAGTTGGCTGGCACTGCTATACTATGCGGAAAGGTCTTATTCATGCATAGTCCTAATACCCTTCATGATTATTGCTAGGTTCTTGAGGCAGGTGTCCTCAACCCAGAATCCACAGTTGTTGCAATCTTCCCCTCTCCAATGCATTATGCTGGACCGACTGAGGTTCAGTGGCATGCTAAGGCTCGCATTAATGCTGGAGCAAATTTCTATATTGTTGGGAGAGACCCTGCTGGAATGGGCCATCCCGCAGAAAAAAGGGACCTTTATGATGCTGATCATGGTAAAAAGGTTTTAAGTATGGCTCCTGGCCTTGAGAGGCTTAACATCCTTCCTTTCAAGGTATGGCATCTTTTCTGACCTAATATCTTATTTGCATGTAATCAGTTTGTTGTGCATCTTGGCGCATGCCAATCTTTACGTCAACGGCACTCAATTATTCAAAGAGATCTTCTATTTTCTGTTTCTCTCATGGCTGTTGATCGTTATTTTGAATCAGGTGGCTGCATATGACACAAAGCAAAAGAAAATGGATTTCTTCGATCCATCAAGGAAAGATGATTTCCTGTTCATCTCTGGCACAAAGGTAACCCTTCAGTATTTTTGGCACATATAACATTTTGGCACCAATCTGTTGTATCCTAAATCCTAACAAGTCCACCTTGTTGTGCAGATGCGCACTCTTGCCAAGAACCGTGAGAGTCCTCCAGATGGTTTTATGTGCCCGGGTGGATGGAAAGTCCTCGTCGAATACTATGATAGCTTGGTGCCATCGGAGGGTAGCAGCAAACCGCGTGAACCAGTTGCAGCCTAAAAGCTGAAACATGGTTCAGGCAATGAATACAGTTATATCTGGCAAATGGTTCTTTGCGACATAGAACCAATGTTATATGGGTGTATAATGGATGTAAAACTAAAACATTGGGCTTGATTCAGACATGACCGTGTGGTTTTGTACTGTATGTGTCCTATCTGCTGGCAGTGTTGCACTGGAACCTGTCATCTGTTTGGGGTCGATAAGGATAGGTTCTGTATCCGCTGCCAGATTGTACATATACAACATGGTAATGTATTCATATAAGGCGTGATATATTTGCTATGGTCTCTTTGGGTGTGTTTGGTTACCTGCGTATGCTTAGCCCTGCATAAGATTCTAACCAGGCTATCTTAAAACAGGCTAACTTAGTGCAAGAATAAAAAAAAAAGCACATGTTTGGTTGACTGGACTGGATAGTGCAAGATCTTGTTTGGTTGGCTGCATTAGTTGAGTGTGACCGCTTTTCATTACAATGTTTGTCGAAAACACAACACCCATATGTTTTTCATTATTTTTATAGAAGGAAAACACATTACAACTCCATATAATTGGTTTTACAAAATATATAATATTTAGCGAATCATTTCCTTGTGCAGCGAAGGCTTGTGCAAGCCTGGCTTGCTGGAAACGGTCGATTTGAGCCAAGCTAAGAGATACCTTTTCCATTACCAGAGCCAGGCTACTTTACTGTCTAGGCAACTAAACAGTTTAAAAAGTAAGGATTATGCATAACTGAAGCCTGGTTAGCCCCTTCTACACAAACCAAACACATCCTTTGTGAAGCAGAAGATTAAAGGTCTCTAAGTTTCACATCCGGATAGTGTTCATGCTTGGATTGATGAATTGTGATTATCACTAGCATCCTTCAACATGTGAGCATAAACATATTTCTTTTATCAGTGAGCAGTAGTTGTTCTAGAGTCAACCTCGTGTTTTGATAACCATGACCTTTTATTCGGGGATCTCACGGTTAGTTGTATTCACAAGAAATTGAATGGCCTAGAGAAAAAGAAAGGAAATGTTTACTGGTTCAGAAGAAATTGAATGGCCGAGAGATTAGAAAGGACAACATATAAAATTTTAATTAACTTCAAGAACAAACGAACATGTGTACCTGAACCTTTACATAGCAATCCTATTAATTACACAGTTAACATTCTGGTTCTGTAACAAACCACAGCCTGGCAATGCTTTCAAAGCCATATCACAACCTTACAAACTGCAAGCTACACACAAACTTGTACAATCACAATACTGACATACAGATGGAATTTACAGTCGATAGTAACAGATGCGTACAATCTGTGAACCAGTGGTTTCGCGTCCTTCATCCAGATATCTTCCGTTCGGCATTTTTCATCATAAGCACAAACTCATCGTAGTTCACCTGCCCATCGCCATCAGTATCCGCTTCTTTGATCATCTGCTCAACTTCCTCATCAGTCATCTTCTCCCCAAGACTGACCATCACTGTCCTCAGCTGCGTACACCCACAAGACAAAGATAAGCAGTAGTTGAGAATAGCTTGGAGTTAAATTATATGAACTTCTAAGGCGCTAGTCTACCTCGGTAGGGGAGATAAAACCATTCTGATCTTTGTCTAGGACTTCAAAAGCCTCCTTCAACTCTTCATCGCCGTCGCCATCCTGCAATCGTCATTGAAAGCAAAACAACACGAGCTGATGTTAGTAACTTCAAGAAAAAATGAAGCATCCATAAGAGGAAAATGCTTCACCTTCATCTTCCTGGCAATGAGGCTCAGGAACTCATGAAAATCAATGATCCCATTGCCGTCGGTATCGACTTCTCTCATCATGTCGGTGAGCTCCTCATCACTTGGATCAAGGCCAAGGGAGCGAGTCACTGCAGCCAGCTCTTCCATGGTGATGCATCCTATATGTGGCACATGTTAGATCCCACTTGTCAACTAACGCCAATAAGCTTCTAATAATTGGATGCTGCTGCTTGCACACAGGTCTCTGTGCATATCCAAGTAGGACCAATAGTCCAAGACGACAACAAGTGGAAAGCATGGTCGCAACTTTTGACTTAGACAGACACGTCAGAAGCTGGAGCATGATTGGCTACTTAACTATGTGTGGAACATAAAGTTAAGTGGACAATAATATCACCACTTCTTCACAACCATGAAAAAAAAAAACACGCACTTTGGAATTTGGATTACTTGAGGAACTTGGTGACAACTTTTCATAGAGGGATTAGGCGGATAGCTCACAGGAAGGAATCCAGAGCCCTCTGAAACAAATACTGAATCAATAACAATTTAGCAAAGCATATCATTTTTGTCGTAAACAGAAGGTTTCTTTGACCAAAATAAACTCAGAAAGTAGTACTACTACAACACATGACTGTCACTGGACAGCAAAAGAACTTTCAAGGAACCATCTCCAAAGAAAAGGAGGGGCCCATCTATTTCTTGACAGTTGACACCGCACAAAGATACACGAGATATAGTACATTAAAAAAAGAAAAAAAACTTTGAGCTATCAAATGATTCAGAGTAAAGCTACTTGCTTCATATTGAATTGATGAGTTTTCACTTGGAACATTCATCCCTCAGCAACGAGGAAATAATGTGATATAAAATCCATGGCTTATGCGGTCCATGGCTATATCTTAATAATCCACGGTCGAGAAGAACAACAGATCATACACACAAGGTTAACCAGACACAGAACATTAGCATTGCAATCAAAACACAACAATACCTGTTGGAGGGAGAACGAATTAAATACACAATCTCACTGACAACGAACCAAACTAGAACGTAAGCTCTCATGAGGATCGAAGAGGGACAAACCATCGCCGTTCTTGTCGAAGAGGGAGAAGGCCTCCTGGAACGCGAGCATCTGCTCGCCCGTCAGCCCTTCCATGCAACTCGACTCCGAACTGTCGCTGCACCACTGGAGCAATGTGAGGAGGCGTGAGGTGAAGGTAGGTGAACAGGCAGGGCCGGTGCAGGGAGCAGCAGCTAAGATATAGTGGCCGGGAGGCGAGGAGGAGGAAGCTGGCCGGAAGCCTCGTGCCATGGGAAACTGGGGTAAATAAAGGAGACCACGCTGGGCGGTGCGGCTTGTGGAAAACTTGGCGGTCTCATGGTTTTCCTAATCATTTCCTGCGCTTTCCCGCGCATCCTGCTCGGGACAGCGACCACTGTCTAAGCAGTGAAACGCGTACTCAGCACGATTTGTGCCACGCAAATCCTCGCTGGTATCGAGGTGTAGTGAAGAGCATGTGAATTGCGGCTAGAGAACGAAATGCACACGTGGTACCCTTGTGATGTCCGGTGTAATTCCGGTGAAGTAGATGTTGTCCAACAGTCCAAGGATGCAGGTACAACCAGGACGGCTTCTTCGGCAGTCTGTTGCAGCTGTTTTACTGTAGCTGCTGTTGAAGAAATAACTGTGAACATTGTAATTGCTGCTGAAAAAATAACTGGAACAGTTTCTAGCTTGCAGTTGCTCAAAACTTGGAAACAAATTATAATATAAGTGAACAGACAGACTAATTATAAGTGAAGTGACTTCTTAGTTCTTACTTGCTTCTAGTTGGATCCAGACATCGAGTCAGCTTTGAGAGCTTTATCGAAAAAACACAAGGTTTCTAGATGCAGCAACTGTTCTGCTATTGAGAAATTCCAGGGAAAACCGGTCAACCAATGGACCACATACGTGGTGAGAAATTGCGCATCATCTGCTTAGCAACAGTGTAGCATCAAAATACACAAGATATCAGGTGCAAACTGGCTCACGATTTTCAGAGATGTCTCCAATACCAGAATAGAACGAACTCGATAAACAAAACTGGACAAGTGGCAGACAACAACTAAACTTCACAAAGGCATTGTAACAGCATAAGCCACAAATTTCAGCCTATACGATCCATCAGACGTCTGCAACAAACAGAGGCAAATTCAAAACGAAACTATGGCATGATCCGAAATAACAAAGTCACAATAACTAAAGCATCCAGGTTTGCACTCCTGAAGTTAACAACTCGACGCAAACAAGTTCCAATAACTGAAGCAGTACCATGAAAGAGTTACAAGAACCCACTGTCTGAGAGCTCAACTAAACACTACACGAGAACGACTTACAACACATGAGCTCAGTTTAAACTAAGAGATGTTCCTAGTCTTCACTCCTTGGAAGACTTGTTGATCAGGGACTTGTGAATGTGCGGGATGACACCACCACCGGCGATGGTGCCCTTGATGAGGGTGTCGAGCTCCTCATCTCCGCGGATAGCCAGCTGCAGATGGCGAGGCGTGATACGCTTCACTTTCAGATCTTTACTGGCATTTCCAGCCAGCTCCAGAACCTCTGCCGTCAGGTACTCCAAGATAGCAGCAGAGTAGACTGCTGCAGTGGCACCAACACGACCGTTTGCCTGAGTCCTTTGCTTGAGCTGGCGGTGGATACGACCAACAGGGAACTGAACAAAAGTAATATTAAACAAAAACTAATTAGCAAGCCGGCATCAACTGAGTATAAGGACAAAAGAACAAAAAACAGCATCAAAGACCAAAGTTCTCAATTTATCACACAAGCCAAAAATCTAGCAACAACACTGTAACACCAAATAAAAACGGCAACAAAGACAAAAATAAATGTTTATTCAGTAATAACAAGCATGCAATTACAAACAGGAACAACTTCAGCGAAAATGATATGACAACAGAACATGCATAGTATAGTCCAATCACCAAACCAAGGTACAATATACTCCATATGGAGAACAACAAGAGCAAAATGGACTGTCCAGTGTCCACACATAATGCGCATGATCATGTCATTTTGACAAACCATCACATACATATATCAACCAAAGGAATACTAGCAGACACTTGCTGGGTATACTGACCACGATTTTTTTCAAACAAACAGATGATGAAACAATCAACAAAATCAGTACTTCATTGCAAAGAAGAAACCTGGATAAACCAGCACTCATGTTGCAAAGACAATCTGAATATACAAACGCATGCATCATGTAAAGATTTCTTTTTGCAAAGCATCACAAAGCTTTTTGCACAGGAAGGATAGGATTCACAAATGCATTCACGTCATGTAACAGGCTATTTTCATTGATACTGACAAGACAACCCAATCATATAATCACAACATCCAGCCTAAAACCTGACAAAATTCGAAAACCCTAACAAAGCCTAACAGTAAAACCTGTCACAACCCACAATTGCTCGCAGTACCAGTTCAACAAGCACAACGAAATCACTCAAGGCCTCGCATAACAGAGAAAGACAGACCAGCCGCTACTCCAGATCTAAATCGTCGAAGGATGCCATGAAACCCTAAATTTCAGAAACCAATCTCAACTAACGAGCGCAACCTTCGCAAAAAAACACGGCGCATGTTATACCACACACGAATCGAACAGCTGGTCACAGGAGGAAACGCACCTCCTTGCAGCTGACCGTACGAATTACAAAAAACCTAGCGCGCGCGAGCAGCGGAACCGCGCAAACCTAAAACGGCGCCGAGCAGCAAAGAAACCGCGCGCGCGAATACAAATCTAAACCTAAACCTAGCGCGAGAGCAAGCAGGACGGGAGCAGAGCACGCGAGGGAGGGGGACGGCCCGGCGGTCTCACCTGGAGCCCGGCGCGGGAGGAGCGGGAGACGGGAGCCTTCTTCCCCTTGTCCTTCTCCGCCGACTTGGCCGCCGTCGTCTTGGCCGCGAGCAGACCCTTACCTCCCTTCCCCGCCATCTCCTCTGCTTCGCTTCGCTGTGGACGACGAGACCCTGCAGAGCAGCCAAATCCGACGGGGTCAGAGCAGATCGGGGCGCGGATCGGGCGGATCTCGCCGCCGGCACGCGAAATCGCGCGGCGGACCGGTCGAATCGCCGGCGAGGGTTTCGGATAAGGCGGACGCGGGGGAGGCGCTTACCTTTTGCGAGGCTTGGCTTCCCCCCGACTCACGCCACGCGAAATCGAAAGCGAGATTTTTTTTTTCCGGGGCCGGGTTTGCAGGGTGGGTGGTGGACCTCGTGGTCTTATATACGGTACTTCGCAGTTTGCTCCCTGAAGAACATAAGTTATGTTTAACCAGGCTTAATTCGAGCGACTTGTGCGCAGACGGTCGTTTAGTGTGACGTTTGGTAAAGAAAGGGGGTAAATGTAACATTCGAAAAGCGCTCGTGGCTTCGAGGGGACGGCGCGGGCTTGCGCGGTGACTCCTGGCGAAAATTTCGAAATGGCGCGTGGTGGCCGTAACTGCACTCTTGGGTACGGAAAATTACGTGGCTGGGCGGGAACCGTAGGGATTTCGCGAGGGCGTGTTCGGAAAGCGTGGTTAGTGGCGGGATTTTGTGAAGTTATTAGCTGCAGTTAACAAACCACCCCTCCACCGGATCGTTGACCTTGCACGATTTTTCTTTTCTAAAAGAAAATAGAATAATAAAAAATTAAAAACAAAGCACACTAAGGGTCTGCTTGGATTCCGGCCAAAGCTGGCCATGTCACACATGGTTTCGCCACAGGTTGTGGCGGCAGAAATCGGCGCCACAGCCGCCACACTTTTGTTGTTGCTTTGTTGTGGCGTTTACTGTTTGAGGCTGGCAACCAAGTGGGTGTATTTTTGGCGTGGCATTCAGAGATTGTGAACCAAGCACGCCTTAATACAAAAGGCACCTTCTATAGGGTGTTCGATTGTTTAACACCATATTTTGAAACAAAGAATGTGTTTGGTTTCACTCGAGTCATGTTTGCACGCCAATCTGGGTCACAACACAGCAATCTGGGTCGAGGTCGGTCCTGGAGGGGGGCAAGCGGTGCCTTCGCACTGGGCCTTGAGTCATAGGGCCCCATTTCAAGCTAACGACTCCTTCTTGGCTCAGAAAAAAAAAAGGCCATTAGAATAGGCATGTTTGGCGCATGAGGTAGGCAGGGCCGGTCCGCCAGCCTCCATGCCTAGCCACCTCGCATCTGCAGGTTTTATTGTCTCACTTTTGTAATCTAAGCCCAATAAGGCATTGCTACAAGTGGCACTCAGGCATCCTGGAGGCCCTGGGAATCACAGCGCCGCAGCAAATGGTCTCTCATCGGTTTGTGGTTTAGCCGATCACGATTTTGCAATCCCTACGCCTACTGCCGCTTGCAATCAACACAATGTGGAGTCGTCGTCCTGGTTCCTGTGGCACCAAGCACCGTTGCGTCGAGGTGGGGCCGTTCTTTGAAGGAGGTATGTATTCCATATATATCGTGGCATCAGTACGGTACGCGACATGCCCTAAGTTTCTAACGACCTGTTACAATTACATGATCAATTAATTTACTTATTTTGATCAAATCTTATTCCAATTTCTAGAACGATTGTTACAGGTAGGAAAGTTTGCATCAGGCAGCCAAAAATGTTAAGATAACATATGTACAAATCATTTATATGAATTTTTGTTTCAATTTGCCTCCGACTTTTACTAGTAAAAATGTATTTATATTAAAAAATACGTCTTTTATTCAAAAGAGACCCGGGCCTCCAAATCACAAGACCAGCCACGCAAAATGTTGGTGTTGTCTGGGTTCTTGCAGAATTTGCAGCCACCAAGGCATTCCTAAGAGGTTGTTTGGTCTTTGGATGCTAGCCCACGTCATGGTGGCGTTAGCAACAACTGTGGCGCACTTTTCAGACGCCACGTTAACCGCAAAATCACGCACATGATGAAAAAGGACGAGCAGAAATAAGTTGGCGATCAAAGCCATTGAAGCTTTTCCAGGATCCAAGCAAACGTGAAAGCCATGTAAGATTGGTGTGTCAAAGTCTAGCTGGGAACCAAACATATCCCAAGTCATTTCCGCATCACTGCGTAGATATATAATTGTGGCCTAGAACCAAATATGCCAAAATCTTCCAGAGAAAAAAAAAACTAACATGCTCCAAGAAACGCATTCACACATTGCAATAAACACATACACATGTTGTAAAATAAAGTTGCGTGTAAAACACATATCGAAAGGACAAGGTGGAAAACAAACACCAACCGCATGCTGTATGTACAAGCATAACTCATGTCTAGTGACCAAAGTGAAATCACATACACCCGTTGTAAGGTAGAGGTGCATAAAAAACACATATCCCAACACCAAGCGAAAACATGGGCACACCCATTGTAAAGTACAAATGCGTGTAGAACACATATTGAAAGACCAAAGTGAAAACACAGACATTCATCATACGATAGATGTGCTTGCAGCTCACGTCGAAAAATCAAAGTGAAAACACACAGCCTTCATTGGGGAGATGTACATGCAGAACACGTGCCAAAAGAGCAAGTGGTAACACAAAAAGAAACATTTGTTGTGGTTTAGGCGTGTGTAGAACACATGTAGTTAAACTACAAAGTGGAATAATGAACGCCTGTATGGTAAAGGTGCATGCATAACCTGTTGAGAGACCAAAGTGAAAACACAAACACCCGTCGGAAGGTAAATGTGCATGTGGAACACATGTTGAAAAAACAAGTGAAAACACATACACACTAGCTCGTTGTCTGTATGTAAGACGTGCGTGTAGAAGACGTATCGTAGGACTAAAGTGGAAACATAGACACCCGTCATATGGTAAAGGTGCATATAGAATGTGTGTCGAAATATCAGAGTTAAAACATAGACAACTGTCATAAGACAGAGGTCCATGCAAAGCACGTGAAATACCAAGTGAAAACACATACACACTCGTTGTATAGTAGCGGTGTTTGTAAAACACATTTAAATACCACAGTAAAATAATGGACACCCGTCGTATGGTAGAGGTGCATGCAAAACTTGTGTCAAAAGACCAAAGTAAAAACATACACCCGTGGTAAGGTAGAGATCCATGCAAAACACTCGAAAGACCAAGTGAAACCACATAATACACACCCGTTGTACCGAAGCAGTGTGTCTAAAACACATCAAAATACCACAGCGAAATGATGGACACCTAGTTAGCAGGGACAACACATTGCAGTTTGCCCCTTGAAGAAAATAAGTATATTTATCAAGGCTTGACTTGAGTGATGTTTGCACAGAACACGTGTTAGTCCACCTTGAAGAACACGTGGATCTCGGAGCGGGTCCGCGAAATCACGCGGCGGAACAAGCGAATTGCTGGCGGTAAGGGTTTCGGATAAGGTAGACGCAGGGGAGGGGGGAGGGCGCTTACCTTTCGCGAGGTTTGGCTTCCCACCGACTTACGCCACGCGAAATCAAAAGTAAGGGGTTTCTTTTCAGGAGCCTTCTTCCCCTTGTCCTTATCCGTGGACTTGGCCGCCGTCGTCTTGGCTGCGAGCAGACCCTTGCCTCCCTTACCCGCCATCTCTGCTTCGCTTTGCTGTGGACGACGAGACCTTGCAGAGCAGCCAAATCCGACGGGGTCAGAGCATATCGAGGCGTCGATCCGGCGGATCTCGCCGCCAGCCCGCGAAATCGCACGGGGACCAGTTGAATCGCCGACAGTGAAGGTTTTGGATAAGGCGGACGCGGGGGAGAGGGGGAGGCGCTTACCTTTCGTGAGGTTTGGCTTCCCACCGACTCACGCCACGCGTAATCGAAACCGAGAGATTTTTTTCCGGGGCTGGGTAAGCAGGGTGGGTCGTGGTCTTATAGACGGTACTTCGCAGTTTGCTCTGTATGGATATTGATTGTTGAACAACGCATTTGGAAATAAAGAGCATGCTTGGTTGCACGCCAACACGTGCTAGCCGAAATATATGGCAATCTGCAGCGGCCATGCAAACCGTTGGCCCTTGCCGCAACTGCTCGCCAAACATGCTTGTTGCACGCTTGCTACAACCGCTCCACTCCAAGGCCAGCTCCTCGCGTGCTTGCCGCAATTGCTCATCCCAGCCACCCCCGCCCCCATGCTCATGCTGATCTCGGCCCCGCTGCCATCATCGCCAAATCCGGCCACCCCCATCCCGGATTGACCATCCACGGCATGAAGGGGCGAGCGGGGTTGCCGCTGCCTTCGCCTGCTCGACCTGGGTGGGGCGAGGCGACCAAGGCCCGCGTGGCTCGGCCCGCTGAGGTAGCGGAAGGTCGTACGCAAGGGCTTTGAGCGAAACTTTTTAGCATCGCCAAATCAAACCTTTCCACCATATGCCAACACTTGGCTCGATCCCGTGTATGAATAATTCACATACCTCTGCACTTTGCTTAGCGTAGACCGAAGCAGAAGAGGTTGTGCCCTTCTTATGTTTGGCGACCAACCTCTGGTTGGTGCGCCATGCCAGTCTAGCGCAATGACCAAAGTGGGGAGCAGAAGGGGGTGTGCGAGGGGAGGACGGCTCTGGCGGTGTAGGTGGGGGAGCGGAGGCGGCGTGCCGCCCATGGAGCCAACATTGGTGGGATTTCTTTTTTTTTTTTTCTCTCTTCTCGTTGCGCCAGAAACTGCATGCGATCTGGGAACAAAGGAGAACAGGAATTGATGTCGTGTGGATGGAAAAGAAATGGTCAACGGTTGTTTTGCTTGATTGCCTGATGGCAAAGCACAAATAAGGTATTGTAGTTTTACTTCTGGACATACAAAGGAAGAGAGATTGGACGGGGACAAATAAATAACACAAATCTAAAATAGGGACAAGTAAGGTATTTGCTCTTATATGATATTATTGTGTGCAGAACACAAGTTAAAATAACAAAGTGAGAACACTAACACCCGTCGTAATTAAGATAGCATGCAAACACCAATCAAAGGATCAAAGTGAAAACGTAGAGACCCATCGTAAGGTAGAGGTGCACGCAAAATAGGTATCGAAAAATTAAGTGAAAACACATACACAACCATTTTAAGGTAGAGAAGTTTGTTTGTAGAACACGTGTTGAAAGACCAAAGTGGAACAATAGACACATGTAGTATATGGTAGAGGTGCGTGCAGAACTCGTGTCGAATGATCAAAATGAAACACAGACACCTGACATAAGGTGGAGTTGCACAAAGAATACATGTCGAAATGATCAAATGGAAACACATACACCCATTGTATGATGGAGATGTGTGCACAACACATTTTAAAAGACAGCCGTTGTAAGGTAGATATGCATGCAAACACATGTTGAAGACCAAAATGACAATGCTGACACCAGTCGTAAGGTAGAGGCGTCCAGCACGTCGACGACGCCTCACAAACCATGCCGGGCGAGCCGCATGCATGCGCCGTCTCCATCTGCTGTTGTATGATATAATTGTGTGCAAAACACAAGTTAAAATAACAAAGTGAGAACACTAACACTAACACATATTTTGAAAAGAAAAAAAAAAGAACACTAACACTAACAAATAATACTAGTGACGGCTTTAGATGGAGTCCAGCTCAATCTGGATTGTTCACTGTAAGCTCTATGTATAATTCTCTTATTAGCAATGTTAACATACAGTTTGATAAGCATTTGTGGAAATTGAAAATGCCCCTTAAAATAAAGATTTTCATGTGGTATCTTAAGAGAGGAGTAATTCTTACTAAAGATAACCTTGCTAGGAGGAATTGGCATGGCAACAAACGTTGCTGCTTTTGTTCTTGTAATGAAACTATTCAACATCTCTTTATCGAATGCCATTATGCTAAATTCCTTTGATGTGTAGTTTAGTTTGCTTTTAATTTGCAACCACCTCGTAGTATTAACTATTTGTTTGGCAATTGGCTGGCGGGGTTGGGTACTAATCTTAAAAGAAAACTGTTAGTAGGTGCATCTGCTTTGTGTTGGGCACTTTGGCTGAGGCCCCGTTTGGAACAGATTGTGGCCAGCTTTCATTGGAACTAGACGCTGCGGCGCGCCTTTGGCGCGCCCATCGCTCGCTGCAGATGAGGCTTCAAAACTTGACTACGGGCCTGAGCGTTTAGTTTCGAATTGAAAGCAGTAGAAGGACACGCAGATACAAAGGGTCCGGTTAGTTTCTGCCACTCGTTGCCCATGGGTATTGGGCCGTCAAACTTGAATCGCAGGCATTCGTGGATTTTCATATGACAAGAACCGGCAGTTCTAGCTGCATGGATGCGACGTGTTGCAATGCATGAATATTCGTTGTTGATATCAACTACACGTTGTTGTATCAGAGTAATACAAAACATGACCTGTTCCATTTCACCAGGGATAAGTCAACAACCACGGTCAGATATCAAGAGCACCATAGCTACGTGCAATGTCAAACGCGGAGAAGTCATTTCGTCTGACAATAATAGTTGACTTTGCGGGAACTACAAATTTGTTGACAAATGGTGCACTGGTCCACTTTATGGACATGCACAAATGTCAAAGGCACGCGACGACGATACGGAAGTGGCAGCGGAGGAGCAGCTACCGAGACGGGCAAGCTGACGCCGCCTGATACCGACGATGGCGCCTCCGTTCCTATGACGTAAATTATACCATATCAACTATACTTTATTTTCTGCAGAGGTAGGATAAATACTGAACTTGGAAGATGGGAGGGACGTTCTCCGACCAAGAGGAGTGGGGTATATGATGCGATCCACCCTCGCTGAGGCAGACACAACAGTCCTAAAAAAGTTTGACATACATGCTTAGGACTTTGGACAATAGTAGTTGTTGAAGTTCCATCTGATATTTTTGCCAAAATAGACTTAATCAATTGTTCCTACATCCATGCGTGTATCAGCAGGCTCATGCAGTTTTAGAAATTTTCTGGTGGTATTTAAGTGAAAAATTAATCAGGCAAAGCTATATATATGCTCCATGCATTTTATTTCAGTGTGAACTGGGTACTGTAATAGGATAAGAAAATAGTCAGAATATGCTGCAATATTTGAGTAGTAGCTAGATTTATTCAACCTTGCATGTGATTTGTAGATTCTTCCCAGCTCACAGAATATGTAACTTTTTAAACAGGAGGCCTTCGGTATACAAGGTGTGCCTGTACTGTAAACAGCCATTCATTGCTTTTTTTTTTAAAGAAAGCCATTCATTGCTTGACACACTGTTTGAACATGATTTTACAAGGTCCGATATATCCTAACTATAAATGTGCTGTGAAATCTGTATTAAGTTCAAATTACACAATTTCAGGCTTCAGAAATCAATTTCTTCAAAAGTTAAATCTTCAAAAGCCTGCTATTTGAAAGCATGTTCTTCAGAGACGAACTCTTCTGAAGCTAACTCTTTGGAAGCTATCTCTTTTCAAGGCATGAACACATATGATCAGCGAAACAAGGCGCGTACAGGACACATTCAAGAAGAGGTGACAAAAAAGTCAATCAAATCACGTCAAAAGGGGCAGCGAGGGCCAATATTGACCGTTCCTTTCTCCAACTAATAGGTAGTCAACTTGATCATGACAAGACCAGTTCAGCCATATCTCATTTTCTCTCAACGTTGTAGCTAGGAGTAAAGGTAACATGCAGCAGCATATTCATGTATGCTAGACTTTGAGTTTATTTGATAGCAAGTCAGAGGTAATGTGAACACTATGAATTGACATCACCAAATGTTCATCGACATGCATTCTTGCATGGCAGTGGCGAAAGACTTTAGCTAGCTAGACTTTAGCTACCCAGCAGCCGCTTACTTCAACTTTAATGTCTTGATGCATTACTTTTTTTCTCGAACGCGCAGGAGAGCTGCGTGTCATTTAATTAAGGAGAAGAAAAATGAGTACATTTCCCTTTTTGGCCAGGGAATTGCCTTGTACATAATCTCGCGCCTGAAAAAACGTGAAACAACCTATTCCCTCCGTCGCGCTCTAGGACATAAGCTGCTGAAGGCTCTTAGCTCCCGCCATCCTCCAAAGAGAGGCCTCGTCGGCTATGTCGCGGAGTATGCCATGTGGCTGTGGCGTCTGACCATCAAAGACGCAGCGGTTCCTCTTGTTCCAGATTGCCCAGGACACAAGCATTACCAAAGTGTTGAAACCTTTCTTTTTCTCCCTTGGCACCCTCCTTAGTGCTCGACGCCACCATGCCTTGAAGGATTGTTCATCCGGTGAAGGGGTTAGCGCCTGTAGCCCCACCTTGAGGAGTGAATGGAACCAAACCTCCCTGGCCACTACACAATTAACCAGTACGTGCTGTATGTTCTCCTCCACCTGATCGCACATGGGGCACATCTCGGGATGTTGTAGTCCTCTCCGCGCTAGGCGATCCGCAGTCCAGCACCTATTTAGGATGGCGAGCCAAAGGAAGAACTTCACCTTGAGGGGCGCCCATGATTTCCAAAGTCTTTTGTATGGTTCAAACTTGATCGCACCCGTGAAAAATCTAGCATAAGCCGATCTAGTTGTGAACTTGCCCGACGCCTCCGGCGTCCAGATGTAAGCGTCTTGGAGACCCGGGGTTAGGTTGATCTCTTGTAAGATGCCCCAGAGCTGGATGTACTGCCATATTGCAAGCACTGGTATCCCGCCCACGAAATCATCCCTCCATCTGTTTTCTTCGAGAGCCTCCTGAACAGACCGCTTGCGCCACCCTCTTCTCTTGACATAGGGCATTAAATCCGGTGCCTGATGCATTACTTGCATACTGCTAGAAGGTTGGACGTAGGGCATGCATGACCATAATCTCTCTAATGCACGCGCACACACACACACACACACACACACACACACACACACACACACACACACACACACACACACACACACACACACACACACACACACACACACACACTTGTCCATTAATTATTTTGAAGGGAGAGGAGAGGATATTTCAACACATGATTCTTTTCTTTTCATCTAAGCAATCATCACACATAGATGCTTTACAAGAATCATTTCTTTTTATTTTACATGGGACGAGATATGAGATAATCACCTTTGATCAGTTAATAAATTGTGACATAATGAACTGCTCCTTCATAATGGTGGATGAGAATTAAAAATAACGTTCAATTTTTGACCTTTACAGTGTCCATTCAGCTTAATTGTGAGACTCAAACTACCAGGACGTACAGCCAAAACATAAGAAAAAAACAAAGAGAGAAATATGCTTCCATCAGAAAGTTTGATTCTAATGCTATTGAATTCTAATCAACACCTTAACCAAGCTAGCTAATGAATGAATTTTTCTAACGACACCAAGGTGGTGTCACAAACTTAAGCCTAGTGTGCCTGCGGCGGCAGCGGCTGCCGTCGTCTTCCTCGTCGGGATGTGGCGTCTGCTCCTTCTTGACAGCCTGCCTCCACTTGCAGTCGAGGCCGAGAGGAGGCGAACGCCGCGCGGGTGGGACGCGCGGAGGCCGCGGACTCAGGCGTCTGCCACGGCCACGTCGCGGGTGACCGTGGCTTCGATCACGGCGGCGAAGGAGCGGAAGCGGAACGTGGTGACGGAGTAGGCGCAGGCGTGGCCGGACGGGATCCTCCGCGACATTGGTCTTGTTGCGGGTCAAGTGTAAAGACCTCGGTGGCTGTCATGGCTATGACCATCGTCGGCGGGACTGGAAGCAACATTACAAAGTTAGTGGAAACAAATTGTCACGAGGAGGCACAACACCTCTAAAAACCAGTTAACACTAAAATTAATGTAAAAAACAAAACAAATTACCTGGAATCACCTATACAGCCGCCGCTGGTAACAGAAGGCAGCTCCATGCTCTTCTTCCTCTTCGTAAGGGTCGGCTACACACACGCGACATTGGTCTTGTTGCGGGTCAAGTGTAAAGACCTCGGTGGCTGTCATGGCTATGACCATCGTCGGCGGGACTGGAAGCAACATTACAAAGTTAGTGGAAACAAATTGTCACGAGGAGGCACAACACCTCTAAAAACCAGTTAACACTAAAATTAATGTAAAAAACAAAACAAATTACCTGGAATCACCTATACAGCCGCCGCTGGTAACAGAAGGCAGCTCCATGCTCTTCTTCCTCTTCGTAAGGGTCGGCTACACACACGAGACGAGTTACGAGTTGGTAGCCATTCGTACATACCAAAAAAAAAAGTCAAAAGCATCAACAAAACGTATAAAAAAATTTACCAACAGCCATCGGCCTCGACGCCGACCGCAATGTGCTTGACGTCGCCTTCCGCACGCTCCACTTCTTCCTGCCTCCCGACCCGCTCGACGACCCCCTCGCCGTCCTCCAGCGTGCGTTTTGAGGCCGCGCTCGACCTCTTCCCCGCCCTCGCAGGCCGCGTCGGGGGCGACGGCCACGTCGCCGTGATCACCGACGCCAGCAGCGCCGTGCCTGTCGTCCTCGCGGCGTCCGACCTGCTCGTGCCAGACGTCGACGCGGACAGCCCCGGCTCGCCGCTGCTGGACCGACTCGTGCCGGGAGACGGAGACGGCGCGCTCGCACGGAGGAATTCAGAGAGCAGGGTGCAGCGAAGAAGCGAAAGCAAACAATGAGCCCGGAAGGAGCGAGAAGAGCAGGCAAGATATAGAGCACACAAATGAAATAGTCAAACACGTTGGGCTTCTTGGACGGAGGACATTCAAGAATTGTGGCAAAGGGTTGACAAAAGGAAGGTGAAATAGTCAAACATGTTGGATTTCTTCTCGGACCTAGCATCTTTTCGGATCGACCAGACACAACGGATCGAACGACGCTAAAATTTTCAGGCGACGTGGCCCGTGCGAGCGAGGGCGAAACCGGTGCTGCTATTCTCGTTTTAGATTAATCTGCAAAGCGTCCCAAACGGTCCGATTCGGGCCCAGCTTCTCACCAAGGCGATTCTCGCGAACACGGCAACTTGCCTGCAACGCAGAATCGGGGGATCGGGCGATTCTCCTCAACGCAAGCGCTAAGTTTAGAAGTCCCCGTCCACTAGGGGCGAAATTACCCGCAACTGCCATGACCTACCCCTCCTCCAAACGCCAGCCCCGGCCCTCCCCTCTCCCGATTCCCCCGCGAGCTGCTGGTCATGCCGCTGCACAGAGGAATGGTGACACCCGGCGATTAGGGTTTGAACCCGAGTCGCGGCGGCGCCCTCGGCTGGACGGCTCCTCCGGCGTAGATCCGAGCCTTGCCGCTTCTTCTCCAGCGGCTCCCTCAGTTTTTCCTTCCTTCGTGGCTCAGGCTTCTCTCCTGTGCGCGAGCGTTCGTCGGGAACGGCCGATTCGGAACCGCGACCTGAGCACCTACGGCCGCGTCGCGTGTAGGACCTGCTCTCCGTCACCGCAAGCAGCTACGCTCGAGGATCTGCATCGCCAACAACTGCACGGGCAGCCTGGCCTTCACGACCTGCTCTCTTCACCAAATATGAGGTACTGCATGCTTGCATCCCTTGCTCTTATTCTGGGAAAAAAAATTGATAGACGTACTAATCAAAGATTGACACCAAATTAATCCTAGAATGTTTTGGCCCTGCTGCTTGTCCGTAACCAATGTGAGTCTCATTCTGTTAATCTGATATGTGTTGCCATATATGTTAAAAATAGGAAGACATGCTAGCTTGCATTCTTGTGTTGGGAAGATAGCTGCGATCCGAGTCAAGGGACAAACCACCACCAGAAACAAGACACACGCGAAGAGGAATGGCCATCAGCAAAGGCGGAATGGAGGAAGCCGGCAACCAGCGAAGGCGGAACGGAAAAAGCAGACGGCACAGGAGCCCGAAGTTACCAAGCTAAGAGCCATGCTAAGGTAGCCGATGGCATGCATGTAAATATAATCATTTCACCCCCTATAAATACGGAGGGAGATGATCCTGTAACGACATCTGATTTTCGGGCCTCGAGCCAAGGACAGAATCATTTGCACCGCATCCAATTCTCTCAGCACGCCAAACCCCTTCGCCCAGCATCGCGGGCGAAGGAGGGCTTCGCATGATTAACCACAGGGAACCTGAACGAGATAACCTTCGTCCGACATCGTGGGCCGACAGGGAGGGCTTCGCATCAACCAACAGACGACGCCATCGACCAAGGAGGGCTTCGCGAGGTGCTTCGAGAGCTCACTCCTCCTCCGAAGGCTTCAGGCGAACGAAAATACATCAAGACTCTGTTGGAGGGCTTCGGCACGTCTCACGAAGACCTTCGATCCCCCAACATTTGGCGCCGTCCGTGGATCGAACCCACGATGAAAAGAAAGCAAGACCACCACCAAGCAAAAGAGGCGAAGGATGATAACATCGAAGGCTACTCGCAAACAGAGAGATCAAAGCAAAGAACAAGGGAGACGTAATAAGCTACAAAAACGAAGAGAGCTATGGAAAAGAAGGAAGAAGAGGAACAGAACAAGACACACAAGGCGAAAAGCAAATCATCCATTAAGTACAAATTTACAGAAGTACAAATCGAAACCGAAGACTACTCAGAAGCATTCGAATCAAGTAACAGCACAAAGAAGAATACAAAGATACAAAGACCTACTTCTTCAATTTACTACG
The DNA here is from genome assembly GCA_007726485.1 of Eragrostis curvula. Taxonomy (NCBI): domain Eukaryota; kingdom Viridiplantae; phylum Streptophyta; class Magnoliopsida; order Poales; family Poaceae; genus Eragrostis; species Eragrostis curvula. The sequence goes on from CM017443.1 coordinate 9,004,329, forward strand.
AGTTCGACTACCTACCCCAACGGGCTGCGAATGCCTAATTTGACAATCTTCGGAGCCTTCGTCATCGCTAATAATAATCACCCCCGGAGGAACGACAGCAAGAGGAACAGGTTCTACAGGAGCTTCGACCAACGAACGATTATTGGCAACCCTATCAAGCTTCGCGAAGTGATCTACAAGCTCTTTCGGAAGAACATCTCCACGCTTAAATCCTCCACGAGCAAGAGCTTTCAGCACGCCTCGAGGAAGCCGATCCCACAAAGCCTCCATAAAGAAAAGAAGATTGAAGAATTTGACAAAGAAGACGGAGACACCTCGTGTATATATACACCAAAGAAAAACATTCTGGACGTCTACAAAAATATTTACCTTTTTATAATATAAAAAGAATGGAGCCTTATCGCATTACAAGACAAGAGGATAGCAACCTGCTCTAAAAGCAGACGTTTCGGATTCGCCTACAAAAGGCAGAAAAAAATTCACCTTCGAAACAAAGTCATCGAAGCCAAATTTTTAGCATACAAAAAACGGAGCCTTGTCGCATTACAAGACAAGAGGATAGCAACCTGCTCTAAAAGCAGACGTTTCGGATTCGCCTGCAAAAGGCAGAAAAAAAATTCACCTTCGAAAGAAAGTCATCGAAGCCGAATTTTTAGCATACAAAAAACGGAGCCTTGTCGCAATACAAGACAAGATGATAGCAATTCGCTCTCGAAAACAGAAATTCGCCAAAAAAGGCAGAGAAAATATTTTGCCTTCGCAATGAAACTGCGAAGCGATTTCAATGGCATAAGAGCCGAAACGGTAATTTTTCGTCAGAAGCAAAATTACCATTCAAAGGCTAAGAGAAAGCCGACAAAAAACAGTCTTCGCCTAGAAGAGCGAAGCCAACATTGAAAAAAGGGCTCAAAAAGCCATCATAAAAAACTCATAAAGAAATTCGCAAAAGCAGCGAAGGCATCATCCACCAAAAAGGCTAAATAAGCCAAAAAGGTAATCACGATGAACAAAAGTGCACCTTCGCAAACAGCGAAGACAGGCAGAGAAAAAAGAGATGCTCAGGCATACTTCATCAAAAATAGACGAAGACCGGCGAGGTTACAAAACAACCTAAAGCATCGAGTTATGACAAGGCGCGCATGCACAAAGCTACGAAAATTCGAAGGCTCAATACAGAGCTCGAAGTCATCGCAGAACATGAAATACATAAATAAGATATTTGATGCAATAAAGCTTTAAGGTTTCGATAAAGCAAGTATTACATCAAAATAGTATCCAAAATAGATACAGAAGCGAAGGTCATCCAAAGAGACTATCTACAACAGCTAGTCGAAGGAGTTCAAGAAGAATCTTCGGGAAAGTCAGGGACAAGACTCTTAACCCTGTTCCACCAAAACTCATTGATCAAGCCAACACACTTGCCTTCGACAGCTCCAAAATCATGAGAAAGATTCGAGTGTTTCATTGAAAAATCAGGACGCCCAACCAAAGCAACAGCATCGCTGCCTTCGCAGGAAAAGCTATGAAGGAGATCTCGAATCATAAGTACCACAGCATCATAAGAAAAGCTCCTGCATATCTCGGCAAGATCAGCCAAATTCAAGCGAAGCCACTCATTCATAACCTCCAAAGAGACATCCGCTGGTATCTCGTCATATTTCGCACCAAGTGCTTGAAACAACTCTTTGACAAGATCACAAAGGGCAAGAGATTTAGCGAAGGAATTATCAGCAGAAACGATCTTCAACTGAGACGCCTTCGACAGACGAGACGAAAGATGCTCATTAAATAACTTCTCCTTCTCCAGCGAAGCTTTCTTTTCTCGAATCTTTTCTTCAAGGATAGACAAATCAGAAACAACGCTAGATTTATGGCTTCAAAGAACCTCAACTTCAGCTAGCAAGTCGGACGCGGCAGCAGAAGAAACTTTCAGGGAATCATCCTTCGCAGAAAGAGAGGCCTCGAGAGATGATGCGAGTAGCAAATCACCAGAAGAATTTTGGAGGTCACGAGCACAAGCTTGAGTAAGAATAATAGACTGCAAAATGGAAGAAGTGAAGCTATCAGAAAAACGAAACACGAAGTACAAAAAAAAAAAGAAAAGAAAAAGAGATACTAACTTTGACTTGATGAGCAACCAAGGAACGGAAGAGGACGTCACCCGAAAGGTTCGACAGGCCAAGCTCAACCTTCGGAAACCGGACCTCACGGGCAGCAGATTCAAGAGGACCCGAAGCCTCAATGTCGTCATTAATGGACGATAGCATGGCCTCAACATCCAGTTCAAGAGACCCAGAGCTCGAAGCACCTAAAAAAAAGAGACAAAAGAAGAAGCGAAGGATCGTGAGAATAATAATAAAGAAAATAAAAGAAAGAAGAAAGCAAAGCAGCCCTCTGAAAATGAATACCAGGATTTGAAGATTGCGAAGGTGGTACAGCAACGTCAATCGAAGGCAAAGCAGTGCCCGAAGAAGAAATTGTATCCTGGCTTGGAGTTGAAACCTCTGAAAGCTTCCGTTTGCCAAGCAAACCAAGAAACGAAGACTTCCTCGGAGGACAAAAAGTGTCCTTCGAACCCTCAGGGAGCAGCTGACAAGAATTGACTAACTCAGACCTTTCTACGATTCCATCCGTACGGATAACATCCGAAGCAACAGTTGGAGACCTTCGCAAAACCTCCGAAGATATTAATGAGGAACCTCCGCAAACAGTATCGGGCACAACGGGAGGCGCAGCTGAATTCGAAGGATCGCAGGAGACGATTCTTCAAAAATAAGAGAATAAGTCGGCATAAGAAGAGAACCTGGCGGAGGAGAAGGAATTTCAGCATTCCTAGGAACGGACTCAACCTCGGGAGTAACAACAACCAGCGAAGGATCCATCTCAACGGTCGAAGAGCCTGAAACACTGAAATATGGAAAAATATCTCCTTCACACGAATTGTCCTCAGGAAAAGGATAGTTGTGGAAACACAAGTCGAAGCTCAGATAAAACCGATTTATCCGAACACCAATGCCCCTTCGAGTACTTTCAACCCACTCCTTCTGAGAGAACTTCCCAAGAAAAGAAATAACTCGGTCTTGAGGCGACCAGAGATTGAAGCCTGCAAAAAGAACAAAGTATAAGCAAAAGGAATATTAAAAAAGGAAAAGGCAGAGGAACCAATCAAAGGCAACAAAGCACAAGGAAGAGTCATACAGGGTCCTGATATCGAAGAAAAACTGACATACTTAAGCCAAACTTATTTCTACCAAAAGAAGAAGGCCTCCAACCATGACGAGCGAGAGGAAGAACACCAGCAGCGAAGCATTTCTCCAGAATATCACGAAGAGTCATCCTCTGACTAACCCTTCGGAAGGCATCGACACATCAAGAAATGAAGCTATTCTGCGGAGGCTCGAAGTTATTTGTAATCCATATACCAGCGGCTTTCCCAGTATAAAAATCGATAGCAGAGTATTTATAGTAGAACCAATCTTTCACCCATTCATCAAAGGGAGGGGGATCGAAGCTACCAAGAGGCGTCAGAAACCCCTCCCTAGCCTCAAATTCAACAACTCCGAAGCAAGGGCTGAGATGGTTCTCATGATCATAAGTAGGAATGTGCCGGGCTTGGTATACACGATAAAAAGCATGAGGTTCAGGATTTAACCTTTCGCTGATGCAAGCCCAAGCGAAGGCTGACATGGTTGCAACAGCAACAGGAGTAAGATGATGAAGCTGGAGATGGTATAAAGAAAGAACGCGAAGGACAAAGCTCGAAGGTGGAAAAGATAGACCGGCATCCAGAAATGACGAAAAAACAACAAACTCATCGCTTCGAGGTCTTAGGCGGACTTCCGAAACTTGCTTCGGACCATACAGAGGAAGACGGAGCGAATCTATATCAACAAGACCGGACTCCGATTAGCACTTCAAAAAAATACCCTTATAACGGGAGGCGGAGATAGACCTTGTGAAATAATAACCAGCTCGAAGAGAATGGAAACCCCTAGGAAACGCTGCCGACTTCTGCCTAGCCATCGAAGGAAGAAAAGAAATACCTTCGAAAGAAAAGATGCCAACAAAGCAGCCACGGCGGTAAAAAGATACGGACGGGAAAAGGTGAAAGCGACGCATATTTAAAGACCCGTCGAAAGTTGGGGACATTGGGGTGAAAAACCGCACAACCAAGGGTTTAAGCAAGAAAGTGAAATAAATTAAAATATACATAACAAGAAATAAAATAAGGAAAAAATCGCAGCTGACAAGATAACTGCCTCAAGGAAACGCCTTCGCTCACTTCCTTTCAACAGTTGAGGGCTAATGTTGGGAAGATAGCTGCGATCCGAGTCAAGGGACGAACCACCACCAGAAACAAGACACACGCGAAGAGGAATGGCCATCAGCAAAGGCGGAATGGAGGAAGCCGGCAACCAGCGAAGGCGGAACGGAAAAAGCAGACGGCACAGGAGCCCGAAGTTACCAAGCTAAGAGCCATGCTAAGGTAGCCGATGGCATGCATGTAAATATAATCATCTCACCCCCTATAAATATGGAGGGAGATGATCCTGTAACGACATCTGGTTTTCGGGCCTCGAGCCAAGGACGGAATCATTTGCACCGCATCCAATTCTCTCAGCACGCCAAACCCCTTCGCCCAGCATCGCGGGCGAAGGAGGGCTTCGCATGATTAACCACAGGGAACCTGAACGAGATAACCTTCGTCCGACATCGTGGGCCGAGAGGGAGGGCTTCGCATCAACCAAGAGACGACGACATCGACCAAGGAGGGCTTCGCGAGGTGCTTCGAGGGCTCACTCCTCCTCCGAAGGCTTCAGGCGAGCGAGAATACATCAAGACTCTGTTAGAAGGCTTCGGCACGTCTCACGAAGACCTTCGATCCCCCAACATCTTGGCCAATGAATTTATTTCCCGATGGCATATATATGTTCTTATCAAGTGTGTTTGCAGCACATAAATGGCAAAGATGATTGCAAAGTGGGATCCTTGGGCGCACAAGGTGTGGTTAGATATATGTGTGGAGGAAGTTAGAGCTGGGAATAGGCCACAGCACTCCCCGAATTCTTTAGGATATGCAAATCTTGTGAAAAAGTTCACTGAACGCAGCAAGAGGCCATACACCCGTGAGCAACATAAGAACAGATGGGACAACTTAAAGAGGATTTATGCACAATGGAAGACACTGAATATGAGAGCATCTGGCTTGGAAAGAGTATTTTGTTGGATTGTAGTAGCAAAATCCTTGTATTTATAATTTGGATGGAGAAAATGTAATGACCTTATTTTGTCTATTAATGTAATAAATGTGCAATTTATTGACAAAAATTTTTACAGAGTATACTGAATACTAATATTTGTGCCTTCTAAACAATTAAACAAGACATACCAGACAGGGGCATATGAGTCATTATACAGACAAGACAGACAATCCATATGAAATAATCAGGGTTGCCAAACAGTCAGATTCTCCTCACAGTAGATTTTCCTCACAGCTGATTCTCAGATAATCTGGATTCCTACAAAATCTCCTATGAAATAATCTGTTCCAAACAGGGCCTAACTAGGAATGATGTGGTATTTGATAAATCTCCAATCAAAACTTATATGCAGGTATTGTACCGAGGAACATACTGGCTTCAGTTCTGTGCGCAACTGCAGAGGCATGAAGAGGACAAAGACATGCTGAGGACGGCGTGTCAAACTCTAGAGGTCTTGGTCATGCAAATTTTCGCCAACTATGAATGGAGGTTTAGTAACAGGATTGGTCCTTAATAAGCGTCTCTGTTCAAACTATGTTGGTGTCGTTTTTTATTGTTCGTGATTTGTGGCAGACGGATGTGCTGCTAAGAGTTGTAATCGGCCGTAGCCTTATGTGAGGTCAAGGCCGGGAACCACTTTTTTTTCCCATTATCTAAAAAACACTAAAAAATGAGAACACTAACACTTCTGGACTTATTTTCTTCTGAGCGAAATCTGGACTTCTTGGGCTTGTGCTGTTTTGGTATGGGCCAAATGTTGAGGCTAAAGAAGGAGTAACTAAATAACGGCCCACTTGTTCAGCCCAGGTAGCGTTTAATAGGGGAAGAGATATTTATTTTGAGCCGTATGCTGAAAAAACCAGGCCGATGTCAACTTTTTTTTTTAGAGGGCCAGGCCGATGTCAACTTGACTATATTATTTGTCAATGCAATGCCATGGTCTATGTCACACAAACTTCCCATAATACACTGCATCACGCATGCACAGACGTCGCATCAAGCCATCAACATACTTCTAGACTTCCTGTAATTACACGACCTTCATCACCTTTAATGTACTACACGAACTTTGCCCCGGCGGTGATACGTTTTACGGCTTCACCATCGACTCGCCATGCATGCTACTACCGGATGCACCCGACATGTCACATCGATCACGAACTCTAGCGAGTTGGATCCCAATGCAAGTGCGCCCATGCAATCAATCGATCCGCTTTCGCCTGCATGCCATTGTCTTTGCATCTCCTGTTCGTCGACCTGCAGCGGAGTCCGCTTTCGTATCTGCAGCGCGCGGATCGATCGCGCGTGCATGTGCCGAGAGATCTTTTCCGCACCGAACTCACTCCCGACCGCATCGGCAGAAAAGTGGCGCGCGGATCTTCAGTTCATTAGGAACGGCCGGCCGTACGTGCATGGTGATTCGGCGACGGTTGCGGAGATCCTCCTCCTTCCGCCGCGTTGGTTGGGCGACACAGACAAGGGGATAGTGGGGTGGTAAGCCTGCTCCTCACCAGTCCCTCTCAACTTCAGCATATATATCGCCATCTAGCAAACTGCAAAGCTTCAGCGATTGCAGCTGATGATGGCCCGCAGCAGCATTGTAAACCAACCATGGTTTATGAGGCGTTACGTCGTCGGAAAGCAGAGCATAGTGGTGGGGGTGGCTGTGACCGGCGTGTATAGATGCCCATTCGACACAGCTGCAACTTTCTCTATGGTTTCGGCAAGGAACTGAAACACCATCGATCCCAAAGTGTTCATCAACTATATGTTTAACAACAGAACGCCCCAACTGAATGTAGCTAGGATGGTGTGATGTGGGCTCGGCGACATGACAACTTCAAGGATAGAGGGACGTGGTGGAAGATGATAACTTGTTAACTGAGTGAGGACCCAAGCATCATACGGATTTAGCGTATCCCGGCCTGGAGATTTATGGAGTCGTATATATATACACAAGACAGACATGCATGTTTATTTAAGCCATACACTACAAAGACAACTGAGACATCATCCTTTGCAAAGATCTAGAACGTTGGCAGCAACGAGTGTATCCAGCATTATTGCGCGCCTTTGGCCAGAACGCACAAGTGGGTGGCATTCAAGTATCAGAACCGTATCGGAACGAGGATTTCCGCGACATTTTCTGTGATACGGATATACAGATCGAGACACATCTGTTCGGTACGCCGGTATGAAGCACATGTCTAGGTAGTTTATTCTGAACCAGGACAAGTAGTAGTACCATTGTAGCAACCGGAACGAACTACCGATCGAACCTTAGGTTATTAAGCCACCATGTGGGGGAAATGACTGAAATAGTGTAAGCCGGCCGCGTCCGATCCGATGCTGTTGTTGATATGAGCACGTAGACAAAACAATGCTCTGAACTGAACTCTGAAGGGGACATGTTAAACTGTTGGTGTTGCTCTCAAGTCTGAACACTGCTCCGGGGTCTGCACACGCGGATCGACCCACAGGGGAGCCGCGTGGGACTCGAACTATATAGCAGTCGACATCTGAATCTGATGACACGCGCGGCGGATCCCTTCACGGTGTAACCGTCAGCTCTCAGTCCACAACCGCTTGTTCTAAATTAACTGATTTTCTTTCTTAGCACAGTTAGCAGGCACGACTGCTAATTCCAGGTCGATACGACACCATGTGAAATTGTGTAAGTGCACCAGCGACGACGAAGCCGTCGCATGAGCCGCGGCGCGCCCGGCCGGTTGGACTTGGGCCACAAGCGCAGCGGCTTCTTCAACGTCTCCGGGCGGGCCCGCTCGCTCGATCCCAACACGGACGGAACCAGCAGCACCAAAATTTCTCCTTGCCCTGTGGTCCAGGAAACCTTGCTGCACTGGCCGCGACCCATGCCCGGCAAGGTATGGTCCCTTGATGGGCGCACGTGGACGTGTCCCCTTCCGCGCGCGCGCCGGCCTGGCCGGCCGGGAAGGCCAGGCCGCGGGGAGGGGAGCCTCGTCACGTGCCCACGCGCGTCGGCGGTCGGCCGCACCCACCCACCCGTACGTCGTCGTCGGCCGATCGAGAAGAGAAGAATAATCCCGCTCCGACGACGACGACGACCCATGCATCCATCCGGCCGCCGGGAACGTCGTCGGTGCACGGCAAATACGGCATGGCCAAGTGCTCAGCTAGGGCCCCGCGTACGGACGCCGTTTTTACGAGCGAGCGCCGCGGAGCTGCAGCTGTACGGTAGGGTCGCGTGCGGTCGAGGGGGACTTGCTCATGTGCGCGTGCTGGTTAGGAGAGGGGCACCTGCACGTCACCAGTAGAGAGGCCTGTTGTTGTTCCGGCTCCCCAAAGTCGTCGGTCGAGGTCGCCGGCGCCGGCGCGCGGTCCCCTCTGCATCATCAGGTACCCGTACTTCAGTTCCTCGATCGCTCGCTCGCCATGTTACGTGCGGTTCTCCATCGCCCAGTCTGGCTGGACCGGACAAGTGATGTGCAGAACATAGCTAGGCAAACAGGACCTCCAGAATGGGAAAGCCGGCCGTGAACCGCACTCTTTGCCCAGGGTCGATCGGTTAACTGCAGGACGAAGTGTTTCGCAGTCTGCTCATGCTTCCACACACACCTGCGTGGGCCCTCTGATCCCTGATCGTCAACCACGTAACGTGCGCCGAGCATGAACGCTATAGTACGTTCCATTCCGAGCGTGACAGCAGGACGGAAGCTACAGGAAGGACGAGATCGATGTCAGTGCGTCCATGCATGCTCGTATATATCTGGCCGCGGGCCGGATCACTACTGTAGCCCGGCAGATCGGTCACGGAAAGCTGCGGTGCGCGCCGGCACGACCCACTACTAGCATCCTATCTATCGACCGATCGAGCACTGATGCATGGTGGAAAGATACGCGCTCGATCGCCGCGAGACCAAAGGCCGGCAGGGAGTGGGCGTCGACGGCGACAGGAGGTCGCGAGGCACTACCGAGCTGTTGGGCTCTCGCTCAATGTTTTAAATAGCGGGTTAATAGGTTTAGCGGTATGTCTTTAAAACAGCTAACAGCGGAGCTAAATCGGGTTATAGCGGAAGATAACGTTTAATTTGTACATGAACACAAATAGCGGTAAACTGTCTCAAAAAACTATAACAGGCTTTAACAGCAGCTATAGCGGGAGATTTAAAACTATGGTACGTACCCTCGCCACGGCCACGCCCACGCCCACGCGTCCCCTCCGCGCGTGCCATGCATATCGATGGGTGTCTCGGTGGTGTGGTGTGTTGGATTGATCTACCGGCTAAACAAGCTGGTAGAAGCTTCAAGAGACAGCTAGCAATAGCTGTCAATAGCAAAGGCCAATATGGCTAAGTAAGAGAAGTTCAAACTGAACTTCATGCCTTGATTGGAGGCACAAATATCTAACTAAATATCCAACTAGGTGGGTCCCCCTTTGGTGCATTGCTTGTCTATAAAAGGAAGAGGTCTCTATGGGACAAAGGTTAAGGTGATTCATTCATACTCTTCCCTAGCTACCCAATCAAACCTAGCAATGAAACCAAGGGAAGGGCTCTCCTCTTCTACACCGATGCCCTTGAAGATCATCAAAGTCGTATGTAAGTGGAATTCGACATCGAGAGTCGGTATGTTCTTCCTAATCATCTCTATGTTGTGGTTCTATACATGAGCATGTCGATCCTAAGAACCTAACAATGGCACCAGAGCATACTTACTCATGATAGAGCCCTAAGTTTTTCAAGTTCATCATGTTCATGTTTGTTCTTGACTAAATGATCTACTGTTGATGATGATTGATGCTTAGTATGCATGTTTTCATGCAAATTGATGTCTGTGTGCTTCAAATATGATAATAAGCACCTCTATTTCTTAATCTTATACATCAAGTTCATACTTGTTCATGCTTACTGTTCATAGCAAAATGATGTTAAGCATCTATGTTTATGCAAAATTGATGAAGCTAAAGTGCTAGGGTTTCTGATTTGTGCTGTAAAGCATCAATAAGGAGGGGAATTGCTCAAATTCAAGTTAAACACTAATGAATTCCCCAAAATCATAATGAACCCTAACCCTAGCTACAGAGGAAATCCCCAAATGTTGAATCCCCCAACCCTACTAATGATGAGGCGGTGGGTTTTACCTAAAGGAGAAGCAGCTCGTGATTGCCGTCGTCGTTGCGGTGGCGTGCTCCGTCGCTGCTCCTCATTATCACCCGCTGCACCAACCCGAGGGCCCGGCCTACGGCTTATGGTCAAGGATGCCAGCGACCACCGTAGCTGTCGTGCTGCCCGCGGGTGAAGAAGTCGAGCCGTGGAGCTCGCCGAGGACCGCCGTGGCCGCCGCCGCCGCCTGCATCTTCTCCGGATCTGGCGCGTGCGCGTGCACGGACCCGACGGCTAAGGGCACCGACGAGCCTCGCTCGACGGAGCCGCGCGCAGGCCAAGGCCGCACGCGTGCTCCGGCGAAAGGAGCTTGGCGGCGCCGCCGCTCTCGCTCTCCCTCCCCATCTCTTGGTCGCCGCTGCGGAGGAGAAGAGGAGGAGAGGAAAGAAATGATTAGGGTTCGGGGGCGCGGCTGAAAGGAGGGGGTTTTTATACCCGGTTGAGTCGCGCATCTGCCGTTGGATCCAGATCGACGGCACAGGGGAGGCGGCGGCAGATGATGGGCCTTGAGCCCAGGTGGGGTGACGCGGGGGAGTCAAGTGGGCCAAAACGGGCCAAAACAGTACCAGGCCAAGAATCGTTGGCTGCGGCCCGTGATAAATAGTGATGTTTTTCATTTTCCCCTGCATTTTTTCTGAAAATATAATGGGCCAGCTTCTTATGGGCCAATTGTTGGTCAGAATTTCTTATGGGCCAATTTAGGTTGGTTGCAGCCCGTTGGGTTTTGGACCAAATAATTTTTTGTTTTGGACCGCCGTTTGAAATTGGACACATGATAGATAAATTTATAGCCGAAATAATTTCACCTTTAGATTGGCAATGCTAAGGAATTTTTTCCTTGAATATTTTACGAATAAGTGATACTCTATTTATGAAAAATAATGATTAAGGAAATTTTGCCTTATGCCTATATTTATTGAAAGTAATTTTATGTTATGTTTCAATGCTTTATCTATCTTAAGGCTTTTATTATAATTATGCCATTATGTTATGCCTTAAGTATGCTTTATGTTTAATGCTTCCGCTGCAAAATAATGATTCTCTGATTAAGTGTGACATATATTTGTCATTCTGGCCATAGCTGATTGATGAATATATGTTCACAACCTTTTATTATTCCAGTTCATTTTCTGGCCAAAGCTGATTTTGGGCTGGAGTAATAAAAGAAGGTTATGTATGAGAATTAATGAAAAATAAGTGTGGCATATGTTTGTCATTCTGGCCGTAGCTGATTGATAAATATGTGACCACAATATTTTGCTGTTCGTGTTCAATTTCTGGCCGTAGCTGATCTTGAGCATGAATAGTAAAAGAAGTTTATACACAAATTAAGTGTGACTTGTATTTGTTATTCTGGCCGTAGCTGATTAATAAATACTTGTTCACAACTATTTTATTGTTCTTAATCCATTTCTGACCGTAGCTGATTTGGGTTTTGAATCAATAAAAGAAGTTCATGATGATGCTTGCATTCTATGAAGCATCTAATGCCTCAAATTGTGAGGCTTATTAGAGATCTTTTGATCAGTAAAATTAAGGACTTATGCTAAATAACGCATTACCCTTAATGACTTAGCCCAATAATGAGTGCAGTTATCGCTGCAGTATTATGCTTAATTCTCTGATTAAGTTGGAGTCAATAAGAAAATTTTATCAGAGAATTTGATGGTTTTGAGCTTAAGTGTGACATATTCATTTTTTCTAACTAAAATATATGTCACAAACATGTTTGTTTATTTTGATTGATTTCATATCAAAATTAATGGTGAGGCACAATAAGCTTTGGGCTTGTGCTAATTAAGACTATTTAGTGCAATTTCTAAGTTTTCAACTAATGAGCACTATTTATGAGGCATCATGGTAATCAATTAATGTTAATATTGCTTTTATTTTAAGTAAGTAATATTGCCCATAAAAAATGAGACTAGCATAATAATTATTATGTTATGATGACTAAGTTTTTGGCCTCTAAGATTTAAGTCATCTTGAGTAAAAAAAAAAAAAGATTCTTATGATTTGACTTGAGAATTGAATTTTGATGGGCATTGATAAAGACTAGTTGCAGTGATATTTTTGGTAATAATTCCATCTAATGTTGTATGCAGCTATGAATTGCTCAATTAAGTTATCCATACATGAATAATGATCCTTTTAGGATAATAAATACTAAAGATGGATTTTGATTTTTTATCAATTAAGGTCCATAAAATTTATGTGTATTACAAATTAATAGCAATAAATTAAGGATCATATCACTTTTAGTTTAAATTTTGAATAACTTCCTTCTTCATGTGATGCGTTATGCTTTTCCTTAAGAATGAATAATGCTTAACTTTAAATAATGATAATACTAAAGATTAAGTCTATTCATGATTATGCTTAAAGATCAATGATGTTTTTAAATCATGATTAATGTTGATGCCTCATGAGTATATTATGAACAATTATATTGACCATGCATCAATGATTATCATTATGTTGTCAAAACTTAAGAATTTAAAGATCATGGTCATGGTCATGTGATGCATAAGTCACGTTAAAATTAAGTTACTGATCAAATAATGTCATTTTAAGATTGTCTTATGACACATATTGTGATTTGATCAAGTAAATTGCAATAGTGCATTTTTGCCAAGTAATTAAGATCTCTGATGGAACCAATAAGAAGTATTGGTTGAGATTTAATGGTTGTTTTGGGATTATGTCATGTCACACTAATTTATATTACGTTCATGTGACATTCCCATAATGTTTAAATTGAGGCAATTATGATGAATATCCCTATTAAGTTCAATCATATTATTTGATTGTACCCTTATAAGGAATGTTATTGGCATATGGCCATTACCTAAGGCAATTGATGATGATTAAAGTGCACAAATATCATAAGTATACTCCCATTAGAAAAACCTTATGTTAAAGTATTGGTATGGTTTTCTCGTCTACTAATGTCTTGCGGGAGTAACCTAAAGTAATGTCTCATGCCAGTTAAGATCAGGGGGAGCAATTCCCTTTGAGAATGATGTTAAAATTAATATGGCATATAAAAGAGCTCACTTAAGTCTTATGATACTTATAAGAATGCTCAATATAAAAGAGCATAAGACATGGAAATTTATTGAAGATTTTGAAGTTCACCAAATTATGTGGCTAGCCATAATGCATAGTAAGGTGAACTATATTTGAGCTCGAAAGAATGTGCACATATTTGGCAAACAAATGAGATAATTAATTATGTATATGTTGCCAAATAAATAACTCAAAATGAAACATCTCTTTATGAGAGTTCGTCGAACTATGGTTCTATTACATGGACCATACTTCGAGGGGGAGAGTGAATGCACTCATCAAGTAAAGATCCACCTCCCTAAAGAATTCATTTGAGTTTGCTAAAGAGTTATGGATGGAAATAATGAATAAAGATATTTCTTTTAGTTTCTTTAAGATGATCGTCATAATTCCATCCAATTTAAGAAAGGGTACACATAAATGAATTTTTATAGGAGCTCAACACAAGAAAGAATGGAGGATTAGCTGTGCTAATCTTGGTGTAGAGCTACATATAAGAAAACAATCAATCCCTCCTAATGAGAATGAAGCCTATAATTTTGATGGCAAAAGGCTTAACAAGGGGATTGATTGCGATAGTAGCACTTGGTGCTCATCATTTTCAGGACTTGTGATCCCATCAGTGGTAAACAAGTATGATAAGAAAAGCAATAGGGATATTGCATATAAATCCAAGAGTTTTATCTCCTCTGGATATTCAGAATATCTTGGTGATGCAATTTTGTGTTTCAATCAAGAATCACCAAGACAAGGTCCATTAATGAGCATTGCCTCAAAAGTATCGACAGAGCATTAAGATAATACATATTACGAAAGTATGGCTCTGTTACGGTTTACAAACTAAGGGTGACTTTTTCTGATGCTCTCTTAATGATGAAGTACTTAAGCACCCTTAATGATTATGTCCGGGATAAATTTTGGCAGAAATAAATCCAGAATTGGACCTCTGAAAAATTTATAATGGAAGCCTTGTGCTTAAAAGGATTACATGCCTACAAATAAGGAGTCCATATTTGGACAATCATTCTATGAGGTGCGTTGATATTAGATAAATAAGATTTTCCACATAAGTAATATCTTCGCCCTTGAGGGCGAGTCATTGTGTAAGGCTCCAAATTTCTTAAGGCATCACGAATGATGCAAACTAATGTTGTGGCATGTTAAAATCCATATGAAGTTATAGGGAATAAAGATTATTATGACTTACGAATAAGAATTTTCTTTAAGTTGAAGAAATTCATCCCGGCATTTATTACGCAAGAGTGCGGTACTATTCGAGTAACATGTCTAGTGTTTTCTGCCTAACACAAAAGACATTGTGAAAGAATCCATGATCAAATTATAAGAGCATGTAATGCTCAAGGTTAATGTTCTGATGCTCAAAGTAACTTTAAGATCTAAGTGATATGAGCATCGTATGTTCGATGATTCCCTATTAGTAGCTTGTCTTGAAGCTTGCCGGCATTAAGTTTCAAAGACAGCTTATAATGCTTGAAATAATGAGATCTCAAACTTTGATTCTGGAAATAAGTTTTGTCCTTCCTTACATGTGTGCACACAATGATGAATAAAAGAAAATAAACCGCACTCAAGGGACATTATTGCACCATCTCCCCATAACAATAAGAAGGACTCGCTTTGAGATTGATCGGGAACCATAGTCAATTAGTTCTGTAGTACTTAATTGACTGCAGTAATTTATTGATTTGGTGTACCATCTATTGAAGAAGTGAGTTTATAAGTTTTAACTAAAGTTTAAGGAATGAGTTTTGGAGCTCCTAAGTTAAAAAGGTTCATTTGATATGAGGTGGTATACTATAGTAACTGGATTCAACGGTATGTCAAATTCATCGTTGTAATCCTTTTATCTTGGTATGCTATTTTGTTGAAAAAATGGACTTATAATGTTTAGCCTTACGATTAAGGGGGAGAATGTTGGATTGATCTACCGGCTAAACAAGCTGGTAGAAGCTTCAAGAGACAGCTAGCAATAGTTGTCAATAGCAAAGGCTAATATGGCTAAGTAAGAGAAGTTCAAACTGAACTTCATGCCTTGATTGGAGGCACAAATATCTAACTAAATATCCAACTAGGTGGGTCCCCCTTTGGTGCATTGCTTGTCTATAAAAGGAAGAGGTCTCTATGGGACAAAGGTTAAGGTGATTCATTCATACTCTTCCCTAGCTACCCAATCAAGTCTAGCAATGAAACCAAGGGAAGGACTCTTCTCTTCTACACCGATGCCCTTGAAGATCATCAAAGTCGTATGTAAGTGGAATTCGACATCGAGAGTCGGTATGTTCTTTCTAATTATCTCTATGTTGTGGTTCTATACATGAGCATATCGATCCTAAGAACCTAACATGGTGTGCCGCGCGCACCGGTCTCGTGATCGACGAGAGGATAACGGCGATATATCGAGATCGCAGGCGCTAGCCGGCTTGGAATGTGCGATCGGCCGGCTGAGGTACGGTGCACGGTTCCGCCGGCATGGGTGCTCGCAAGTGCGACGATGCGCGCGCTTTGGGCTACGGTATTGGCAGGCAGGCAGGCAGGCAGGGCAGGTCGGCCATGCTTTGCTCCCCTCGCTACTCCACACGCCCTTTTCCCCTCCTTTTGCTGCACTCACACGGCATTCCTGAGTGATCGCTCCATCCATCTCATACATGTATCTTAGCTAGTGGCCTTCTCGTCGGTTCCGAGTTCCAGGCAGACGGGGATCCTGTTTAATTCGACTTGACTACTAATAGTGTAATACTAATAGAGTATTTCTGCAAATTCAATTCGGCCCTCTAGCTTGCTTCTTTGAACGGGGATGCGCTGCCATGTGCATGTTTTCTTATTCCTCCATCGCGATGATGGAGTTCGTTTCAAACTTAAGAGTAACTGTTAGCGCGCTCTGCGATCGACAAACAGTGAGAATCAGATTGTGCTGGGCTGCTGGCCTGCTTTAGTTGACTTCGCTACTCTAACGACATGCAAATAATTAACAATCCACCATCACTGCCGCCGCTACTTGGATTTTTCTAATCGAAGACCCGAAGTCAATCAACCAAGAGTGAGAGAGAGAGAGGAACTCCAACGAGGCTATTACGACCCTAGAGTACATTCCTAGAAGAAGAAAACCCAACAGGGGCAGTACGAGTACATTCCTAGAAGAAGAAAACCCAACAGGGGGGGCAGTACGTACGCCGCGCATGGGTTCCCTGCCGCCCGCGACACCGGGACGTGCCTCTGACGCGCGCTGCGCCATGCCAATCGGACAGGACACCTGCGCCTCCAGTCGTCAGTCACGGTGTAAAACCAGCAGCACACACAGCGAAAAATTTCCAAATCCGCAGTGGGGACACGCCTCCCTGTAAGCACTGCCGGCTGCCTCGATCGCGAAAGTAAAACTGCCGAGCTGGCGTGCGTGCCGATACGAGAAACCTGCTGCCCTGGCCGCCACTGCCTCGACATTTTCTCGGATCGTGTTGATCCGTGTACGTAGCGCTCTAGCTAGGCTTATGGGGGCTAGATAGAGAATCGGGCACATGCGACGCGGGGCATATTTTCTAGACGCGTTTTTTTGTTTAGCTAGGGTACGTTGGAGATTAGCTCGAGAGTGTCATGCCACTATTCTATGCATGTGTGTGACTCTAATCCCAATCACACCGTTGCTTTCAAATTGCACTGAAGAAGATCGATCATGGAGCCAATCATCACGTATAGTTGATTCATTAGGTAGAGGAGATGGTGGCGCTAGCTCTAGGTTCTAGTAGAGGGTGACAAAACGATGACGTACAACATAAGCTCGATCAATATATCGTCCCAGAATCGAAGACACAAGTAGGGAGAAAAATAACAGGCCTCGGGATAGGTCCTAGTAGAGGGTGACAAAACGATGACGCGCACAAGCTCGATCGCCTCTGCTGAATCGAAGACAAGTAGGGAGAAAAATACTGGTAGTAACACACATCGGGATCGGTGTGCATGAGCAGCGGCGCTAGGCTCTAGACCTGTTCACGCATAGGTACACCACACAGCCAAGCGGGAGGCATCTGCATGGAGGCGAGCACGGAAGCTGGGGAAGGGTTCAGGGATGGTGGGGCGCACCGGCCCGGGGCACATGGCCCTTGGGTTCTGCTCGTCAGCCCGACGCGCCGGCGACACTACCCACCCACATGCCCGCATATATGCATCCATCGTCTTCCTTACTTCCATCATACCCCACCCCCACCCAACACACCCCCAAGGTACCGTGCACAAACGTACGCACCAATGCCGATCCATGGATTATTGGCCGGTTTATTTATGCGTCGTGAGCGCCCATCAACCAACAACATATTTCTTTGGTCACTTTACTGTGTGAGGTCGTGGCCGCTATTATTATGCTAGCCGGCCGGTGCCACGACTTTTCGGGGAACATATATCAGCATTTCGGCCAGGACATCATTTGTCCCCTTTTTTTTTTTTTGGGGGGGGGGGGGGGGGGGGTAATAAAAGGACGCAAATTATCTTTTGATTTAGCAATCATCCTTAGCCACGGTTCATGTTCTGGCCATATGAAAACTCTAGAAATTAACAGAGCTTTTACATTCCAAGGGAGCATTAGTAAGTTTGCTTCAAACACCACATAAAGGGAAAAAAGTATCTTCAAAAATCATTCTACACCTCCTAGTTTAAATACTACTACTACGCACTTAGATACTATATGGCTTTCAGGATAATGACTTTAGTTCAAAATGAACTAGATTCGTCTTTCTAAACGCTAAATCTTTCTAAATGGAGGGAGTACTTGACATCAAGTATTTAAAACCGGATAGAGTGAATATTTGCATAAATTCATAATTTTCTTGTTGAGCAGTGCCATGCCGTTAATCTTGATCTGCATCTTGGATCCTGTCAACAAATTCTTAAACGCTCGATCCAATAAGTACATCGCCCTTACCTCTTTGAGTAACCGTTCTGTGTTCTGTCAGTACCCTTCCTTTTCCTCCCTAGCTAACATAGCATGTGACTATTTTCAAGCTTATTTTTTTCTCCAAAAGTCCAAACCATTTTTTAGCTGTTCACTGACCTGGTGCATCTCCATTTTTTTTAGAAAAAAAAATGATATGCTTGATGCGGTGGAGAATGATTGGAAACCAAGAAATACTGCTAATCCGTTAGGGTCATTATGTTAGTGTGCTGATCATTAATCAATTTGTTAAACTAAATCATTCCGGAATATGGTCGCGTGGAGCTGAGAATCCGTTCCCGCCCACATGCACGCCGGCGTGGGGCCGACACCTGAGTTGACCTGCCCCCACCCCTCCCGGCACGTGGGCCCCACCGCCCTGGAGCCCCGGGAATCCAACTGCACCTCCCTTCTCTCTGCATTGCTGCTGATCATGGAAGCCACGGTTCATGTTTCATTCTCCAGCTGTCACCATTTTGGTGCACTGTTTATATTAATTTGACATTTCTTTTCAGTAATCTCTTTTCCTCGGCATTCTTGGTAATACTACTTTGGTTATTTGTTTTCATCAAATATTAAGAGAGATAAACCTTTTTATTGTGATAAAATGTAAATTAGCACCGATGCTTCTCTCCCCCCCCCACCCCCCCCCTGTCTCGTCAAAATTGTCAGTTCTATGATCATGTGATGTTGATGAATATCGAATATTTGGAGCAAGATCACTGTAAACGATACTAGATCATTGGAAGCCGACAGTAGTGATGACGCTTAAAGCCATCTCCAAGATGGTGTCAAGTCGTAACAACGACGTTGTGATACCATGAGAATTGCACGTCTGATAGTGACGAGATGACAATAGATGATTCATTCAACAATAGTCAGCAATTCGAGGGTAGTACATGCAAAACCAAATGGACTAGTGAAACATTTTCACTCTCACATACAAATCACGACAAAATTCTGCGATATTCCTTGTTTCAAAATTCACTCCCAAAGCGTATGTCGATCCTGCGGTGAGGTGGGCCCTGACAAGTGGGGGTATCAGGATCCCGGGGCCACATGCGGCGTTTGCCCACCCGCTGAAGTGGCGTGGGACCGGCGGTGAAAATCATTCTGTTTCAGGCAAAGAAGAGGACGGAGATGGAGGATGGTGACGTCAGGCATCGCATCACGCAAGGGAAGCACAAGGCACCGGCAAAATCGGCGCAGTCCAGCTCATCCTGCGACACGTGTCCGTTCCCCGCCTGCATGGTGGCCCGCCTCCATATGGTTCCGTTCACTTGCCCAAGCTGGCCCCCGGATCGTCTGCACCTATGCGTCCTGCCAGCCATGCATAGCCAGCCATCTGTTTTTTGAGTTTTCTTCCACTTCTTTTGGGGAAGCTCTGATTAGTTTAGTACCTTCTCTCCTTTTTGCAGAAAGTTTGGTACTTATTGAGACCAAGAATTGCATATTGTGTTTACATGTGTGCATATTCGGCTTCTGTATATTCAATTATCGACAAACTAATTAAGATATAAACACTAATTCACCCAGATATTCAGCTTCCTCCTTGAAGAGTCAACTTATTCATGATTACTTTGCTCTTTCCAGTGCACTCACTTATGATGATATCTGCAAATACTTTCTTCACTTTGATGTATTTATGAATCTTTTGAAATCTTTATCTCGTTGTGGCAGTTCAGCATGAAGCGCAATTAGACCTTGAAGAACATGTACTGGTTCAATGCCTATACGGGTTGGATCTTTTTTCTCACGTTCCAAATAAGACTGAATCTGGTGAGTTTGTATACGGGATGAGCTTGGACTAGTGCTGTGAAACAAAGAAAAAATAAAGCTCATTCATTAAAAAAAAAATCATCCAATAGGAAGTCCACACATGCAGTGCTAACAACTTGGCTTGTGCCCATGAATAGAGAATCCAGAAGTCCACACATGCAGTGCTAACAACTTGGCTTGTGCCCATGAATAGAGAATCCAAACGGAGGAAACATGAAAACAAAAATAATTGGCTCCAACTTCCAACTAGCCTCACTCATGCTCTAACTAACTGCTATTGTAAGTTGTAACCCCACTTCCATCTCTCTCCACCACACTAGAATAGGAGTATTCACCACCCCTTTCTCTCCTTTTCCTTCTCTTTCTCCCTCTATATATACACACCCCTCCACCCTGTTCCTGGGTCCTCTCTTCCACCACCTCTTCCTAACCACTGCAGCCCCAAATCTCCAACCTTTGCATACACAAATACACGAGTGGAGCAGAGCCCGAGACCCAAGAAGCAAGCTGCCGCTTGTAGCCAGTGTGGAGGTGTCCAAGGTGAGAGACGCAACGAAGACGGCCGCGACAGGCTAGCCGACCAGCTGCTAGCTCCCGCGGAGCCGATGGCTGGCGTCGACGTCGACGTCGGGACGGAGCTCCGGCTCGGGCTGCCAGGAGGCGGCGCCGAGGCGGCCAAGGCCGGGAAGAGGGGCTTTGAGGAGACCATCGACCTCAAGCTGACGCTGCCGACAGCCGGCATGGAGGAAGCCGCCGCCGTCAAGACGGAGCCGGCTGCCGAGAAGACCAAGAGGCCGGCGGAGGCGGCTGCCGCTGATGCCGAGAAGCCACCTGCACCCAAGTACGTATATACCTTCAGCATGTCAATTTATCTCCATGTGCTTTAGGTTTTGGGTGCTATTACCATGGAAGATTAACTAAGTACGGTGGTAATACCTTAAGAACTATGCATGTTAATTATGATCATCATTTTGGAGTAGAAAAAGGCCCAAAAATGGCATAATGGCATTTGGTAGAAAGTGTGCAGGAGACTTTATCTGCATGTGCCGGCCGTTTTTCTCTCTTGCTTCTTTTTATTTTTTAATCCAGATTTTAAGTTCGTAGTACGTCGAATAATCTTTGCATATCAACAGAGTAACACTTTAAAAGTAGGCAAAATATCCGTAGAAAAGATCCTCCGGCAGAAAGCAAACCATGGTGTATGTTCTTTGTCGCTACTAAAGTGCCGAGCGAATTATTACCAGCTTTTTATATCAAAACATATGCACATTTGATGCCTGCCTTTGCCGGTAGTAGATGTCAGAAAAGAATGATGTACTTCCTACCTTCATCTTTTGGCAGATTCCATTAGAAAAAAGTGGTCTTGTACTGAAACAAAATGAATGGTTATAAGTAACTAAACTGCTTTGAATATCATGGTAAATACATGCAACCAAGTGATTTCTGTGTAATCATGATGGTTATGATTCATGTGGCAGTAACCAAATGGCATTTTGATTGTACAGTCTTAGCTGAAAGTTGTGGCAATAGCACAATAGTTAAAGCAAAGTTGGTCGCCACCAAGAATATAGTAACATGCGCATTAAATTTAGCTAGAGGGATCTTCCACTTACAACAGCGAAGAATCTCAATTTGATGAAGTAAGATTGAACTGGTTTATGAAAAATCAAGTAACTATAACTATGCTATTGTGTTACAAATCAGGGCACAAGCTGTGGGTTGGCCACCAGTCCGATCATACCGCAGGAATGTCATGACCGTCCAATCCGTGAAGAACAAGAAGGAAGAGGAACCTGAGAAGCAGCAGCCCACTGCCAACGCCGGCAGTAACAGCTCTGCCTTCGTGAAAGTCAGCATGGACGGCGCGCCCTACTTGCGCAAGGTGGACCTGAACATGTACAGCAGCTACAAGGACCTCTCCATTGCTCTCAAGAAGATGTTCAGCACCTTCACAACTGGTAAATCATCAGTGGCATGGGCGCTATGCAGCATATGAATTGTCAACTGAGATCAATCATTTTGAAAATGCAAAGTTGACCTGAACTAATAAGAGATGCATCAATGATCCATCTTACCAGGGAATAACTTGAACGAGGGCAAGTTGGTTGATCCGGTGAGCGGTGCTGATGTTGTCACTACTTATGAAGACAAGGATGGTGACTGGATGCTTGTTGGGGACGTGCCGTGGGAGTATGTTCATCCTTGCATACCATTTTCTGCTTCCATATTTACCACCCCATGAATTAAGCCATGCTCAGACTTCAGTATCTTACAATGCCTGTCCATTATCCCTGCAGAATGTTTGTCGAATCATGCAAACGCCTGAGGATCATGAAGAGTTCTGAAGCCATTGGTCTTGGTTAGTGTCTTCATCTAAAATTTTCTTCCATTTCAAGATTCGTACGTTCATCCTAACCTTATATGCTATTTTTTCTTTTAAAAAAACAGCACCAAGAACCAAGGACAAGTGCAAGAACAAGAGCTGAACAAGTTGCAGTATTAAGATGCTAAGCATGGTGTCATAAGAATGGTGCCCTCGCAGTGTGTTATGGTTTTCCTAGAAACACAATGTTTTAATTACTAGCTGTATTAAAAGAGGGAGAGTTGTCATGTTTAATTTGTTCATGTACCAGAAGCAATAATCTATCTGTGTGTAGCTGGATTGGTGTTATGTGATGTCCCCTACCGTGTGTCCCAGAATCTACTTGGTGATTTTATTCCAGTGTTGTTAATGAAGCTTGTGTGATTGTTAAGTAAAGGGCATCAACGAGACTATTATTATTATGGCATCTTGTAAGTTAACCTGTTTGTTAATTGTCAATATAATATTTGGTAATCTGTATGTGATCAAGTAGGGGGAACAAGCCATGTGCCTGGTGATGGGGAATCCATTAGTATAACCCTAGTCTATCTGTCTCTTTGAGTTATTGAGAAGGTTGGGTCTTGAGGCATGATGGCATGATCACAGAATGAAGCTTCCTTGCTCTTGCTAGAGTTGTGGTCATACCAAGGCCAAGTACATTGCATGAACAAACCAAATCATAATTTATTCACCACACATTTATGATTAGGGAAACATAACCGATATATAAGATATAATGTTTGGTCTGCAGTGTTGTCAAACATATGATATTTTCTTGTAAACAGCATCAAACAGTGGGCGTTCTTACTGGATCACGCAACAACTGAATCAAAACACATAGTGATTACGTGGAAGAAGTGTGGTTAGAATTCAATATATCACTCTGTGGTGTTGAAACGACTCTGCTTAAAGGGCGCACTAAAATAGCGCCAAACACTCTTTAGAATAGAACTATTGCCCTATTAGCTATAGCATAATCAAAACTGGAAGGAAATGTTGGTTTACTGAACAACAAACATTTCCAGAGACAACATCACATGCTATACAAAACTAAGTGTAATTGGCTTACATCAAACTGGAGCTTGAACAATGTACACAACTCAAGAGATCTCATCCCTCCAGGCAGTAGAGCTCTCCCAGAAGACCAGAAAAAATAGCATATAAATAATCCACATGAACACCTCAATCCTGCACAACCATTTACTGCAAGTGTTCAATCAAAACTTGCAAGTAACTTCATCTACAAACACAAGGTCCCATCCGTCTGAAAGCCATATCTTCAGGATCACATATAGACCCAACTCCAACTGGGATAGCAGCAACATGGTCATGCTCCACGTCTTTCTATTCCTGAACAGCCAACTCCTGCAAGTGCTCAATAAATACTTGCAAACTAACATCGTCAGTGAATATGACTTCAGATCCCTCTGAAAGCTGTGTTTTCTGTGTCACCGATGGATTCAAACGGGCTAGAAGAAACCTGGCTTGGCTACCATGCTGATCACATTTAATGAGTTTTGGCACAGGGAAACGGTCTACCATTAGTGCCTCTGCATCTACTTCTGGTGCTTCAAGTAGTTTCCGCAAATTTTCATGATTTGGGTCCTTATGATAGCCCAGCTTTCTCCAGTGAGCAATCTTTGAACCATAATGAACCACGATATAGAAGTATGAATCAAACAGTAAAATGACATCAGGAGAGATTGAGCTGACATCGAGTAGAACAGGAATAGGTGGCCCATCAAATGAGTATTGAAACAGTGTAGGTTGGATCATGATTAGAGACCCCACAACTCCTTCCCTATTCAACATCAAACGGAAGAAGGCAGTTTCGTCAGGAGAGCTGTTGAAAACATCAATGAACTGTGACCTCCGCAGGTAGTACATGAACTGTGGATACAGTGAGAAGTTTGTCGACAGCCGAAATGTAGATGGGTCTTCAGGAACATAGTTTCCAAACTTAGCAGTAAATCGAATAAGCATCTTATCAAGCCATCGTATAACATCTCTGACATGGTATGTCTCTGCTCTGTGAACGGCAAGCCTGGCCATAACAGCTGCAGCAGCTTCCTGATCAAACCCTGCAGCAATTTCAGGAGATCGAGGTGCAGCCCACCTTCTGGCAACAGTTGTTACCCTAAGGCGATAACTACCATCACCATGCCGGTACCTTGTCATGAACTGGATAAAAAAGACAGTTGGAGGCTCAGCTTTAGGACTGCAGTCAACTCGAAAAAAGAAAGCAATGCTAGTTTTGCTGTTTAGTGTACTAGTTTTCCAATAATTTGTCCCACCCTCACCAATTTCCTTATCGCTAACTGAGATGTTTTTCCTATGGAGAGAAATGCAGGGACCAAGGGCACCACAAATCTTGACCTCCTTTGATGTCACAATCTCAATTGTTGCATTGAAGTTCATGTCAAGATAATCGATACCATCACGCTTGAAGACATGCCTTAAACAGCTTTTGAACTGCTCAGACTCAAATGACTCCGTATGCACCATTAAACCCCCAGACACTTCGATTGGGTATCTCAGCTCAGCAGCCCCAACCTGATCAAGAGAGCAGGCGAATAGATCAAGAACTAAAGCATGATCAATTAACCTCTTTGCAACTTTCTTGTAGAAATCACGTGCTTTGTCAGCAAGAGGTGCATTGCTTTTGAAAATGTCACGATGAGAACGAATTGCTTTTCCAAGATCAGTTTCCACTACAAGTCCTGGACCAACTGTCGCGGGACCAGATGTGAAGACCATAATTCGACCACCAGCACTAGGTGAGCAGCAACCTTCTAGAAGAGCAATAGCAGTGGAAATAGCTGCACCGGTGGCTCTTAAAGGGCGATGCCCACGTGGACACGCAGACATGGAGCTCAGGTCCTCTATCGCAGATGTGATGTTGAATTCACATTCAGAAACAGGCAACAAAAATCTCTGAGATTCAGTGGATCTTGGCATGGCCAACTTGTTGTATCGTGAACGCTGCACACCTAGAAGTTCCTGTATCTGAAACACATATACAAAAGATCTTATGAGATGTGCATCATGGGTAAGAGTTCCTACAATGCAAGCAATCATTAGCAGATCACAAAATGCTTAACGTAGCTGCAAAATCATCGGAGGAAGCATCCAAAAAAATACAAGGGAAGATGTCATTGGACAGCAGCATCAACCATCTGAACTAAACTTCCAAAAGTTACCACAATACATTAAGTTCAGATAATGAAAACAATTCACCTTTTAAAGCTTTAAATGTGAGCCTAGCTCACTTGGTAGTGGGTTAAGAACTTGAGATAAGGTTACAAATCCCCACCACACACGTTCGAGTCAATCTTCAGCTCAAACTTGGGTGCCTACTTCCTTCTTATAATGAAAAAAACAACTAGTTCCTCCTACATTGGGCCTCAAAATAAAATCCCACCGTTTCCCAAAAAATTAGATTGTGGACGTGAGTATTGAAGAGCTATTAATGTTATACATACAACAACCACCATTTCAGATCATGACTTAGATCCCCGTCACCTCATCTAAACAAGCAAAATTGCAGGGAGCAAAGGTATCCTGGTCATCTAGGATTTAGAATTAAAGAGAGTAGAATAGGCACTACAGCACACATCAACCAAATCAATGCTACTATGTAAACTAAAAGTTATGCCACAGTATACCAAAGATCACCTTTGCCTACAAGATGTAGATTTCACAAAACTACCAGAATCTCGACCAGCTATCTACATTCCTACAGTTATGTTACAAGCTACAGTTTTCGAATGTGACTGCTAGTGCTAGTGTCTGGATCAGAATATGTAAACTTGCCAAATTATTGCGATGATCAGTTACATTAATTGTTGGCCACGAATCACACAATTGGGCGTCCTAGGGATGACATGGCAAGTCTCACATTTCACATACCTTGTTGGACTCAAGCTCACGCTCGCCGTTCATCACGACCACCCGGGCACACCCCTCGAATCCGAGATCGTGCACCCACACTGAGGCGGCAAAGGTGACGAGCGCCACCCTGACACCCTCGGGCAGGCCCTGCACGATCCTGCGCACCTCGTCCTTGAGCACGGCGAGCTCCGCGGGCGCCGTGGCCGCGTCCACCACGAACACGAGCGCGGGCGGGCCCGGCCCGCCGGCGGGGTCCGGCGGCAGCGCGTACTCGACGCTGGAGTGGGTGGGGAAGAGCTCGGCGGGGAGCGCGTCGGGCGCGAGGTGGCGCGGGAACGGGTTGGCGCCGGCGCCGCAGAAGGGGCAGGACCAGCGCGCGGAGCCGTGGTGCACGCGCGAGAACGGGTTGAGCGCGGCGCCGCAGGAGGGCGTCCCGCAGCGGAGCGGCGCGTAGGGGAGGACCGGGACGAGGTCGGCCCCAGTCGGCGGCGCGTGTAGCGGCGCGCAGAGGACGGCGGTGGGGACGACGAGCGACGCGGCGGCGGGGGGCGTCGGCGGCCACGAGTGCCACGGCCACCGGAGGCCCTCCACCGCCTCCAGCTCCGCGAAGTCCATCGGAATCGGGCCCCGATCGGGGTGGGGGGGTGGTGGTGGAAGCCGCGATGGAGGGGCGACTAGGGTTTGCCCTCCACCTTCTTCTTCCCCAGTGTGCTTCCCTCTTGTTTTCTCCCCTGGTTGGTTCCTTTCTTCCTCGCGAACATTTGTCTGGATGCTTCTCCTGCTTCGTTGAGTTCGTCTCGCGCTGGCCGTTGGATCGTCATCGGACACATTTTCTTGGGCTGGAGCCTTGTACTGTCTCATCAGTCTCTCGCTTTGCGTTTTGCTACTTGGCTGGGCCAAAAGTGGGCCTTATTTGGACGAACAAACTTGGGCTAAATAGAGCCCAAGTGGATGACAAACATTCGTCTCTCGATGTCCGTCTGAACTGAAGCAAAGCTAGGCCCATGTGGTATATCAAGTGCCCACGACAGAGAGAGAGAGAGCATCGGCAAATGACCCAGCAGGATGCAGTTGGTGTCTAAAGAAAAAAAAAAAAAGCAGGATGCAGTTTGTGACCCGGAGAGGTGAAAGCGAACTGATTCGTCACGCTCGAGAAGAAGGCCATCTTGGGACAAGGAAGGAAAGTCAGAACGTGACGCTCTCGACGTGCTAAACAAATGATCGAGGATGCAACCTTGTCGGGGATCAAAAAGTCATCCTGGGTAGGGGATAAGCAGGGGGAGCGGTGACTCCAGTCCAGCTCCACACCATACGGCGCCGCGTCGCGGCATGCACCGGTGCAGGTTGGACCGGCCCGCTCAGCTCAGCTACGACGACGGCACCTGTAGCCTCGTGGTTGGTCAGCGCTCTGCACATTGGCGACTGTCAACGCCGCCTGCCACTTGCTTTGCTCCTGACGCGTGTGCCGATGATCGATCGCCGCTGTTCTTCACTCCGATGCAAAACGCTGGCACATCAGGTTATGCCGACGAGCGAGCGTCCGCAACGTGAGAATTATTGGAGGCTTCTATCGATGCAGGTCTCCTGGCGTGTAGCGGAGCGTGTCACTGTTGAGCGGGGATTCTTGTTCCGTGAATTATCTGGCTGGCTTGTCTGCGGAATCTATGCCCCAGAGACGTTGCTCTCGGGGAGTTCACGACCTGACTGACGTTCGCAGGGGCCTAGTAGCAGCTGTTTCTTCGATCTGATCACTCGGTCTAGTAAGATCCACCGATCCCCGCGAATCGCCGGACCTGAATCCCCCGGAGCCCCATTTCTATACGGTATTTTGCAAGCCTCTTGTCAATCGACTTTGCTGTGTGAATTACTGCTTGTACTGCCTCAGAATTGTGAAAAGAACGAGGCGACCCTAGCCAGTAACCACCTGAACTGAACAGAACCTACCAAATCACCGCGCGGTGAAAAGCATGACGGTCCAACCGCTTCGCCGAATGTTCTCCGCAACTTACGTGCGAGTCTTGCCTGGCCCGGGCGTTCTCGACCTATGCAGACATCGCCATCCACACAGCGAACCGCCGTCCTTTTGCGAAAGATAGGATACTTGGAACAAACGGCCGAACGCTGCCATCAGATGAGCCGAGCTGCCGAGCGAGTATTTTTGTTCAGTCCCGTGCTGCCGCCTAGTACCAATTACCAACGCACGGGACTGCAGCTTTGCACAGATTGTGTACTTCTAGGAATACTCGGCGTACGTATTTGTGTTCAGTCCCGTGCTGCCGCCTGCCGCGCTGGCTCGGCGCCGCAACTCCCCGGAGGTGGTAACGAGACAGGGCGACCAGACCAGAGGAGCCGGGCGCCGAGCCGCCGACACGGAGCCAGCCGACGAAAGGTAAAAAGGCGGGGTGCCATGCGGTGCGGGCTTTGCCTGCCCCACTGCCTGCCTGCCCCGGCAAGATAAGCGTGGACCAACCACCCGCAGATCGGCTCGGCTCGGCTCGTCCCGGCTTGGTTCGGCGTGGCGCGTGCCATGTGGCAACGGCGAGCGGCATCCGATTCGATTCCGCTGCAGGCAGCCACCACAGCCCCGCTCCGCGTCGCCGTCGAGATCGCGGGGGCATCCCGTGCTCTGGACGAGTCGTGGTCGCGTGGGCGGTGGACTGGTAGTGGTTGACTGGAACGTGTAGGGACTAGGGAGATCCATGTCTCCTAAAACGTTAGTATCGAGGTCAGGTTCTTTGGTACAGAACACGGATGGCTGTTCATGAGTGAGTGACCAGTAGTGTTTGCACCCGAGTGATCAAACAAGCTAGTAGCTTACTAGCTGAAAAGAACAAAAGTGTTTTGTGCCCGAGTTATGATGCTCTGGATTTGTTTATACTAGCAGTCATTACGACAAGAAGCTACTATAATAATTAAAAAAAAAGTAACATGAGACCCGGGTGTTCAGTTTGATATAGCTATATGTCCGTACTTGTAATCATCACAAATCAATGTCATTTATAAAATTTATCATAGAGTTTCACATGCTTGCTCATATTTTTGATAACATTTTGATGGCTTGGGCCTGCTCAAACAAGGGCAGTTCGTACAATCACATTAACTCCTTATGCAAGACGTTCTAATTTGTAATAAGCTATGATTCCTTCTCTGCACTTTGACTACACATTTGAAACAAACACCTCAAAAAGTGAGATCAATCCCTAACTGAAACAAACACCTCACAAAGTGGGATCGACCCATTTCGCCCGGTCCCATCCCACTTAATCTACGATCACATCCTTATAGACTCTTTGTTGCACTTTAAAAAACACCCAGGGTCGTGAAAAGAATCTTAGCTTAGTGGTTAAGACACCTGAATAGCACCTTTGAGGTCCTGGGTTCGACTCCTGGTGGGAGCGAATTTTTTAGTATTTGCCGGCTCAGTCTTCGAAGATGCTCATAGGAGTAGTGTTTGCGTATGTGCGTTCATAGAGGTAAGTGTACGTGCGTTGTGAGTGTCTGAGTTGTAAGAAAAAACCCAAGATCCAAGTTAAGGTCAGCATGATGCATAATACTCCCTCTAGTTTTAAATCATTGACATCGTTGATTTTTGAGTTGCGTTTTACCATTCGTTTTATTAGAAATATTAGCTTAAATCTGCAAAATTATAAGTTATATTTTAATTTTGTTTAGTGATGAGACTAATCATAACAAAATATATAATTATGTTTAAAATATTTTAAATAAGACGAATGATCAAAACGTAACTCAAAAAGTTAACGACATCAACAATTTAAAACCGAAGGGAGTATTATTAAGACCATCCATCTCAAAGATAAACATTCTATGAAGGAAAACATCTACTAGTAGTATATAGTTTCTAGGGGCTCTAGGTGCGTTCGTTTCCTCCTCTTTAAATTTTAGACCTGTCACATCAAAGAGAATCTTATTATTTAAAAGCATTAAATAAAGTCTAATGACCAAACCTTTTTAAGAGATAGATGTTTTTTACGAGATGAATCTAATGAACCTAATTAATCTATGTTTTGCTACAGTGATGCTACAGTACCATTTTCTAATCACGACTTAATTACTCTCATTAGATTCGTCTCGCAATTAGACCAAGGGTTATGCAGTTAATTTTGTAATTAAATTTTATTTAATACTCCTAAATGATAATTTTTTTTTATGTGACTCTTATAAAATTTAAACCTCATGGAACGAACACAATCTAAATTGTCATATTTTAGAGCGGCACAAGTCAACTACTCCCATCACAACAACCTCTTTCGATTCCCCAAAAAACAACAGTAGTCTTCAAGTCAACTACAACATCTCTTATTCTTAGGCCTCCTTTGGAACGCGGGATTTTTTCCTATTCCTACGTTTTTCCTGTGAACAGTCAACTGATTCCTGTAAAATTCCTGTACAATTCCCGTGAAAATCCTGCGTTCCAAAGAGAGCCTTAACAAGTGTAATTTTATTTAACCAGAGAATGAACAATAGTGTTTGCGCCGGGGGGTCAACTAATCTTAGCCGAGTGGCACAATGAACAATAGCACAATGAGAAGAGAATTGAGAAGGCAAAACCAGGCACAGTACTACATAAACCAAACCGACGCTAGCGACCCTTAATTTTGAACAATATGAGGGGTTTTATTGCACTAAAATCCTGTCAAATCACACAAACATACAGGAACGTAATTAATACCACTCCGTTAACTAGCCGCGTAAGTACGATTCCCTTGGCCACCTCTGCTAACAAACTGATTGCTTGTACTCGTATTCGTAGATCCACCCGTCACCCGTACACACGAACCCTATCACGCCAAACAAAACAAACAGCCACGCATCTCTCCTCTCTTCTTTCGCTCCTCTCTCTTCTCTTCCTCTGCCGCCGTCGCCATTTATTACTCCTTTGCACCTCAAAAGTTGTGGAATAAAGCCAGAGAAAAGGAGGGGCGAAGGCGGCAGGAGCCGGACAACAGCCATCCCACCGTCCACTTGGCCGGCGGTCGCGGCGGCGGCGGCGGTTGCCGGAGATGTGAGAGCCGCCGCGCCGTTGGAGATGGCGGCGGCGGTGGCAGCAGTTGGGGGAGAGGGGAAGAAGCGGGGTGCGTCGCGGAGCTGGATCCTCTTCGACGCGGCCGGGGAGGAGCGGGTGCTGGACGCCGACAAGTACGCCATCATGCACCGCGTCGACATCAACGCCCGCGACCTTCGCATACTCGACCCGCTGCTCTCCTACCCCTCCACCATCCTCGGGCGCGAGCGCGCCATCGTCCTCAATCTCGAGGTGCGCGTCCCTGACCCCCGTCCGCCTCGCCAATTCTGGGTTGTTTGGGGAGCTACCGGTGTCGATCGCGTCGCCAGTTTTTCTTTCCCCCTCTGCTCGGCTGTACTTCTTCGCCGATGCGATGGGAGGAATCATGGAGTGCGGAGAGGAACCCCGTGAACTACACAATTTGATGAACTGTTTTGCGGATTGTTTTTTTTGGACGGATTTTGGTTCCACAATGGCCGCTTATGGCCATATTGAGCCGAATTTTACTAGGCTGAACTGATCCTGGACTTGCTGATCATCGTACATGGTTTATAATTTCTAGCGGGGTCGTGGTGTTCTGTTTTCATGGTCAATTTTATTGGGTTTTCTGGGTTTTTCGAGGTGGTCACTGATTTCTGACAGCTTTCATCTTCCTTTTGGTGGAACTTCAACGGTGGATCGAGCAGCATATAAAGGCGATCATTACTTCTGAGGAGGTGAATTTTACTGCTTATCTTTTCCTGTACGATTGATCAGCTTGATAAGAGCTTTCAGTTTGTGCCTTCTCATAATGTAGACTAACACCAGATTTCCTATGGATCATTTGCGCAATTTGGCTTTAGCAAACTTGGATGATTAGCCATCTATGACTCTTAAATTATTAGCAGCACAGTTCAGGGGCTATGCATGGTTCTGTTACAAAAGGGAAAGGTCGGAGAAATCCTCGAATCTATTGTTTTTTTGGACCAGATCCTCAAATATATTGTCCCATGCAATGCTGAATTTCATGCCCATATCCAAAGTAGGAGTACATTTTGTACAAGTTCTTGGATCAGTATGCTTATAATAATGGGATCTGTCCGCTATAGTTTATTTGATAGAACTGAGGATCTGAAATATTAAATATCCCTTTCTTAGTTGCCAGTTATGTGATAGCTCACAATGTTGTTTCTTTTGGCTTGGCTCAGGTTTTGCTTAGGGATCCTTCTGATGAGAACGTAATCCCTGTAGTAGAGGAGCTCAGGAGACGATTGGCCCCTTCAAATGCTACTCAGCATGATGGAAAGGAGAACTTAAGTGGCCAGCATGATGTGGAAGGGGCAGAAGAAGATGGTAAGTTATGATTTGCCATTCTGTGAACTCTTGATGGCTGAAGCATGCTTCTCTATCTGTGTGATGTTGACATGGTAACTTTTGACATTTAGCCCTCATAATTAGATGCCAATGTCCCTTTATATGTCCAACTATCGGAGCAGACAGTCAAGGAAGTGTTTTGAGGAATGCAAAAGCAAAGCAAGGAAGGAATGTTTGTAAAACTTTTGATTTGATTGGGATGTTGCCAGTGTTGTATTCTTTTTTTTTTTAAGTCTGCCTTTTTCAGGCAGACGTTCTGTTAGCAAAGTTGCAACATGTTAGTCCATGAAGAAAAATCCAAAGTCATATTGGCACATAACAAATTGTGATGCATATCCATCTCATCTGGTACTAGGACAGTTAGATTGTATGATTCTCCACTTTTTTTATTGTGTTAATTTGACTTTTGTTGCCATAGTGCTATTCCAACGAAATGACCGGTGGTTTCTTGGTCACAACCAGCTAAACGAAAGTTCCATAAAGAGCGTTTCCACATAACCTCCTTAGGGAATATAAGATTTTCATAGAAACTTGGGATATTCAATTGATGTGATTGGGCATGTTTGTGCGCACTGCGCACCCATGCATGTATGTCCCCTTGTTCTAATGAAGATGGTAGTAGAGAAGGAACCTTAAGGTTTACATATTTTATAGATTAGTATCGGACCCATTTCTGTATGCCCTCTTTGGTAAACTTATATGCCATTTAACAATCATATCTTGATTTCTATTTTCCTATGATCAACTGAGTTGCAACCTTTCTACGTATTCAAACGGATGATCTCAGTTGAAATAAAATAAATCTCTTCCCATTTTTCACATGTAATTATGATTATTCTGGTCAGAATATTTTGCTTATTTCTGATGAATTATCTATTTGTCTTAATGATGCCTGTTATAGTTATACACGATTTTCTCACATCTTGCAATCTGATTTCATAAACACCAGAATCTCCTTTCGAGTTTCGTGCACTGGAGGTTACTCTGGAAGCAATCTGCAGTTTTCTTGATGCACGCACTACTGAGCTGGAAACTGATGCTTACCCAGCTTTGGATGAATTGACATCCAAGGTGAGTGACTATATGATCAGAACATTTGGAAAACATGTCTATCTATTTTAAACAACATTCTTACGTCAGTGCACTGTTGGGAAATTCTGCCTTTTGACCTTGTTCTGGGAAATGACATAAATATATATTGGATAAGGCACATGTGATACTGCCACATAGTCATCAAGTTGTCAGAATTTATAAACTGTTGATTTTACTCAATAAATCAAAATCATAAGTGCAGGTAGTACTAGTTTTGTTCACTAGCCATTGCTGCCAGAAAGAAAAATAAAGACTATTTTCACAGCAGGTACCCTACATACAGTTAGCTCTCTTTTGATCATATATGTCTGGACATCAATGAATGGCAGTTGTAATTATGTGACGTTTTGATTAAATTATTCACTTGAATACGTAATCTTCTGAATGATTAATTTTCGTTCGGCCCTGAACATAATATTAGCTTAGCTGCGTTGGTGAATAGTATATGACACAGCCCATAAATTATCTCCTCAGCTTCAGTAGGTTTACCAAGTTTGCATATATCTATTGAGACAAATAAGGGTTTTGCTATTCCACTTTTGTCATACTCTAGTTGTATGGAAGTTTTTTTTATTTGTGTCCCCGCACTTCATCCATATTAAGCTGAACTATTGTGGACACTGCAGATCAGTAGCCGCAACTTGGATAGGGTGCGAAAGTTAAAGAGTGGCATGACTAGATTGACAGCGAGGGTTCAGAAGGTTTGGTTCTTGTTTATCATGTCTCATTGGGTTTGCCATATGATACTTTGTTGTACTGTAGAATACTGTTGTATCTTGTTTTACTATACAAATGCGGACCGTGTTATGTATGTAGTTTTGTTATTTCAGTTTTGCTGCTATGTGCAAGCAAAGTTCTGAGCTTCCGGCTCTTTTGATGGGCAATGTTTTTGGTGTTCCATTCCCCTTGGTTATCGATATTTATGGAACAAGATATGTAATTTCTTGTGGGCCCAGTCGTTTTTTGAGAAAATAGAGGGGAATATCTATATGCTAATTATTTGGAAGATCACCAATGATGTTGAGTTTCTCAGAGCCAAAGGGCAAGTTCTGGGTCCAATTTTCATCGAGACAACAATTTGTTCTACCCACTTACTTTTATTTGTTGTAAATCAGCGCTTGGTTGGAACTAGTGTTACTCTACCACGCTGCCTTCACTGCTGGTTTACCTTGGAAAGTTGGAATGCTTGATGCTATTGAATAACACGTCTTTCTACAAACAACTTTCTGTATAATCTACGACTGGGCATTCACATCTGTAGACTGTAGATGTATATTAGCTAATTATTTGCCTGTTGCTCATGGATTAGTCTTCCATTTGTTTTTTTTTCTCAGACATTAGTATCGTGATGCTTAGTGATATTATTTCACCTATTCATGGTTTTCTTCATTTTCATTAATATAAGCGGTATTGCAAAACGTGCTTTGTTTGCCAGGTGAGAGATGAGCTTGAACAGTTATTGGATGATGATGATGACATGGCTGATCTTTACTTGTCTAGAAAGTTGGCTGGGGCGTCTTCCCCTGTCAGTGGGTCTGGTGGACCAAATTGGTTCCCAGCATCCCCAACTTTGGTTTCAAAACTATCGAGGGCAAGCAGAGCCAGTGCAGCAACTATTCATGGAAACGAGAATGATGTGGAAGAGCTAGAAATGTTACTGGAGGTTGTTTTTTTTTAACTCTTGTACTCAATGACTTGTCGGTTCTCTGTGTCTTTGGTTGAGTACTGAGAGTTACTTCAATTTGCAGGCATATTTCATGCAAATAGACGGCACACTAAACAAATTGACAACGGTGAGTTAGCAGTTAGCACAGCTATTTTGAACTTTATATTATGATTATGAAAATACGCTTGCAAAACCTGCTGTTCACAAATCACAATGGCATCACTTGGATTCTATTGCTAAGAGCACTTTTAGGTTTTAGCATTGTGTTGATGTTGTACATGTCTGTGACTCTTTTTCAGCTGAGGGAGTATATTGATGACACAGAAGATTACATCAACATTCAGGTAATATAAACTGAAATTTGGATGCATAGTGACCTTTTATGTTTCTACCTTTCTGTTTCTGAGGAATTTTTGTTTCCTTTCTTGCTACGCAGCTCGATAATCACCGTAACCAGTTGATTCAGGTAAAGCACAGTACCTCATGAGTTTTATAGCCTCTGTTTCACTAAAGATGTGGAAACTTAGAAAGTGATTTTACTCAAGTGTTAGTTCGTAGTTTGCTATCCGATGAATATGTGCCTAATCGGTACTTCCTTTCCCGTATCGCAATCTAGTAATTTGTATAACAAACCTGTTTGCCATTGATTTATACAACGATTGTCAACAATCTAGTAAATAGATTCTTGATTTACATATTTATATTGCATTTTGGCATGCTAGCAGAATAAATTATATTTTTGTTTGGTCCCTGCAGCTAGAGTTATTCTTGAGTTCTGGGACCGTCTGCCTGTCACTTTACTCATTGGTTGCTGGAATCTTTGGTATGAACATACCATACACTTGGAACGATGGCCATGGATACGTCTTCAAATGGGTAACTT
Organism: Eragrostis curvula; assembly: GCA_007726485.1. Classification (NCBI taxonomy): domain Eukaryota; kingdom Viridiplantae; phylum Streptophyta; class Magnoliopsida; order Poales; family Poaceae; genus Eragrostis; species Eragrostis curvula. The sequence goes on from CM017443.1 coordinate 9,040,791, forward strand.
ACCCCTCACAATTGCATGCTCTTTATGGTGATTGATGATTTTATCTCACTCAATTGTAAACATGTTCCTCTTGTGACAGGTGGTCCTTGTATCAGGGCTTTTCTGTGCGTTTATGTTCATCTCCATTGTTGCTTATGCGAGGCACAAGGGTCTCGTTGGGTCTTGACTGGCTGAAATAACCGCATTACTTGCTTCCTCAACTGTAAATTTGAGCTAGAGAGCATCAACTTTGCGGGATGATTCATCTCCTGTACCAAATTCATTAATATTGATTTGGGGATGGTGAATATAAACAATAAATAGAAAAAAGTAATTTAAAAGAAATATATGATGACCGCCTTCGTCCTGTATCTATGGTTGTGTGTGCTGGAACTTCCATGCGATTGATGTTCGTTATGTGTGTCTTTTGTCTTGTTGAGAGGATGATTAGTCTCATCTATCTTCTGTGCTTTACGTTTGTTAGCTGCTGAAAATTGTTTTCCTTTTGTGAATTTCCATGACTGTACGTGAAATTTTCGATTGAGTGGTGGTACGATAGCACTTGTGAAAGTGACGTTAAACATGTTGAAGCGTGATTTTGGTTCTGGAACATCCGTAAGGATCACTTGCGTTACCAAGTACTAACAGGAATGCTGTAGGTTGTAGAAATAAGAATTTAAGGTGAACGTTTCCACGAGTAGGTTAGGTATGAACCATTCATGATAAGGGAGGAGATAACATGGCCGCCTGCTCATTATCTCGACCCCTGATCACATCACATGGTCCATAAATTATAGATGCTGTAGCCCATCATACATGTCTAATGCGCCAGGATATGACAAGCGAAAAAAAGATAAGAAAAGCTGATAATGCTTGTGCAATGTGCATCAAGGCCTAGCTACATCATCCCTGCAGTTCCTCCCTACGACTTGTGCGAGGCAGTCGCTCGACAACCCGACCGACGATCGGCGTCTCGTCACACCCAGGGCGCTGGTCTTCCTCGTGGCCTGCGCCGCACGCACGATCACCGGCGGCGGCGTAGCCAGCCAGTCAGCTCACGTATGCGCCAGCAAATGCCAAAAACGCACACGCGCCACGCTCACAAGAGCGCCATGCGGTTTCGGTGTACAAGCACGCACCTCGTGGCCGTTCATGATGGGCATCTGGCCGACTGGCGGTCGGTGAGAGCATCTCCCGCAATGGATTAACGTCCTTATTTTTTTTTGAAATCAGCATGTAAAAATAAGAGTTTAAAATTTATTTTTAACTTCAGCAGTAAAGAAGCCCAAGACTTTATTTTGTAAAAAAAGTGGTGGGACCTATAAATGAGAGGGAGGATTGAAGGATCCTAGGAATGAGGGTTTGGAGGTGGAATTTAAGGAGTCATGCAAAATAAGAGCTCAAGTAAAGTCCCTGCTGGAGATAATATTTTAGCTTAAAATCTTAAATAATAGAGTAGAGACTCAAGTACGGTCTTTCCTGGAGATGCTCTAAGGATGAGGTTGTAGGCGCCGGCGCCGGCGCCGCGCTCCCGGCACGCGCTGCACTGCCTCCGCGCCGTTCTCGGCCTCATCCAGCTCCACGCCGCCCGCCGCCTTCAGCAGCGCCCCTCGCCATCAACACCACGACGCCGTTGCATTATTCCACTGGTTGGATTCTGCATACAGCTAGATTGTTCAGCGGATGATCTGATCTGTTCACCGTGCGCGCACTCTACGGATGTCACGTACCCGGGGGATGGCCACGTCCTCCACCAGGAGCGCCCTCGTCTTGCGACCCTGCGTCTGCGTCGTGCTTGCCGAACAACAAGTGGCCATGCTGCGATTGATCTTTACCTGGAACCTCGCCCTTCTCTTCCTCGCACGGCAGCAGCGCAAGCAATGGCTTCTTCCTCTTCCTTGTTCTGCATCATGTCAGTCTCTCCCTCGATTTGGCTAATGGTTCACTGATCCGCCTGGAGTGGTCCCTCATCTTTCACCAGCTCGGAGAGAATTTCAGAACAGACGCAGTTCAGAGAAGAGCTTGCGGCGCGACAATGGGTGGAACCAGCCGAGTAGGCTCTCCCTCCTAAACTCCGGCATCGCGCGTTCTCAACGAGCCGGCGCCGGCGCTTCGAGGGAGCATCTCCGCTGGCGCCACGGGAGAGCGCATGAAACTTACGGAGCGTAGTAAAGATGCAAGGCGAAGAGGCGGCGGAGCAGAGGTCGGGGCCAGCGGGAGCGCGGCCGCGACGGCGGCGGCGGAAGACCTCGGCAGCCCGGAATATTTGTAGAAGGCCCCCGGGTTTGGATCGCGATTATTTGCATATAGGCCCCTCATTTGGATCGCGATCAATAGTCGCGATCCAAATTAGGGGGTGATCTGAAAATATTTGGCGTTTGAACCGGGCGCTTCCTCTGCCCGCCGGCCTCCGCCCTTCCCTCCGGCGGCGCCCCGCTCCCGGTCGGAATAGGGAGGCGCCATACCACCCATCTACCTTGCCTAGAAGCTCTGCACTCGTCTCACCCGCAGCAAGCACTGGAGAGCAGAGGCGCGGACGCGGTTCCCCGCATCGGAGAGGAGCGAGCAGCCGCGCGATCCACCAGCCGGGTTGCCATGGCAGCTTGACAATCCACGAACGAGCCTGTGCATCCGTGAGAAATCGAGATCGGGGTGTTCACAGGTAACGCTCGTCATTGTTGGCCGCTGGCAAACACTGAATTTGTGTGCAGCACGAACCCAGAAGTCAGAAGACGAGTACGTCAGTCATGTTTAATCTGGGGCGATTGAGTTGTCAGATTAATTTCGTTGGTGCTACTACACTCCGTATCCAGAGCACCAGAGATCCGAGGTGGTCATGAGCACATCAAAAGCACATCCAAGGTGAGCATATCTACATCATCAGCAGATATTTTTTTTGAGGGAAGCTACGGTGGGTTTTGCCCACCTGAATTCTCTCATTGACGAAAGATTTGGGTTACATTCCTGCACCTGTAAGGCGCGCATTTGCAGCAGTACATGGGGGGAGGAGGAGTGAAGCAACTACTATCTGATTACATCAACCGAGCTGGAGCACCAGTGACCAGTCCACGAAGTTGGCTGTGGAGACTGATCGCGAAGCATGCGTGATCCACAGCTGCTCATGTTCCTTGATCATGACCGCTGTCGCCGCAGGAGCGAGGGTGACATCGTCGAATACTTTGCGGTTGCGCCTCTTCCTGGCAGCCCACAAGAGTAGCAAGATCGTGGTGTTCACGATCTTTGCATCCCACTGCCCATAAGTTGTTTTGATCACCGAGCAGAAGTCTTCCACCGTAACAGTTGATCATTGGTTAATTAGGCTGGAGCCTTATGATACTCGTAATTTGTCTGCAAGTGTTGTGTAAAGGAGAACATAGCAGGCTGTTCATTATTGGGAGGGATACAGATACAGTACTGCAAGGTCAAAGAATGATGGATTTGATGAAAGCCCATCCTACATGTCCAAGTTGGCTAGAACTAGGCAGAAGAGAAGCTGATGATAATACTGCAATTTTCAAAGCCCACATTACACGGACAGTTCTTTGCTTGCTACATTGCCAACAACATACTCCTATAAGCTATGCGAGCCCAAACTTGGCGAGGATGCGGTCCAGCTTCTCCTTGGACAACGGCTGCAGGCACAATGCCACATACGTATGGAGACGTGCAAGCGTTTGTCAGTACAAATGATCGTGGCCAAGGTCACATATATGTTGAGTTGGTCGCTCACCTTGGGCGTCAAGTCGTCGGCGCCGGCCTTGATGAACGCGTCGACGTCGGCGGCGAGGCAGTCGCTCGACACCCCGACGATCGGCGTCGTCACGCCCAGGGCGCGGATCTGCCTCGTGGCCTGCACCGCACGCACGCGAACGCCGGCGGCGTTGTGGCCAGCCAGTCAGCTCACGTGTGCCAGCAAAAGCCAGAACGCGCACAAGAGCGCCATGCGGTTTCGGTGCACACAAGCACGCACGCACCTCGTGGCCGTCCATGACAGGCATCTGGCGGTCGGTGAGGATGAGGTCGTAGGCGCCGCCGCCTGTGCCGAGCTCCCGCACGCGCCGCACGGCCTCCTCGCCGTTCTCCGCCTCGTTCAGCTCCACGCCGCCCGCCGCCTTCGGCACCGCCCTCGCCACAGCCTGCAGGGAAAACCATATTGCACCGCCATCACGTCGTCGCATTACACAAAACTGCTCAAGCTCAAAGCCTGATCTGAACACCATGTGCGCACGCACGCACTGCACGAACGTACCCGGTTGATGGCCTCGTCCTCCACGAGGAGCACCCTGATCTTGCGATCAACCGAGCTCGCTGCTGCACCGGCCATGCAGGTCGACGATCGGTCACGCTACCTAGCTTCGGGTGAAGGAAGAGCAAGACGCTGCAGGTGCTTCGACTAGTTTGTTGAGCTGCTAGATTGCTCGGCAGATCGAGCTTTAAGTAGCCGGTGGACGACGGTAACGATATCGCCTATTATCGTCAACAAAAAGAAAAGAAAGAAAGGGAAAGTGATCGCGCCCTCAGCGCTGAGATCAGAGCAAAGGTACACTGCACTGCTGTTAAGTGCAAGGTTCGCAATCTTACGGCTGCCTGGTCTACTTTCGGCTACAATCCAAGAACCCGTCACCGGCCAGGCGGCCACCTAGCTCGATCCGGTAACAAGCTCATCAGCGCATCGTCGTTGATGCCGATTGATCGACGAGGCATCGCTCCAAAACCACGCACGATGCCAATTCCAGTATTCCACAGCACATGGCAGCGAGCTGCTCGCGCGCGCCACAACTACTTTGCGAGGAGACGGGAACTGGAATCGACGATCGATGCTGTTGGGGCCAGACCGATCGGTTTGACTTTGGCGGCAGGGTCGGTCGATCACGGCAGATGTGAATGATTGAGCTGCCTGATTTGGCTGTTTGCAGGAGACAGTATCGTGGTCGCGGTGATTAGTACGTACGACGTACGTGGACTCGCACGCACCGTTCGTCATTGTGTTGAGCCTCGTGCAGCATCTGAACGAATGGTGCAATAGATTTTCCAGATGTCTGGCCTTTTTTTTAAGGAACACCACCACCCTTAATTAATCATCTAGGGGTAAAGAGTTCTTTTGTTTTAAAAAAAAGGATGGATCTAGGTGTACAACCAAATTAACTTGTCTACCAAGTACCAACTTCAAAATAAATCGAGCTTCTAGCTAAAGTATGGGCATCGATTGATATTGTTGACATTGTGTTCGGAGGTATTTGACTCATTGAAGCAGTTCTCTTTGCAGGTAAACTAGCATTATGTCGAAAGTTTGATAGTACATTTGGTAGCAATGTATTGAAACTCTTCGGTGTTCTATATATAATGATGCTTGGGAACATGTTATGAACTGCCTCTTAAATGTCGTTTTAAGGTTTTTAGACACATATGTGGCGTACATGCATTGGTATTATAGTAAAAAAAGAAAACAAACATTAAATTTTGTCGTAGGTAGTGGCTACTCTATTGCTTCTGCCAAGGGTGAGTGGCAATAGGTGGCCGAGGATCTAGCCGGAAACAGATATCTATAACAACCATTAAGCATTCCAAAAAAAAAAAAAACGGAACTGCATTAGGCATCTGTGACCAAGTGGCAACAGATGAGTGAGCAAACATTTCCATATTTGTCCATGTTTTTAGAGCGTGTCCCTCATTTTTAATTTCAAGTAGCCAATGAAGTCCTTATACAAGTTACAAACTTTCGAGCGTATCTTCGTCTTTGTACTCTTTGAGGAAAACAGCTAGAGCTTAAATGTCGTTAGTTGCACTGAGATTTTATATTTGCATATTCCTTTTCACGGTGGCACGACGAATAAGCCATTTCGAAATTGGGCAGAATCAGTTAAGCATGCATGTGTGATTGTGTTGGTTTTGTAATAATAATATTTCAAGAGTAATCTACCCACATGAGTTTGAATGTTTCCAAACTACTTTTAAACAAACAATAATTATATATAGTTTCAAAAACAAATTTAAGGGGTCTTGGTTGAGGCGTCGTATTATAATTTTAAAATTTTAAAATATTTAGGGAGTACTCCTTCCGTCCCAAAAGACTGTCGCTGTTGACTTTTAAATGTTATGTTTGACCTCTTATCTTATTCAAAATTTTCATACAAATATCAAAACAAATATGTCATGATTAAAGTATGTTCAATAGTAAAATAAGTTATAAAAAATAAATAGTATTTGCATAAAAATTTGAATAAGATAAGAGATCAAACATAATATCTAAAAGTCAACAACGACAATCTTTTAGGGACGGAGAGAGTATTATAATTAAGCATCTTCCACAGGATTATGGATGATCGATTACGTGCTAGTATGAATCTTGTCAACACTTTGCATATATTATATTGAACTTATTACAACGTACTGCCCAGTCGCCATGCATATATGGCCGCTAAGCAGTTATATATAGGTACAAGGTAACTTACTACTCCCTCCGTCCCAGTTTATTTAGTATTCTGATGTCTAGATTTATAGAATGTTCATTGAACCTAGAGAGACAGGTTGTCCAGATTCAGAGAATGTTCAATGAACCTGGTACAGAACCAGAATGCCAAATATTTTGGGACAGGGGGAGTACTATGTACATGGATGTAGTCAAGGTGGAGGGGTCGGGTAATTCCCTAGGAAACGGCAGGCCATCTCCTCGCAGGGCTCCCACACCACATTCTCCCACGTGCTATCGCGGAACGCCGTGCCGTCGGCCATGCGGAGGAGCACGGCGGTGACGTCGACGCGGCGGACGTCCCATCCGTTGAGCCCGCTGAGGCGCCGGAGCTTCTCCGACTGTGCGCGGGCCAGGCGGGAGGTGTTGTCCTTCATCTCCCACAGCGCGCGCGCCAGCTCGCCGGCGAGCTCGGCGTCGGTGGCGGCGCCGCCCCCCTCCGCCGCGAGCAACCGCTGGTAGTCGTGCATCTCCGGCAGCCCGATGGCGCGGCGCACGCCGCAGGTGTAGTCGGCGTCGCCACGGAACGCGTCGCGCGCCTCGGCCACCGCCCCGGCGTGGACCATGTCGTCGACGCGCGCGGAGGCGTGCCACTCCAGCAGCCGCGGCTCGGCGTCCAGCCAGAGGAAGAGGACGTCGTGGGCGCCGCGGAACGCGCCGCCGTCGCCATCGACGAGGGCCTCCACGTAGCGGTTGGACCCGCCTGCCACGACGGGGAGGCGGCCGAAGGAGAGGACGCCGGCGACGGCGGCGGCCGCGTCGCGGCGGAAGTCCTCCGGCGCGTAGTCCGCGCCGAGGTCGCGGACGACGCCGAGGAGGTGGTGCGGCACCCCGGCGCGCTCGTCGTCGGTGACCTTGTTGGTGATGACGGGCAGGCCGGCGTAGACCTGGATCTTGTCGGCGTTGATCACCTCGCCGCCAAAGCGCTTGCAGAGGGCGATGGCGAGCTTGGACTTGCCTGTGGCCGTGGCGCCGAGCACGAAAACAACCTTGGCTATCGCCATCACAAGAGTACGTACTTGATTTCTCTGCTGCGTAATACACTACTCTCTATTCACGGAAGAAGAAAAACGCCACGCGCGGTTATATAAGTTATTAAATGATGATGTTTATTCACGAACATCCGTCGAGCTAAAAAATGGGACGACCCGGCTAGTTGCCTATAACCGTCCCACCCCAACATGGAAACTCCCACCAGCGTAACATGCTTATATCATGTGTCATGCAACATCAATCCTATAATAAACTAATAAAACACGAGTTATGCGACTAATGACCCACGCCTAAATTGTGTATTCCCTCTTTTAAACTCACTTTTGATTTCATCGTGCCCGCAACCTCTAATCCATCACAGACCGGTGGATCTCCCAAATCATCGCAGCGTGACCCTTGAGGCGTGATGGCGTGACGCGCTCGTGCATTGAAATTGTTTACGCTCGGCCGGCTCGGCGTCATTTTTTCTCACCTACGAATTGGTCCGCTTTTCAATCCCGCCTGTGATAATCGCTTGTGATTTGATTCGTTTCCTTCTCTCCCGTTTCTTGATCCCCGCATGGCCCGCCGGCTTCTCATCACCTCCTTCCCCAATCCCAGATCTCCACCAGACTTCGTCCTAGCATCTCTGCACCACAATCACCGCGCTACGGCCTCTGCCCGCTGTCCTCTCCCTGCCCCTGGCAGACTCCTCACCGTCACGGCCAACATGGAGCATCTTGAGAGCGAGCCGGCCTCTGCCGCTGACCGCCCTGTCCCTACGGGAGCTAACGTGTGGGATCCACGCTATGCTGACTGGGATGCGTGTGCAGAAAATCCTTTAGCAAAGGACGAATTTTGACTGACGTGTGGGTGCATTACAAGCTGACTAGGATGCGGATGGGCGAAAACCTCCCTCCGGTAACGAATGAGTGGGTCCATCATTTGTTGACTAGGATGCGAGCGGGGAAAATCTCCCCTGCGGTGATGAATATGTGGGTCCACCATGTGCTGACTACGATGCGGGCGGACGAAATCCCTCCTCCAGTGACGAATATGTGGGTGCACCCATGTGCTAACTAGGATGCGGACGCGTGAAATTCTGGGATGAACGATAGTGACATTTAATTTTCGTTATAAACAACCTGACCCGTGGGTCCGAACGGCAACAATGATGCCTTTTCGTCACCAAACAGACGTGTTTTGGCATTTTTAATTTACAAAGCGCCGAAACGTCATAAAGTTGGTCGAAAATAGGGGAAACCTCCCAAAATAGTGACTGATCTACAATAAAATCGTTATTAATCAGTATATCTGTACTAGTGATTAGGTGTACGATGAAAGTCACTGAAGATCACGTGCGCCTTTTATGTACCAACTAGCTTGAGTATAGTTAGGTATAGCTGGAAATGACCTAATGGTTCTTGTTGTATTCAACTGCTTTCTCTGGTGCAAGCCTCATAAAAACTCGTACTGGTATTCACACTGTGGCAACCCACTTCGTATTTGCGGCCACGCTACGCCGCCGCTGCCCCCACTCAATTTTTTATTTTTAATGAAGTCGTACATGTGTGGCAACCCTCCTATTTAGCTGGATTATGGAAAAACTGAATGATTCAAGGCGGGCATTTTCTCGTAAGTACTAAATGTAAATTGTATATGTTGCTTCAGCTAGTGTTATCATAATCTAGCTAACTTTATATTCTCTTTGGTTTTAATTATATGACATCATTGATTTTTTTGTTGAACTTAACCAACAATATATATATAAATAATTAGTAGATTAATGTGAAATGTATATTATTGAATCTATCATCAAAAAAATTTTAAGATTAACTTATATATCAACAGTGTCATATAGTTAAAAACAAAGAGAGTATGAGCTAATTCCCTCTGAAATCCGAAGGTCGCCTCGGCCGGCGGTCGGGCGCCGTGACCCTGACAGTCCGGAGCCAGCATCACGTGCAGCAGCTGCCTCCAGGTCCGGGAGAGCGAGACTACCCGGCGCATCCAATACACACACTGCGATCAAACGAGACGCGCTCCTACTTGAGTTGCGCCACCGTAGGGACTTGGTCACCAGCTCCCTGCCGCGATGCCACGGCCTCAAACGCTACGGAGCTGTGCATGTCAGTGCGCGCGCGTGCACCCAGTTTTATTTGCTTGGATGGCTAGCCATCAGGGTTTTCCTTACCGACTAAACCAACCGGACCGGACCGGACCGGTAAGTCCGGTTAATGGTCAAAACCGATGGAAACCGAATAAATTTTGTTAAATTTTAAAATTCATTTAAATTCAAATTCAAAAACCGATCGAAAACCGGTAAACCGAAGTAACCGGTCCGGACCGGTTAGTCCCGTTACCGTGAGAACTGAACCGGTTACCGTCGGTAAGGAAAACCCTGCTAGCCATGCACAAAGTCTGATTCAATCAGACTGTAAACAGTGCTTTTGCCATGCTGATCGATCATCGAGTTGGTTACAATACCCTTGTGAGCTGAAAAGAAACATCGTTTCTTACAGCAACGTTTGCCTTGAAGTTTGCACCATTTTAGAGTTCGAAGTTTGACCGTACTAACAGCACGGCCATTACAACTGAGCTTCAGATTGCTTGTTCGATAGAGAAAGTACATCTTGCATGCTTACTGTCCCTTACAAAGGCTCCACCCATTGCCAAGAGAAGAGCAAAGACACGCACTGAATCATGTATAACTTCTTCTGAAATCTTGACTGCCATGGGTCTCCTTGACTCTCTCTCTTTTTTTTTTGGGACAATAGCGTTTTAACCATGATTATAGACTCTAATTGCGTTTTCACCATCGATTTTCAGATTTTGCAAGATCATCATTGGTTGCTTTCAGATTTTGCAAGATCACCATTGATTTTTTGAAAACTGATGGTAAAATCGCAAAACTATTTTGCAAGATCACCATCGCTTTTCAAAAACTGATGGTAAAATCGTAAAATCTAAAAACCGATGGTGAAAACATAATTGGAGTATGAAAGGATGGTTGTTTTGCAATTGTCTTTTTTTTTTCTGAAGAAATCCACTTAACTAGTCTCTTTAGTGGCTTGTGGTCACGGATCTAATTTACCACAAGGCGTCCGGCGTTTTCTTCTCCCTACTTCTTCGTTTCTGTAGTCTTGCAATCATGATTCATGGGGCTAAAGCGACCGATGTCACTGCAACAACGTTACAACGGCTTAGATGAATTCGTGGTCACCGAACACGAACATCAGAAACCCGCTCTAACAAGACAAGTAACGTGACACCAGGGGGCGCGCACAAACGGACAAACCCATAAGGAAACGGGCGGCAGGACAGTCCCCAGTCCGATGAACCAAGCCACGCGAGGCGAAATCGTCGCGCACTCGCGCCCCACGCTTGCCATCGCTGCTCAGTGGCGCGCGCGCATTGTGGTGTGGCCATGCCGCCGGTTGCCGTGCATGCCGCGGAGGCCTGTGCCTGTGCTCGTCATACGAGTCATCCAGTGCACGCTTTGATCAACGATGACGCAGGCTCCGGCACCGGTGACCGGACCAAGTCCCCTGCACAGGATGAGCGCGTGTCACCGAACTGACACGGGCCTTTTCCTCAAGAAAGCACAAAACAGACCTGCTTCCATTTCGTACGTCCTGAATTGAATAACACTGATGTCTCCACAACAAGTCGAGCGAAGCTTCCTGACGTTGAATTATGATCTGAAATTTACCGCCAGCTGTAATCTTTTTCGAGAACTCTATCACCAACAAAATGAACTCGCGCATTGCCAGCCAAGATCAAGGTGAATACCAGTCATATATAAATACCAGTGACAGCCTCACAACAGTCTGCCATCGATTTTTTAGCATGTGATACCATATGGGAAAGACAAAAACGGAAAAGAAAAACAAATTTACCATTCATATATACAAACGGCTTACGTGGATGTACACGTAGATGTATGTACACCGTGGCTAGAAACTCTCCGGGACCCCGGTCGGCACCGCGCCGTTATACGCACCCGTACCGGCGCCGCCCACCCCACTCGCACGCAATCCTCGCAGACACGTCTATTTATACACACCGATACCGCGGTACAGTCACAAGAAACTTGCTCCTCTCTCTCTCTCTCTCACCCCAGCGCCTCGCCGGCCGGAGCTCCGCCGCCTCCGTAGCCACCGCTCCCCCGCCGTTTTCCTGATGACGAGGCTGAGACGCCGCGAGCCCGGGCGACAAGAAGAGGTGGTGGCCGGCAGGAGCGGATCAGCGGACGAGATGGGGGAAGCACCGGAGGTGGCGCTCGTTCGGCGGGATACGCTCGCGGCGTGCGTGACGTGCCCGCTCTGCCAAGATCTGCTGCGGGAGGCCACCACCATTCCCGATTGCCTCCACACATGTGAGTTACGTACTACTGAGTTCTCTCTCTGTCGACTGTCGGCCGCGGATTCTTCTCGTTCTCTCGCCGATCGCGTGCCGTGGGGTTCTTCTAATTCTCGTCGGGACTGTGGTCGATCGATATGCGAGCTCGTGGGTTCTAGGTAGGTCACATCTCATTTCGCGTGGATCGATCGTGTGTTTGTACGTGGTGGTTGCCAGGCCCGGCCGCGCTCGCGTGTTCCCAGCATGACTGGCGTTTGTTGCGAGATCTCAGCATGACTGGCCTTTGTTGCGGGATCTCAGTGTCGTGTCCGGAGTTGGCGGCGGCAGTTCTTGCCACGTCGCGTCCTTCTCGTCTTTTATCCTCATGTTCTCCACGATCCCGAGGTGACCGGCCGGGGTTTTCTCTCTCTCGATCTGTAACTAACTGTAAGAGCTCCAAAAGATGCGGGTTTTCTCGCCTTCTCTTAGATTCCAATCTGGTTTGAATCTCTTACCAGCGGCAGCAGGGCCTACCGGCTACGTCGAAGAAGCCCCACGCCGCCGTGTCTCGATCCGTCCCCCGCACGAGGTATGTTCCTCGGCGCCGCCATGCTCCTTATCCCGCGCGCTCGTGCTCTCGGTTTCTTCTTTACCGAGCTAGAAATGCGGCAAAAGCAACCTGCTCGGCTGCTCGTGCGATTGCGCCGCAGGCTGCTTGTACTCTGTGATCTCCTGATCACTGGTGGGACGCGGCCCCGCGCGCTGTGTCTCGCGGTGGGTGCTGGCCGCCTGATGCTATCCTCGTGGCGTGGAGTTTGGCCCGCGTGAACGAAGCTGTAAAGCGTGTCCATACAATACTGGTTCTCTTAAGTCTTTCTGAATCTGGGTTGCTGCACCGTTAATGTAACGTTAGACGCCAGCCTTTCTAAATAGAGCAACACATAATTTGCGCGCCAAAACATTGCACATTACTAGTCGTGCCACGTGTCCATAGAATTCGGTTCTCTTAAGTCCCTTTTTTTTTTTCTGAATATGGGTTGCTGCACCATTAATAATAACATTAGACACCAGCCTTTCTAAATAGAGGAGCGCATAATTTGCGCGCCAAAACATTGCACATTATTAGTCGCACCACATGTCCATAGAATTTGGTTCTTTTAAATCTTTCTGAATCTGGTTTACTTGCATTAATGGAGTTTCTCTTGTGACATCATCTCTGACACAGTTTGCCGGGAGTGCATTATGAAGGAAATAAAGGACGAAGATGCTGACTGCTGCCCAGTATGCAATATTGATCTTGGCTGCGGTCCTGAAAAGAAACTTAGGTGAAATCTTTTCCCTGTTTTTTCAATTTTCTTTTGTTTCTTTGTTCCGAGTTATGAGACTGATATCTAATTTCAAATTCTTGGATAAGCACATCCTTGTAGTACAAATGTAATGTAATTATTATGAACAACATGTGTATATTGGAACATGATGAATCTTTACGGAATATCATAATTGCTTTTATCATTTATTGAGGTAGTGGAAGTTCGGTGATGTTAGTAGTTGCACTACACACATATGCTTTGAATTAGTTTCTTGTGATTATTTATTTAAGAAGTACAATAATTTTTAATTTTATTCTTACCTTCTCATTTAACAGAAGTAACAACCTCCTTCCACCTGCCTACTTATTCCAGTGCGGTTCTTCTTTAATTAAAAATAAATATAACCTCAACTCGACTTGTTCTGCAAAATAATAAAATTATTTTGCTTGGTGTTTCAGCCGCTTATTCCTGTATGCTATATCGAGTGAACTAAATTAAATGAATTTTTTTGAAGGCCTGACCATAGACTTCAAGATATCAGGAACAAGTTGTTTCCAACTAACCAGGATTCTTCTAAAGCTCCAATTTCTATTCTTCAAGAAAAGAGAAAACAAAGTTCCCCTGCTTCCTTGGTGGTTGACGTTCCAAAGGTGACAGGAAAGAGAACCAAACCTACAAGGAGTACCGACTCTTTGCTTGGTGAAGTAACTACTCCTGTTTGGTTTTCGCTAGTTGCTTTGCCTAACCAGTAAGTTCTTCTATATTCATACTGGTTCAATTAAGCCTTTTCTTTTTCCCTCAATTTTATATAAGTTAAAATACAAACTGGTTTTTAGGAAGGAAGACTCAAAGCTTCCTCAGATATCGAGCAGTTACTTGAGAATAAAGTGAGTTTCCTTTTAGTCCTCCCATACATGTATTGTTGACGTTTTCCATGTTTTAAGGCTCTCGTATTTTGTGTCCCCGTATATATAGGATGCCAATAATAGAATTATGTGCTCGATTTTTGTCTGCTCCAGGCTGTTTAATGTACTCTGGTGCTAGTAATCGTTCTTTTTTTTCTTTTCAAGAATGCACAATTGTTAGCCATACGGCCTTTCCTAGGCGATTCCAGTTCTGAAATCATACGACGAAGCAATTCAATTTTCTTCAGCTATACTAATGTGCCTCCTGTATCTTGAGTTAATTCTATTATTTAATACTTTTTTCTTTGCATTTCAGGGATGGATGTTTGCAGGTTTCCTCCATTCAGAAGTATATCATGAAAAAACTTGACCTGGCGAGTGCAGATGAGGTGAGTCTCAAGTGTATCACACTTCCATTTTGGTCATCAGCAGAACAAAAACCTGAAAATAATATCTAGCCTCGAATCAGCATTCTTGTCTTACATCATAACACAAGTTCTGCTGCCCTTGAGCTCCCAGTTCTGACTGATTCCCCCCCCCCCCCCCCCCACAACACCCCCAATACTCTTGTCTATTCAATTGCAGGTGGAGATCACATGCCACGGTGAGCCGATCTGCTCCTCCAGCACACTGAATGGCTTGATCGAGTTCTGCATGCGGAGAGAGCGGGGAGAGCCCATCCAGGTGTCATTCAACGCGCCGGCCAAGGAGTTCGTCATGGTGTTGGGCTACCGTCGCTGCCAGCGCGCCCCGGACACATAACCGCACCCTCACCGGGCCTCCAGCGTCATTCTGTAGGCACTTCCTTTTCATAAAAAGATCTAATTTCTTTAGTAAACCTGTTTGCCATGTATTTATACGACTTTCATTCGGCATGAACATACCCATAAACCTGTAACGATGGCCATGGAGACGTCTCCAAATAGGTAGCTTACCACTCACAATTGTTTGCCCTGTATGGTGATTGATGATTTTATATATTTCCTCATGTAACCTAAGGAAGATCTCTCTCTCCTCTCTCTCTCTCTCTCTCTCTCTCTCTCTCTCTCTCTCTCTCTCTCTCTCTCTCTCTCTCTCTCTCTCTCTCTCTCTCTCTCTCTCTCTCTCTCTCTGGCCATGTGATATGAAGGTCGCGTCGGTCTGCGGGCGGTCGGGCGCCGTGACCCTGTCACAGCCCAGAGCCAGCACCACGCAGCGCACGAGCAGCGCGCAGCTGCCTCCGGGTCGCGCGCGCGTGGTAACTAGCCTGGCTCGCCACGGCGCGGCTTGCATTGTGCATCCGATCCATCCGAGAGTACCCGGAGCATCCAATACACACGCTGCGATCAACGAGACGCGCTCCGGTCTAAAAGCTGCGCCGCGGGCTGGTCGCATAGAGGCGCAACTGCTGCTGCTCTGCACGTTCTTTCAGCGATGCGCCGCCGTGCCCCCGGCCACCGCGTAAGCGGGCAAAGGAACAAGCCGCGCGGGATCGTGCATCGCTAGCTGCTCCGTCGAGGGCCCTCGCGCGGCTGCCGCTAGCCCAGCTTGAGGCCACACGGCCACAGCCACCGGCGGCTGCGTCCCGGGTACGTGCGCGCGCTCAGCGGTCTGGCCGTGCGTACTGTTGCTCATGCATGCCGCGGACGCTGCCTCGCCCACAGCGCGTGTGCTTGTCACGACGCACGTGTCATTCTGTTTAACAGACACGTCCGTTGCACGCTGCAGTCACCGACGCAGGCTCCGGCAATGGGACCATGCAAGTCACCGACACTCCTCGCGCGATCACGAACACAGATTGGTGACGTGACGGTTCCACGGGCACGACTGCTGCGTATGCCTAGATACGCTGCATTGGTTCGATAGCTAGTCGTACGCGAAGCACAGGGGACGACACAGGGAATGATCTATCTCGCCGCAGTGCATTTCTGTTCTTCTTGGTTGATTGAACAGCCGCGACCAAATGCATGCAGCAAGCCACTCCACGCGAGATCCGGACACAGAGCCGGAAAGTTTTTGTAGCTCTTAAGAGCATGTACTCTCTTACATGCAACCAATCAGGAAGCGCTGCGGAGATGAGTGCGTTGGGTCCACTGGTTTCCAGTACCTGGCCGAAATGTTGGAAATACACCTGCCGCGTATGGATACGGTGGTATACTTGGACCCGCATAGACCCCACGCGATGCCAAAATATTGTGTTTCCCCGGCTCGGTGATTCGAAAGCCCACCCGACCGCATATTACTTTTTCCTTTCTTCCTCCCCGCCACCGCGCGCCATGGTAGCTAGAGTTCCTCAAGATCCACCAAATCCGGCGGATCTCATGGTTGCCTCCCGGGGATCCAGCAACTACGGCGGCGCCCATGGTCGCCCCTTGTGGATCTCGGCCGTCTCCCATCCTATTCGCTGGATTTGATGCAAATCTTCCTACTGCGACGGCGCCTGGTTGCCCTTGAGTACTTCCCCCGCCGCAGTAGCCCCTTCTTCCTTTTTTCTGTCTTGGGGCGCCTGCAGCATTTGGTGGAGGTCGGTTCCAATATCCGGCGTAGCCATTACCGACTTATGGAGCTCATCCCTCACCTGGCGTCGCTACCACTTGCCTTGCAATGATGGCAAGCGTGGCGACAAAGGATGGTGTTCAAATTTGAGGTACTTTAACTCTAACGCCGGCAAAGATATTTGTTTTGCATGCGGTTGTTCTTGCTAGTTTTGTTTGGCAGAACAAAATGATACATACGACTGGTAGAATGCCGTACCTTCTCATTGATCAACAGTTAAAAGTTACTCCATGCACAAGCTGAAACATAGGATCACTTGCAGTTGTATTTTTCAATATGAATGACGTACCTTCTCATTGATCAATAGTTAAAAGTTACTCCATGGACAGATACACACGACTGGTAGGAATCTGGTAGCATGAGAAACACAAAAATATTAGAAGCTAGTATAGTTTTATCCTATGTTTTTGCCAAAACACTTGATCCATAAAGTTTAAAAGGTGTATGTGTTGGCATGCATTTCTTCTGAGTTAACTATCTTGTGAGGATGGCTTAGCACTTTGAAAACTATTGATCATTTTTTTTTGTAACATTTTCCTCTGCAGCTGATGGTTGAAATCGGGGTGTCCAGACTTTTGATAATGACAAGATGGACAAGCACCACGCATGACAAGAATTCAACTCATCTCTTACATAATGCTGTTATTAGAGAATATAAGTTCAGATAGCAATTGCAGAGCTATTTTGTCCTTGCCATTAAAAGACTTCACTAATGTTTCGGAATATTGTACTTGCAGTTTATTGCAATATTTGTTTTAATGAGATTCGCCCTTTAATTATCTATGCTCCTTTAAGTATATGCCACATCAATGTATTTACTAAAAAAAATTTTAAACAATAGTATTCATGTGTACATTACAACAATTGCATTCAGATTTTCTTAATTATTCTGTTATGGAACATGAAAACATGAGCAAAAGATTATTTTACTAGCAAAAGTGTGAACACTGCACATAGTTCTTGCTAGTGTCTGTGCATGAACGATTTTATCCATATAGCCTCAGCACCAAAGGTTATGTGTCCACCTCTAGATGCTTATTCATATTCTGAAATGTTGGAGAACAACATGGTTCCACGCTTATTCATATTCCGAAATGTTGGAGAACAACATGGTTCCACGCTTATTCATATTCCGAAATGTTGGAGAACAACATGGTTCCACTACTCGTGGTCATGACATGTTATATACAACACCCATCTCAGTAATTTTGATGCCAAGTTCTTTTTCCTGCAAAAAGTAGTACAGACACATGCTTGGATATGATGCAGCCTTGTGACTTGTCAAAAGTTATGCAGGCTCGTGACCTGTCTAATAGATGTTACTCCACCTGTCAAAGGTTATGCAGGCTTGTGACCTATCTAATAGACTACCAATATCATATCACTCTTCATGTATGCCGTGTTGCCCAAATCCATATCAATGGTAAAGTAAACCTTTCTTCATATTAAAGTTATTTGTGAATTTTTTTTCGTATTGACCAATGAAACTGATAGATTGAAACAATTTCCCGTTCTTGACCGCAGGAGTTGTGAACTGCATTGACCTGCAGTACATGACTGTTGTATGGATCAGAGTTATGGGTACAAGGACAGAGAGGTGTGGCAGCTATACTATTTTAGGCAACTGAATGGCTGCCCATGGCTTCAAGCTTGGGAAGAACTTGTAAAGCTGATATATACTGATGTGTTCATCAATATACTTAACGTAGTAAATTTTTTTGTTATAGCAAAGTTGAAACAGATTGGGAACGTTTGCAAATGGATTGCAGAACTATAACTTTAATCCATTGCTCAGGTGAGCAATTATTGAAAAGCTTCTTTAACTCTTTTTGGCAAGACTACATGTGCACATAGTACTTGGTCAAATACAAGTACTAAAATGAAGAATGATAAGCTTGTATACCTGAAATTTAAAGTGTTCCATCCCATAAACCTAGTTTCTGATAATGGCTGTTCTTATCACAAAGTTCATGAGAAAACAGTGAACGTTGGTAATTATGTCACCCTTTTTTTACTGCTGTAGCATAGGGCTATGTTCAAGAATCAACTAAGTCAATGGTCCAAACTATTTTGATATGTACAAATAAATTAATCCACTCAACTAAGTTTATTACAGATTTCTTATATTAACCTTTTCATTGTGCCAGGCTTTTACTGTTGTTCCATCCCAACGCATGCATATGGTGCCAACTGCTCCACTGTTTGGACTCATGTGAAGAATACATGCTATATTGGTTGTGTCTGATAAGTCAAAAGCAGTGTATCTTTTTTGTAAGTAAAACATACAGTCAGCAAATCGACTTAATATAAGTTCAACACAACTTGAATCTGTATTATTTTGAACCTGCACTTGTCAATCCTTTTAAGCTGGTTGTGCGGGAGTATAGTCTCAGGAAAAAAGTGGATATGCATAATACTAGATTGAAGTGTTGGAAAGCAACTTATCCATAATTGATCATGCACCTTGGCTTTAACAACAGGCTCTGTGTTGCTTTCCCTTTGTAATAACAATGTCATTTATGTGTACATTTCTATTTATAGTAAAGGACCGGTCAAAAGTTATACTACTCTGATTTCTTTGTTAGAGAAAACAATAATGCACTACCTGTCACTATGTTGTTGGGTTGTCTCAAAATACATTTTCTAGCTGTGCAGGATATTTTTTAGATAATTCTTCACGGAATTTCATTTAACTGCTAATTCAAAATATCTTATCTCACGGAATTTCACGCATTGAGCAAACCCATGGACATGGTGACCTTCAGTCCATTGCTTCTGTATGGGTCAGAGAAAAAGTCGGTATGCTTGTCTCACATGGGATTTCCAAGGATTCCCTCACATGCCCATGGCTATAGGTTCTCTAATTTTGATTAAAAAATGATGCTGTAACAAAGTAATAATGTTTTCTGATTAGGTAAAGAATCTTCTACCTCTCTCGGCCTATAACTGATGAATTGGACCTAGAATCGAGTGATTACGTTTTAACAAGAAGTAATAATATTCTACTCTTATATGGTTAAGAGGTTTAGGTACAACAAACCTATGCCGCAGGTTTTCATAACATAATTTGAGATGTTTGCCGAACTCAAGCAACATGTCCGCCAGTCTAAGAAAATCTGAAACAAAATTAGAGGCAAAATCAACATCAACAAGATCAAAAACAGAATCATAGAGAGAAAAACAAAACATTACAATTGAGTTAAAGGATGAGGTGGGGGAAGGAAGGGGAAAGCACCTCAATGATTGAGTCCATGGAGAGCTGGTGCTTTGTGCTTGAAAAGCACGTGACCAGTGGTGGGTCCGAGTCCTGACGGCAACAGCTGGTCCCCCAGAACATTTCGCCCCAATACGAAACGCAGAAAAGCAGATGCCGAGCAATACGCGCGTTCTACGTCCGTGGGCCAGATGTTGGTTCCCATCTCGAAACAACATCCAACGGATGCATGTATAGGAGCACAAGCTCTTAAGAGCTATAAATCCGCTTCGGACACAGAGCGCGCAGGGCGCACAGCCGTAATAACGCAATAACGGATATATCCATGAACAAATCGAGCCAAAGCTACCTGTATCGTTGAATAATATGAGTATCAACAAATTTCACATATAAAGAAATTTACCAGCAGTGTTCCTTTTTTTTTTTCGAGAAATACAGTCAGAATAGACTTCTTTACGAACAAAATGAGCTTAATTACGCGTTGCCAGCCAAGAGCAAGATATGGACACCACGGCCATAAACACCGTCATTACTAGTGACAGTCTCACACCGATCTGCCGTCGAGATTTTGTTTTTAGCAGCGTGTGAAACCATATGGCCAAGACAAAAATGGGAAACAAAAAACAAGTATAGATCGATTCATACATGGCGCTTTTACGCCGTGGCTAGAAATTCTCTTGCTCCCCGCGCGGTCGGCACCGTGCCGTTACACGCACCCGCTGCCGCCCACATGCAAATCCGCTCCGCTCCGAGCCTCCGACCCGTATTTATACACGCCAATACGGCGATACAGTCAGAAACTCAGAATAGACTTGCTCTCTCTCTCTCTCTCTCCCGGTCCCCGTGCCTCGCCGAGCTCCGCCGCCGCCGCCGCCTGCCATCCGCCTCCGTAGCCACCCGCAGTCCAGACGAGATGGGAAGCACGCCGGAGGTTGCGCGCGTGCGGAGGGATACGCTCGCGGAGCGCGGTGACGTGCCCGCTCTGCAAAGGTCTCCTGCGGGAGGCCACCACCATACCCGACTGCCTCCACAGATGTGAGTTCTCTCTCTCCGTCGACTGTCGGATTCTTCTCGTTTCACTCGTTCCTTGCCTTGGGGTTCTTCTCGTTCCCGTCGGGACGATGGTCGTTGCAAGGTCGTTGATTCTAGGTAGGTCGCGGACACATCTCATTTCGCGTCGAGCGTGCGTTTGTAAGTGGTGGCGGCCAGACCGCGCCGCGCACGCTCCTGCTCCCCAGCATGTCTGGCGTTGCGGCGGGATCTCAGCACGCCACTTTCTTGCGCGTTTCGTGTCCGGCGTTGGCGGCGGCGGGTGGGTTCTACTTCCGATCCACGTCGCCGCCCATCTCGTGGTTTCTCTGGCTGCTCTCGTCTCGATCCCGAGGTGTCCGGCCGGGGCTCTTGATCTGCAAGGGCTTCAAAAGATGCGGGATTGCGGGTTTTCTAAGAACCACGCGAATATGCATGATTCCCACATCATATCCATGCGACCGTCTCTATACATGTCAGTTCTTCTCGTTCTCTCTATCCCTGCCTCCACACATGTGTGTTCTTCCCGTTCTCTCGATCCGTGCCTTGGGATTCTTCTCGTTCCCGTCGGGACGGTGGTCGATGCAAGCTCTCGTTGATCCTTGGTATGTCACGGTCGAACACATAGCATTTCGCGTGGATTGCGTGTTTGTACGTGGTGGACACAGCATGACTGGCGTTGTTGCGGGATCTGTATCAGCAGGCCACGATCTTGGGCATTTCGTGTCTGGCGTCGTTGGCGGCGGCGTGTTCCTTCGTCCTTCCATTCCATGTCGCCGCCCGTCTCGTGGTTTCTCTGCCTGTTCTCGTCTAGATACCGAGGTGTCCGGCCGGGGTCTGCACTTCATCTGCAACTGCAAGGGCTCCAAAAGATGCGGGTTTTCTCGCCTTCTCTTAGATTTGGTCCGCTTTTGTTACTGCCGAATTACTCACCGGCGGCCGCAGGGCCTACCGAGTACGTCGGACTCGTGGGAGAAACCCCGCACCGCCGCGTCTCGGTCCGCACTCGGTCAGCTTCTGACCTGCAGGACAATGCGAGAGGCCAGCCTGCCCTTTGCCTTCTACTCAGCTTCTGAGTAGTTTGGTGCACGAATGAAGGGAGTTGGGGTCCAAGGGGAACTAGCTAGTCCATGCCTACTGGTTAGGCCAGGGGTGTACGTTTCGTTTTGTACTCTCGATTGATAAATTTTTAAGTTTCGATGAATCTTGAAATGACCTGGCATGGACTGAGCTAGAGCAACATAAGCAAGCAATGCTGCTGCACTGTTAGTGTACTTACGTTAGATCCTAGCCATGCTGAATAGAGTAGTGCAAAATTTACACGCCAAAAGTTGCACCACGTACGTGTTCATAGAATTCAGTTCTCTTAATGGTTCTGAATCTGGGTTGCTGCATCGTTAGTACTAACGTTAGACGCCAGCCATGCTAAATAGAGCAGTGCATAATTTGCGCGCCAAAACGTTGCACATTACTAGTTGCGCCACTTGGCCATAGAATTTGGTTCTCTTAAATCTTTCTGAATCTAGATTGCTTGCCCTAATAGATCAGTTTCTCTTGTGACATCATCTCTGACAGTTTGCCGGGAGTGCATCATGAAGAAAATAAATGGTGAGGACGCTGATTGCTGCCCAGTTTGCAACACTCTTCTTAGCCACGATCCTGAAAATAAACTCAGGTTGACTCCTTGTTCTGGCTTTCCAATCTTCCTTTGTTTCTTTGTTGTCTTCTGATTTCAAACTCTTGGATAAGCACATCCTTGTAGTACAAATGTAATGTGAGTATCGTGAAAACTGAAAGAATAAGTCTAAGTGTAGTTGATGGTGCATATGTTTAGCACCCTTATCTTTATCTATTTACTTTTAGATCCTTTTCTAATGTTGAACTCTCTATATATGTACCCCCTCCAACCCTTGTATGGTTGAGACAATGGAAAACCTTCCTTTTGGGCCAACAAAAATAACATGTGTATATTGGAACTTATGAATCTTTACGGACATTGTAATTGCATTCATCATTTATTGAAGTAGTGGAAGTTCGGTGATGTTAGTAGTTGCACCACACACATACGATTTGAAGTAGTTTCTTGTGATTATTTATTTCAAGAGCACAATAGCTTGTAATTTTATTCTTACCTTTTCATTTAACAGAAGTCAACCTCCTGCCACCTGTTCAAGTGTGGTTCTTCTTTAATTGAATATATATATATATATATATCCTTGACTCGACTTGTTTTGAAAAATACTTAAATTGTTTTGCTTGCTGTTTCAGCCGCTTATTCCTGTCTACTGTATTGAGTGACCTATATTAAATAAATTTGTTTTGAAGGCCTGACCATAGCCTCCAAGATATCAGGAACAAGTTGTTTCCAACTAACAGGGTCTGTTCTAAGGCTCCAATTGCTACATTGCCAGAAAAGAGAAAACAGAGGTCCCTTGCTTCCATAGTGGTTGAAAAGGTGACAGGAAGGAGAACCAGAGCTACAAGGAGAACAACCCCTTGTGCAACTTTTCCTGATAAAAATGGAACCATGGTATTACCAACTAAAGCTCAAGGTCAAGATGATCAGACTAAGACACAATCCCTCAAGGTGGCAACAGCTGCTAACAAAAATCAGGTAAATATGAAGAACTATCTGATGTGTGTGTATCATTACATAATTTCATGTGTACTACTGATTCTTGTAAAATGTGTGTTCTCACAAATGATTCTGTACTGAAACAGCAAAACACAGATATAGGTACCGGAAACAAACCATTTGGTTATTTGAGTACCAATTCTTTGCTTGGTGAAGTAACTACACCGGTTTGGTTTTCACTAGTAGCTTCGCCTAACCACTAAGTTCAACAATTTAATCTTCTATATTGATATTGGTTCTATTAAGCTTTTTGTTTCTTCCTCAGTTTTAAGTTAAAATACAAACTGGTTTTCAGGAAGGAAGGTTCAAAGCTTCCTCAGTTATCGAGCAGTTACTTGAGAATAAAGTGAGTTTTCTTCTAGTCCTCCCATGCATATATGTATTGTTGACTTTGCCATGTTTGAAGACTCTCGTATTTTGTGTCCTCATTTTCATAGGATACCAATAATAGAACTATTTGTTCGATTTTTTTTTTGTCTGCTTCAGGCTGTTTAATGTACTCTGGTGCTAGTAATGTTTCTTCTTCCAAGAATGCACAATTGTTTGCAATGCTACAAGCCCTTTCCTATGCGATTCCAGTTCGATCTGAAATTAAACGACGAAGCGATTCAATTTTCTCAGCTATACTAATGTGCGTCCTGTTTCTTGAGTTAATTTCATTATTTAATACGGCGTTTTCTCTTTGCGTTTCAGGGATGGCTGTTTGCAGGTTTCGTCCATCCAGAAGTACATCATGACAAAACTTGACCTGGCAAATGCAGATGAGGTGAGTCTCAAGTGTATTACACGTCCATTTTGGTCATCAGCACAACTAAAACCTGAAAATAATATCTAGCCTCGAATCAGCATTCTTGTCTTAGAGTAACCATGCGGCAGACCAGTACATGCATCAATCTTATGTTTACAAGACAAGTCTATAAATGGCTCTGCTACAAAAAGTCGCATTTGTAAATTTGGATGGCGGCAAAACTGTAGTCGTCTACAGTCAAGTGCCCTCCAGATCTGGGCTCTGAAATTATTAAGACCTTCCCCTAACTATGGGCATTTCTGGAGTCTTATCCCTGTAAGTTACGAACACCGCCATGTATGAACTCATTTTAAGCTGCAAATCTCCTGGAGTACAGCTTTTGCAACCATGTCTGATGGCATATTTTTCAAAAACATTCTGTATATTTACTGGAGCTTCTTTAGATCATATCACAAGTTCTGCTGCACTTGAGTTTCCAGTTCTGATTGATTCCACTCCCCCCCCCCCCCCACCCCCCCCCCCCCCCCCCCCCCTCCCCCCTGATCCTCTTGTCTATTCAACTGCAGGCGGAGATCACATGCCACGGTATGCCGATCTGCTCCTCCAGCACGCTGAATGGCTTGATCGAGTTTTGTGTGCGGAGAGAGCAGGGAGAGCCCATCCAGGCGTCGTTCGACACGCCGGCCAAGGAGTTCGTCATGGTGCTGGGCTACCGCCGCCGCCAGCGAGCCTCGGCTCCGTAGCCCCACACCCTCACCGTGTCTCCAGCGCCCAGCAAGCACTCTGCAGGGCAAGTGCGTTGAGCCTCTATTATTGCTCATTGGCAGGGGCGGAGCTTCATTCCACCTGTTCGCCTCGCTGCTTTCAGTGTTTCAATTATTTCTTCAGCAGCAGCTACAGTGTTTGCAGTTATTTCTTCAGCAGTCGCTACAGTAAAACGATTGCATCGCAGCGATCCGAACAGGCTGAAGGTTGGCCATGGCCCCCTTGACTTTACAGAAATTGCTTAAAAACCCTTGATTTTTTTGACGTGGTTGATTTTGTTATTGAAATTGTAAAGAAGATGTAAATCTGGAACCCTTGCCATTTTTCCTAACTGACTGGCCCCCTTGTAAATTATACTCCAAGCTCTGCCACTGCCCATTGGAACGGTAATCCCCCATCATCTCAGAATTTGCCAGATCGTGAAAACTCTAAATAGAAGCTAGACATCCCTTTCTATATGGACATTATCATACTTATGAGCTGGAGTATTTGGACAACACGGAATGGTTGGCTTTTCAATGGAAAGAACCCAACTATTACCAATTTCAGGCAAAAATTCATACATGAATTGTCCATGGTTATCCATAGGGCACAGGCTAAACACAAGGATCAGCTACAAAAATGGCTAGACAACAACATCTAGAGGCTTTTTTTTCCTTTTCGTTTCCCTTTTTACATTTACTTTTTGTAACATAAACATCTCTTATATATCAATATATTACAATCTGTAGAGGATCTTCCCCTCCAGTTACTTCAACAAAAAATTGCGCCGAGTCTCAACTTACCGAACTGCTCCGTCCTCTCTTGTCGATCCTCAATCAGCCTAGGATAAAAAACATAGGAAATTACAGTTCTTTTTTCCTTGGTTCTCAGACCATGTAAAGAGGGAGTAGGAAAGAAGTCAGTCTCTACTCAGTGCCCTTAAACAAGTTTACATTTACTGTTTTCTGATGAAAAATTAAGAGTGAATTATATCGTGTGTTATCGGCATGTGAGTTTTCATTTTTGTTGAATTTATTCATGTTTTGGTAAAGATGTGAAGCTAAAGATATTTTTGTAGCAAAAATCTTTGCACGAATCCGAGACACTAAATTTCATTTGTGATAGCTAGCCATGTGAAACACTGCAGTGATATTAAACAAATTCCATAGGAAAACAACTATGAAAATATGTGACCCGTATTCTATACTTATGGTTCCCTCCAAGGCTTCAACCATTACCAAAAGAAGAGGAGCGAAATATGCATAGAATATAACCATCCGGCTTCAACGGCTTGTTAACACAAAAGCCAAAATGATTGAAATCGGATCGGACGTACTACAGTCTACGTTCTTAATGTAAATTGGAAATGTTTCTTCCGAGATCTTTCGAAAAAGATATGTTTCTGGCCCGCCAGTGTAATCATAATTTGCTCATGTCTAGAAAAGATGCTAGGACCCACTGATCCACACCTAGTGTTGTAACAGATTCTAACACACAGCTAACCTTTGTTAGCCGGGTTGGCAGTGGCACTGACGGGTGCCAGGGACGAGAGCGCTTAGCTGGCTCGGCGCGGTTGCCGCGGACGGCGCAAGCTGCCTTTGTCCTGCACGGCTCACTGAGCCTCTTCTTCTCGCCGTCGGCGGCTGGCTTGTCCTGCGACAGAAGTGCGGCGGCTCTTGGGAGCTTCGCTGACGATGGTCTTGAGCTGGTGCTTCGCGTCCGCTGCTTCTTGGCAGTCTTCTCGGATCTTCCTCTTCTTCGTATTAGCCTCCATCTGCTTGTTCACGATGGCCTTGCTAGCATGCACGACCAGAGCCAACCACGGGAGCGCTCTTCTTCCTGGGCAACGACGCCGGCTCGACGCGGCGTCTGGCTTGTCCGGCGACGACGGAAGAAGCGCGAGTGGTCTTGGCGCCATGCATGGCCTCATGATCAGATAATTTGACGAGCTCGTCCACCCTTGCTCTGGCTTCAGCGATCTCGTCATCTCGCTCTCGCCGGAAGCCCTCCACACGCGCGCGAGGCCGTGGATCCGCCCGGACTGGTGCTCCTGGAGAAAGGCGACGACCTTGGCGAGGTCACTGGAAGCCAGAGCGCTCGGCATCACGGGCACCGACGTCGTCGCGTGAGCGCTACGAGGTACTCGAACATGACGTCATCGAGGATTCGGCAGAGGTCCTCCACGGCGTCGCCGCAGAGGTTCTGCACGATGTCCACCTTCCCCTTCCGGAGCACCACCACGCACTCATGAGCATCCTCGCCGCCAGAGGCCACGATGGCGGCGTCGAACGCGGCGAAGAACCGCTTCCACCGGCGGAGGGGGCTGTGCGCGGCCATGGCCTTTGCCTCGGATGGGAGCGCAAGATGTGTGTAACAATAAGGGATGGGGCCTTTGGCCACTAGCCACTAGGACATTTCAGAGTTGCAGGGTGATTTTATCGAACACGAAAATTTGGAGAAAGCGCACGAATTAATTTTTATAAGAGAAGAATATAAACTTGGATTCCTTGCCGCAACGTACTAATAAATAATAATGGAGATCTGTCTTTAAGATGAACACCTCAAGTTTGCTGCACTGTTGCCGAAACGTACTGACCATAAAAACTTGACTCTTCTGAAGATCGATCAAATTGCAAAGCTCAAAAAACAGTTAATGCATACATATATACGGTCTGTATTAGGTTCCCAAAGCGTGCTCCTGGTGAAGTTATCAGATAAAATGACTGAAACATGTCAGAGAAGATTCAGACAATCAGTAACATACAGAACAGAACTCGTCAGGCACTAGGTGCTGACGATTTACATTGCTCCTGTATCTTCAATCTATCCCTCCTATGGCAAGGAATTACAGTCCTCTACCAAAAAGATCTAAACCCTTTGGAACGCGGGCATCAAAGAACGCCTAGCGGCCGTCGAACCCGCCACGCCTCTGGCACGGTTCCGCGGTTGTTGCGGACCACGGAAGCCGTCTTCTTCTCGCCGGCGACGGGCACCAC
This sequence comes from Eragrostis curvula, assembly GCA_007726485.1. Lineage (NCBI taxonomy): Eukaryota > Viridiplantae > Streptophyta > Magnoliopsida > Poales > Poaceae > Eragrostis > Eragrostis curvula. The sequence goes on from CM017443.1 coordinate 9,068,671, forward strand.
GGGCTTCAGGTCCTGACCAATTAGCAGCCCCTCCATGGCTCTGCCGAGCTCCTTCTCGACGGCCTCCCTCCACCCGCCGACGATCTCGCGCGCGAGGCCGCGGATCTTCTCGGACTGGTGCTCGTAGAGGGCGCCGACGGCCTTGGCGACGCCGGTGGACGCCAGCACGCTCGGCGCCACGGGCACCGTCCTGAGCGTGACGAGGTACTCGACCATGAGGTCGTCGAGGATGACGCAGAAGCGCTCTGCCGGGTCGTTCCACGCGGAATCGCGGAGGAGCTGGGCGACCTCCGCCGTGAAGCCCTGGAGCACCCGGGCGCATCCGAGCTCGTCCTTGGCGAGGACGGCCGGGTCGGTGGCTTCGATGGCGCCGTGGATGGCGTCGAACGCCGGGAAGAACTGCCTCCACCGCCGCAGAGGCGTGTACCCGGCCATGGATGGCGGAGGCGCGACTCGACTCGAGAGAGGAGAGGCGGAGCCTGGCGGATGGCGAGGAGGTGGGGGAAGGATGAAACGAAGCGATGGCGAGGAGGTATGGCGTCTCTCTCTGTTGCTTTATATCGATGCCCCTGCTGGTGGCAATCCGACTTCGAAACACACGCGGATCGGATCGGATCGGAGGCAGTGTTCTCACGAGTTTCCTGGAGAAGTTCGGACTTGCTTTGCTCAAGATTTTTTTCTTTCTTCTCATGCTCTGTTCTTCTAATTCGGTTTGCCTTGACGCGAAAGAAGAAACAGAGAGCTGCAAGCGCGCGGGAATGTTCTGCTCTGTTCTAATCCAAAGCGGACGGGCCGCAATCGCCTCGACTCGACGCGTTTCCGACCGCAATTCAGATTGGGTGTACTTTGCCTTTGCCGTGAGTTGGCGTGGGCAAGACGCACAGCAGGATGCAGGACATCATCGCTCAAGGTTGTCAATCGCCATGGTTCAGTCAGAGATGACAACATCCCAATACAGAGTCTAATGAGCAACGCACAGATGAATGCATATCAACGATCTGTGTTCTAGAAAAAAACACAGATCAAATTAAACAAAACAAACGGAACGTAGTTCGTGGCTTCGTGCCTAGCTACTTCATGAGCTCTAACCAGCAAAGAACGTAGTTCGTGCCTTCTCAGACCATGTAAAGAGGGGAGGAAACAAGTTAGTCTCCTCTCAGTGCCTTAAACAAGTTTACAGTTTTCTGATGGAAAATAAAGAGTGAAATTATATAATGTGTCATCGGCCTGTTTTGGGTACAGATGTGAAGCTACAGATATTTTTGTTTAGAGAGATTTCCTTGTGAGCCACTGAAAAAAGTTACATTCCCTTCTGAGCCACTGGAAAAATACTTTTTTCCTTCTGTGCCCTTGCTTGAAATTTTTCTTCCCTTATATGCCACTACATGGCCTTCAATAAAAGCTTAATGCTTTAGTGTATTTACAGCTCTAAAAATTCAAAACAAAAATAAATTTGAAACTTTGCAAATAACAAAATTTACTTTTCACGTGTTTGTCTATCAACACAAAAAAAATTCAAAAATTTTAATGCTCAATAAGTAATTGTTTTGGCCGGCAGAGGAAGGATGACTGTTTAAGCAAGGAAAGGAGTACTTGCCTAATTTTTTTTAGAACACTTTCCATTCGTTGTGTGCAAAAAAAAAAAATTACTTACCGAACACTAAGACTTTTGATTTTTTTTGTGTTGGCAAGAGATACACATGAAGAATATATTTTATTGTTTGCAAAGTTTCAAATGTTTTCTGTTCTCAATTTAAAAGTCCGAGAATACACTAAAGCATTAAAACTTTTATGAAAGGGAGGGAGTGGCACAGAGGGAAAGGAAAATCTCAAGCAAGGGCACAGAAGGGAAAATCAATTTTTCAGTGGCTGAGAAGGAAAACGAACTTTTTTCAGGGGCACACAAGGAAATCTCTCTTTTGTTTACCTCATACTCATTTTATTCTTGAAGCATAAATCTTTGCACGAATCTGAGACACTAGGAAAACAACTATGAATATATATGACCCGTATTCTATACTTATGGTTCCCTCCAAGGCTTCCTTCAACCGTTACCAAAAGAAGAGGAGCAAAAGCATGCCTATAATATAACCATCCGGCTTCAACGGCTTGTGAACAGAAAAGGCAAAATGATTCAAGTCGGATCAGACGTACTACAGTCTACAAGGCACTCGGCATTCTCTTTACTTTTTGTATAGTCCTTATATAATGAAGTTCTGAATATATATATATTGGATCAGGCGTACTACAGTCATCGCTCGAAAAAAAAGGCGTACTACAGTCTAGAATTGGATATACTCCTTCCGTTTTTAATTATATGACGCCGTTGATTTTTTTGTTGATTTTTAACCAATAATATATATAAAAATAATTAGTTGTTTAACGTGAAATGTATTGTTGGATATATTATCAAAAATATTTTAAGATTAACTTATATATTTAGCTATTTATATAAATATTTATGAATAAGACGAATGGTCAAAGTGACAAAAAAATCAACAGTGTCATATATTTAAAAACGGAGGAAGCTAGTATGTTTCTTCTGAGATCTTTCGAAAAAGATATGTTTCTCCTGCCAGTGTGATTATAACCGAGCTAACAAGCTTATATGAGCTAATTCCTACTTCCCAGTGCAATCATGGAGCTGAAACAAAAGTTCATGTGACATTTTACGCCAAAGCGCGAGGCGCTGGCAATGTAACCCGAAGGTCGCGTTGCCGTCGTCGGGCCGTCGGGCGCCGTGCCCGTGACCCTATCACAGCCCAGAGCCAGCACCACGCAGCGCATGCACGAGCAGCAGCTGCTCCAGGTCGCGCGCGCGTACGTGGCGGCTTGGCTCGCTCACGGCGCGGCTTGCATGCATGGCATCCGATCCGAGAGTACTCGGCGCATCGATCCAATATACACGCTGCGCCGCCGGATGGACTCGAGCGCTACGGAACGTAGCAGCCGGAGCTGTGCCTGTCGCCTGCGCGTGCACCCAGTTGGTCGTCACCGCGCACGATGAACATCAGAAACCCGCTCCTGGGTGCTCGCGCTTGGTGATCAGGCCATGCGGGTTGTCCTTGCATGCCGCGGAGGCTGACTAGCCAGTGCGTGTGCTCGTCACGTCGACGCGCGTGCCATCCGAGTAATTGACGCGTCCAGTGCACGCTGCGGTCAACGACGCAGGCTCCGTCAGTAGTACCGGACCAAAGTCCCCGGCACTCCTCGCGCTTGGTGATGTGCGACGGCCACGACTGCTACTAAAAAGGTATATGTGAGTGTCAGTGCGTGCGCCGAGGTAGGCTGCAATTAGTCTATAGAAAAAGAGATACGTTGCATTGCTTCATTAGCCGTAGACGGAGAATTGTGGACGACACATACTGCATTGAGTTTTTTTTTTAAGGGTGTGACACACACTTTTTCCTAAGAAAAACACAAAAAAAGACACACACTTATGTCTTCACAACAAGCCGAACGAAACCTACCTGCCGTTGAATAATCTGAGTACCAACAATTTTCCATATAAAGAAAATTACCAACAATATTCTTTTTCGGGAAATCTAGTAACCAACAGTCAACTTAGGCATTGTCAATCAAGAGCCCAAGATGTGGAGTACACACTGCCATATATAAATACCATCATCACCAGTGTTAGTCACACACCGATCGACATGCCATTGATTGTTTTTGCAGCGTGTGAAAGCATAGACACAAGACAAAAAGAAAGGAAAAAAACAAATCATAAATGGCGCTTACGTAGACGTATACTTTTAGAGAAGTACGTACGCAGTGGCTAGAAATTCTCTCGGCCCACAGTCGGCAGCACGCCGCCACGCGCACCCCGTGCCGCTCACACGCAATGCCCCCGCTACGACGACCCAGCTATTTACACACACCAGATACGGCGATACAGTCAGAATAGACTTGCTCCTCTCTCTCACCCCAGCGCCTGGCCGGAGCGCGGCGGCCGCCAGCCGCCTCCGTAGCCACCACTCCCCCGCCGTCCAGTGACCCGGATACACTGCCCGACGCCGCACATTCGTGAGGCCGATCGAGGCTGAGACGTCGCGAGCCCGTACGTGCTTTCCACAGGGTCGGGGTGACGAGGACGAGGCGGAGGTGGCGCGCGTGCGGAGGGATACACTCGCGGCGCGTGTGACGTGCCCACTCTGCCAAGGTCTCCAGCGGGAGGCCACCACCATAGCCGAGTGCCTCCGCACATGTGAGTACGTTCTTCTTCTCGTTCTCTCGATCCGTGCCTTGGGATTCTTCTCGTTCCCGTCGGGACGGTGGTCGATGCAAGCTCGTTGATCCTTGGTATGTCACGATCGAACACATAGCATTTCGCGTGGATTGCGTGTTTGTGCGTGGTGCACCAGCATGACTGGCGTTGTTGCGGGATGTCTATCAGCAGGCCACGATCTTGCGCATTTCCTTCCATTCCATGTCGCCGCCCTTCTCGTGGGTTCTCTGCCTGTTCTCGTCTCGATCCCAAGGTGTCCGGCCGGGGTCTGCTCTTGATCTGCAAGGGCTTCAAAAGATGCGGGTTTTCTCGCCTTCTCTTAGATTTGATCTTGCTTTGTTGTTGTCCAAGAACCACGCGAATATGATTTCCACACACACACACGCGCGCGCGCGCGCGCGCACACACACTCTCGACATGTTGGGCTTGATGTTTCAGCTCTGCTTATTCATGTCTAGTGCATTGAATGACCTAGACTCAGCTATATAATATATATTGCTACCTAAATTAAATGAAAGTTTTTCCTTTTTCTGAAGGCCTGACCACAACCTTCAAGATATCAGGAATAAGCTATAATATATTGTCATGTGTATTATTGATGTGTATGTTCTCGTAAAATTGTTTGATCTCACAAGTGATTCTGTTACGAAGCAGCGAAATAAAGATATAGGAGCATCAAACTCTAAACGATTCTTTGTTTTGCTCGACAAAGAGAACCAAAACTACAAGAAGGAGAACAGCCCCTTGTCTTGCTTCTCCCGAAATGGAACCATGATATTACCAACTAAATCTGAAAGTCAAGATCATCCGACTGAGACACAATCAGAACCCCAATCCCCCAAGGTGGCACCTGCTGTTAACAAAAAACAGGTAAAGATGAAGAACTATCTGATGCGTGTGTAACATCACATATACTTTCATTTGTACTATTGATGTTTTTTTTTTGTAAATTGTTTGTTCTCACAAATGATTCGGTCCCGGCCCGAAACAGCAAAACACAAATATATAGGTATCCCAAACAAGCCATGAGGTTCTGTGAGTACCAATTCTTTGCATGGTGCAGTAACTACTCCAATTTGGTTTTCTCTAGTTGCTTCGCCTAACCAGTAAGTTCAGGCGTTCAGCAATCTTCTATATTCATACTGGTTTATTGAACCTTTTGTTTCTTCCTCAGTTTTAAGTTAAATAAAAACTGGTTTTCAGGGAAGAAGACTCAAAGCTGCCTCAGTTATCAAGGAATTACTTGGGAATAAAGTGAATTTCCTTTTGTCCTCCTATATCTATATCTTTGACACTGTTGCCTTTGTGTGCGTGTGCGTGTGCGTGTGGGTGTGCGTGTGCGTGTGCGTGTGTGTGTGTGTGTGTGTGTTATACATGGGATGCCTCCTACACAATTATTTGCTCGATTTTTCTACTTTAGGCTGTTTACTGAACTCTAACGATGCTAGGTTTTTTTGTTTTTGAGCAACTGTATTTTTACCCTCACCCTAAACATTAATTGTTATTTTACCCTTAATTTTTTAACTTTCATTTTTACTCTTTGTTTTTCGGCCTGAAATGAAGAGATTTACATATATTATGAAACATTGACAGAACTGCCGTCAGAGTTCGAGCCGCCATATTTGGTCCCGTTTCTGTCAAGCTTCAGTGGCTTGTGATTGGAAAAGATAAAATGATTTATGGCGGATCTGAATGTACTACAAGGCACTCGGGCATTTCCTCGTTTTCCTTTTTTAGTCTTGTAATGAAGTTCATAATGTGGATTGTGTATGTTTCGATCTGCCAGTGTGATCATATATAATCCAGATAAACCTGTAGCATGAGCTGATTTCTTGTGCCAACAAAGTTACTGCGACGTATGACATTACACCGCGAGCGGCTGGCGGCCTTACCGTTCCTTTCAATGGCTCCAATGGTTACCAAAAGAAGAGGGGCACAAAATCAAGTTCGTCACTGAACACAAACATCAGAAACCCACAAGCAGCCGTAACCTTTCACGAGGTCAAGGCCGAAACGTGTTTTTCCATTATCTAAAAGAAAAATAAAAAACCCACAAGATACGTACAGAAGGCAGCTGGCAGCATGTACAACGCGTCCCTTCGCCCCCGTCTCCGTGATGGGTTTTTTGCAAAATCCCCCCCGGTTTGGCGAGGCGACGGGAGCCCCGTCGTCTCGTGAGGCGACGCTGCTGGACCGTGCTCCGAGATGGAGCAGACGACCGCGCCTCCCGCTGTACGCCCTCGTCTTCGCGAGGCGATGGCGCTCGGATCCCGCGTGGAGGGCGCAGCCGCGGGAGTTCTTCGCGCCAAATACAGCTCCGCCCGCGCCAAATCGAATCGAGCCCGAGCCCGACTGCGAGGTCCCCCGCTGCATGTGAAGGGAGGGAGGGGAGAGACTACACCGGCGGCCTCGAATCCGCCGCGGGAAGCACGAGGATGGTGAGAGCTGCTCGCGCCGGATCTCAACACCAACCGGCGGTAGCCCGTCCTCCTCACTCGGCGAGGAGCTCCGCCAGCCGCCAAAGAGCATCAGCAAGAGCTCCGCCGCGGCCACGCTGTCCTCCCGACCACCTCGCCGCGCCGGCACCGCCGAGGCCCGCTGTGCTCTGTCTCTCACAAATAAGGCGCGGGACGGCAGGAGGCCATGGCTGCTTGCTCACCCTGCTGAGATTAGAGAGAGGCACCCTGCTGGGAGTACCAGAGTAGAGAGGAGATTTTTTTTTAAGCTCAGATGAGAGAGAGAGAGAGGATTGCTTGGCTAAGCTTGGGAGATTAGAGAGAGGATAGCTCTCAGACCTGTTGAGCTTTGTGAGAGAGACGATAGCTCTTCGAGAGAGAAAGAGGAAGACGAGCGGAGGAGAACGACGGGCACAGCGCTTGCTTGTGGATGAGGAGGATAAGCAGGCCCTAAACAGCACCCCAGCCATGTACTAGTCGAAAATTTTGATATATGAAAAGGCCACACAATGGTATATTCAATTGAATTTATAGTTGATCTTAGTTTACATGCACAACATTAAATTGTCTACAAACAATAAGATAGTCTTTGGGTTGTATGACCTGTCTGCAGATCTGTCTGTAATATTAATGAAGAGAGGACCCCTGTCTCTAGGTTGTACATGCCCTTAGACGCTCACAAACAAGAGCAAGGTCAATAAGCATTAAGCTTGGCTTATAGCCAAGAGGTCATCATCGGAGAAGCTCATGAGACAACTCACATGATCAATAAGCTTGTCTCTTTTTTTGAAGAAACAATAAGCTTGTCTCTTCATGGGCTCCTAATTAAAATCCCTGTGTTGCTGTCAATAGCTCCGCAATCTTCCCTCATCGCCGACGCCGTGTCAATAATTCAATATCGCCGTCCATGGAGCGCCGCATCGAGCTCGCCTTCCATCCCTTGCGTCGTCCATGGAGCTTCTGGCGGTGTTCGCCGCGCCTCGGCATGGCGCGCTGGCCGCGCCCCTGCAGTCGAGCGGAGCGCCGCGTCTAGCCATGGCGGTCGCACTCTGACCTCGGTGCGGGCCAGCCATGGCGCTCTTCCCGCGATCTGACCTTGGCTGCCAGAGCTTGCGCCTGCCATGGCGCTGGCCGAGCCGAGCTCACCCACCCCACTAGCCGGCCAAGGCGCGCGCCTGCATGGCATGGCGCTTGCCTCGCCGAACTTGGCCCGCGAGCTGCAGCTGCCGGGACTCGTCGGGCTGAGCTCGCCCACCCAGCCACGGGCGAGCTCGCTCCAACAGCCACGCCGCACCGCGCCGCCACAGGGCACGCCACCATGTGCCTATAGAGGAGGCTGGGAGATGGAGCGGGGTGCATGTACCGTGCAAAAGCACGCAACGCGTCCGGCGCGTGCAGGAGCGACAAGGTCGCTGTCCCCGGCCTCCCATTCTCTTTCATCCATGGTCGCTACCCGTCTTTCAGGCATGCGCCGCCTGCCGCGCATCCGGCCGCCGCGTACGCGGGCAGAGGAACAAACAGCAGCGCGATTGTCGCGCCCCGCGCTTGCTATCACTGCTCCGAGAGTGCGCTCGCGCGGCTGCCGCTGGCCTAGGCGCCTAGCTAGGATGCCGCACCCAGTGGCGGAGCTAAGGGGTGGGCCGGGTGGGCCGCGGCCCACCCCCAGTTTTTGCCCCCAAGCGACCCCCACCTCCCTGCCTATTGAACCGAGCGAGCGAAGCCGAGCAGGCGATGCCGGAGCGAAGCGAAGCGAAGCAGAGGCGGCTAAGAGCAGGCCCAATAATGGGCTTGTAGCCGGACAGGTCAGTTATTTTCAGAGATGGAGGAGAGAGGAAAACAAAAGATTCCTTCGTTGGCGCGACTGCCGGCGCCGCGCGCGTAGCCATTCACGCGCCTGCGAAGAGCTTCACCTTGGCGCATGGTCACGGGTTATGCGGGGTCGGGGCTGGGCATGACTGCAGATTCCTGAGCGAGGTGGGTCCAAAGTGTGTAAACAAATGGTTTTAGAAGCCGGTTTGGAGGCAATGCACTTGCGGCGGTACGTCTTGGTTGCTGTTGAGGTGGCCTGGCTTCACGCCAACATTATTGGCCTTGCTCTAAGCTAGACCGGCACGGCATGCGGGCAGCCCTGGACTGCGCCTGCGCGCGACGACCTTGGGTGATTTGGGCTCTGCTATTGCTGTGCGGGCGGAGGTGAGACGGCGCCACGTAGAACGCGAAAGAAATTGCGCGGGAGGCGGAGTCGGCGGCGCGCAGGGCTGCGCGTGGGCGCTTCTGGTTGCAGGTCTGGTTGCCTGCGCGAGGGCAGCGCGCGGTACTTCTCTGGGCGCAGCGTGCGGGCGCGGCAACCGGCAACCGACTGCTCTGCTAGTCTGCTTGCTCTTTGGTGACAAGGTAGTAAGAGCAAGGTACACCGTGCACTGCAATTTGATTGTCTTGCACAGGGAACTATTGAGGCATGAAGAAGAACAGTTTGATTCCCTCAGTGCGTATAGCAAGACCAGACCAGTAGCCTTCCCTTTCCTTAGTAATTGATTTGATTTTCAATGGCCATGCTGACACTCAAAAAGTGCAACTGGATATTACACACAAAACAAAAATTGTTTGCCAAAGCTCACTTGAAGCCTTGAACAAATTCTCTAATGTTTACAGCTGATTCTGTAAAATTGTACATTTGATGATCACCATATTGACGAAATACAATAAGTATCTACCTGTACATCATTACACAAACAACCAGCATACTGTGGGATTTTAGAATACAATCGCTTTGACAGCAAATGTGTTGAGTCGCAAAAAAAAAAAAAAAAAAAAAAAAAAATGACCGGCCCACCCGTAGTTTGAAACCTGCTCCGCCACTGGCCGCACCTGTATCTGGCCACGCCGGCCGCCCCTGAACCGGAATGCTGGTCTCCCCCGTGTTTTGCGTAATGCGAATTGTAAATGAGACAAATGAACAGTGATTCATTTATTCCATTGAGTGTTACATATTTATAGTACAAGTGAGAACAAGAGGGCCTAAAGGCCTACTGGATTGCAGCCCAGGTTGTCTTCGGCCCATAGATCATAAATGTTCTCTAACACTCCCCCTTGATCGTGGTCGATGTAAATGAACATCATCTTGATAACACTTTTGGAATAATCCTCTAAAATCCTGTAGGAAAAAAGAGACTCTTTATGTTGTTAAGATATGCTGCGAAAACTCCTTAAAACCCAGTGGGAGAAAAAGGAGAAATGGGTTCAGCATATATTATGTCTTTGACATCTCCATTGAAAAACCCCATTGGGGAAAAATCAGAAGATAGACATTTATTCTTGTACAGATATTACCTCATTAAAAACTTAATATGAGAAAGATTGACAATCAAAACTCATATAAGAAAAGAGTGTAATATGATGTTTGGACAGGAAAATAATTCAGGAGGATGCTCCCCCTGATCCTAGCAAATTGCTAAGTCGTCGCATACCAATTCCATGTACACATTTCTGAAATGAGGAGTATGGCAGGGACTTAGTAAACAAATCAGCGAGATTGTCACATGATTTGGTTTGCAGGATATCTATCTCTCCGCTTACTTGAAGCTCATGAGGATAAAATAATTTTGAAGACAAATGTTTAGTAACATTAGTCTTAACATATCCTGTCTGCATCTATGCTATACAAGCAGCATTATCCTCGTAGATAATGGTTGGTGATCCGATCGGACCGATCCCACAAGATTGCTCTATGTGGTTAATCATTCTGCGAAGCCATGCACACTCACGTGCTGATTCATATAACGCAATTATTTCAGAATGATTTGTGGATGTGGCTACTAGTGTCTGTTTCGTAGAATTCCATGAGATAGCCGTTCCACCGTGTAAAAACACGAAACCTGTCTGTGATCTGGCTTTATGGGGATCAGAGAGAAAGCCAGCATCAGTGTATCCTATTAAGCTTGGATCATGGTTTTTCTGAAAGAAAAGACCAAGATCTTTAGTACCTTGGAGATATCTGAAGATATGTTTGACACCCTCCCAATGACGTTTGGTAGGTGCTGCGCTATGTCTAGCAAGTAGATTCACTGCAAATGCGATATCAGGCCTGGTGCAATTTGCAAGATACATAAACGCTCCAATAGCACTGAGATATGGAAACTCTGGCCCCAATATCTCTTCTCCATCTTCCCTTGGTCGAAATTGGTCCTTGTCTAAATCAAGAGCACGGACGACCATGGGAGTTTTCGATGGATAAGCTTTGTCCATATTAAACTTTTCAAGTATTTTCTGGACATAGGCAGACTGGTGTACTAGAATCCCTATGGGGAGATGTTCTAGTTGTAACCCCAAACAGAATTTGGTTTTACCTAAGTCTTTCATTTCGAACTCCGCCTTTAGATGATTGCGTGCCGCCTCAATGTCTGGTGCGTTGCCAATAATGTTGATATCATCAACATACACTGAGATTATGCAAAAACCAGAGGATGATCTTTTTATAAAGACACATGGGCAATCATCATTATTGGAGTAACCTTTGTTCAAAAGGAACTCTCTTAGCCGGTTGTACCACATTCGACCCGACTGTTTTAAGCCATACAATGACTTATTTAGTTTAACACAATACATGTTGCGTTTTGCATCCTTATTCGGTACATCGATTCCATCAGGAACACGCATGTATATATCCGAATCAAGTGACCCATAAAGATATGCGGTCACGACATCCATCAGCCGCATAGATAGATGATTTTGTACTGCCAATGATATCAAGTATCGGAAAGTGATGCCACTCATCACTGGAGAATATGTTTCATTTAAATCAATGCCGGGTCTCTGCGTGAACCCTTGTGCTACTAGCCTTGCTTTATATCTCACCACCTCATTGTTCTCATTCCGCTTACGGACGAAAACCCATTTGAATCCTACAGGAAAGATTCTTGGAGGTGTAGGTATTACAGAAGTAAATACCTCTCTTTTCTTGAGCGAGGCTAACTCTGCCTGGATTGCTTCTTTCCATAGATTCCAATCTGAGCGTTGTTTACACTCTGCCATGGTTTTTGGATCGGAATCATTCAGAAAGTTGTTCGCAACCTTAGCTGAGAAATATGAGTCGACAATAGTAGTCTTACGGTGATGTGATTCTCCACTATCAATATAATTGATAGAAATTTCCTGCACCCCTTGTGATTCTTTTTCATTTCCCAATGTTAATGAATCAGGGTGTTCCGATATCCCGTGCTCAGAAATTGAGTGCACTGTTGAGCCGGGTTGTGGATCTTGATTATCCACAGGGTGTATACTACCCTCTTGGTGTCGATCAACATGAGGTTGATCTGCATTTACTACAACGGAGGATTTATTCCTCTCTTTTCTCTGATTTTTTCGAGAACGTGTGTTCTCAAAATTTGCCATACTTCTCCCCCTCTTATTTTGATTTGGGAGTTGAGTGGTTTTAGTTGGTACCTCCACTCTTTCAGGCACATTCCTAGCAGGAATCAGAGATTTTGTGACACCTTTGTAGTCTGTAAATGCATCTGGCAGATTGTTCGCAAGATTTTGCAAATCAATTATTTTCTGAACTTGAAGTTCAGTTTATTTTGTACGTGGATCAGAGGAGGAGATGCTATGATCATCCCAATTAATTTCCTGGCATTTAGTATGGTACTTGAATTCTCCCCCTAATGCCGGGAAATTATCCTCATCAAAAATGCAGTCTGCGTACCGGGCTGTAAATAGATCTCCCGTGAGAGGTTCTAAATACTTAATGATCGACGGAGATTGATATCCCACATAGATCTCCAATTTCCTGTGAGGGCCTATGGCGGTACGCTGCGGTGGTGAGATCGGTACGTATACAACGCAACCGAACTTTCGCAGATAGGAAATACTTGGAGGATTTCCACGTACTAACTGCAGCGGGGAAGTGCTGTGATATGCAGTAGGATGCAATTGTATTAAGTCGGCAGCGTGTAAAACTGCGTGACCCCAACATGACGTTGGTAAATTGCAATTATGTAACATTGGTCATGCGATGAGCTTTATTCTCTTAATAAGAGATTCCGCTAAACCATTTTGAGTATGGACATATGGAACAGAGTGCTGAACTTGAATTCCTTGCGCCATACAATAATCATTGAAGGCTTTTGAAGAAAATTCTACAGCGTTGTCCAAACGGATTGATTGAATCCGATGTTCAGGATGGCTTGCTTTTAATCGAATGATTTGAGCAATAAATTTTGCGAAAGCATGGTTACGTGTAGACAAAAGGCACACGTGAGACCATCGTGTAGATGCGTCTATTAGAACTATGAAGTACCTGAACGGTCCAGACGTTGGTTGTATGGGGCCACATATGTCTCCTTGAATGCGTTCAAGAAACTTGAGTGGCTCAGCTCGGATCTTGAGATAAGAGGGTCTCAAAATCAATTTTCCCGTTGCACATGAGGTGCAAATAAAATCCGAAGATTGCGGGAATTTTGAATCATTAAGATCATGACCAATGGAATTGCTGATAATTTTCCGCATCATCCCGACGCCGGGGTGACCAAGGCGATCATGCCAAATTTGGAATGAATTAACATTCTGGAAAATTACCTTGTATGCAACATGTGGTACGGGCTTAATGTATGTGTAATACAATCCGGAAGGGAATGCAGGAACTTTTTCTAGAGTTTGTTTGCCATATCCGATGTCTTTAGTAATGAGGAGAAATTCCTCATTATTGTCCTCATGGGTTTCGACATGATACCCATTTTTGCGTATATCTCTATAACTCAATAGGGTACGAGTGGAATCAGGATACAATAAAGCATCCTCGATTGTAATCTGTGTACCCATGGGAAGCGTTATAGTAGCTCAACCAGAGCCAACTATAGTCGCATCGTGTCCAGCGATTGTCAAAACATTTCCTGACTTCTTTTTCAAAGTCTGGAAATATTTAGTTTCCCGTAATATAGTATTAGAGGTGCAACTATCGACAAGACATATTTCCTCTTCCATCAGATTGTATCCCGTAATCTATGTAAATGAATAATTAAAATGCAATCAGATACATATAACACATACTTTATTAAGAATCAAAGTACTGATTCATTATTACAATATCCATAGTACTACAATACGTAGGTCTGATCCATACTACTTATTACAACTTTATTTGATAGTCATAGACATATAGAATAAACTAAGGAGATTGATGGATCCTATTCAAAGTCTCCATAGATGTCGGCCGATTTGTATTCGACGACAGTGTTCTCCGTGTCCATGAATTCTTCGGTCGTCAGGGAGGCTTTGTTGTTACTTGGTTCCACTGGAACTTGATGCGAACAACCGGCTTCCATGTTGTCGGTGGAGTGCAGGTTGAAGTGAGTTTCATAACCCGATCCATTTGCCTTATGGCCATTCCCGAGGGATTTCTGGTAGAGATCAATCAAGTGTCGAGGGGTGCGGCACTTTTTAGTGGGATGCTTGAAGCAACCACACTTCCTACAAGCATTTGCTTTATCGTAGGTCTTAGGAGTGCCCTTCCCTTTACCTTGTGCATTCTGCTTAGTTTTCTTGAAGTTGCGTTTCTGCTTGGATATATTTACCTTTGTTGTTTTTCTGATTGTTCTTCGAACCATCAAATCTACAACTATTATCCTCATTGTGATGAACTTCAGGGAGAGGAGCTGCACCAATTGGACGTTGGTTCAGATTTTTGAGATTAATCTCGTCATGCTTCTCAGCCTGAAGTAAATCTTGTATGAGTGCTGAATAAGTTTGGTAACTCCGAGCACGGTATTGGTGCTGTAAGACACGATCAGAAGGAATCATAGTAGAGATAGTCTTCTCTATTTTTTCTTCCTCAGAAAGTGCTTTCTCACAGAACCGCAACTTAGAACAAATTTTGTGAACAGCATGATTATACTCCCCAACGGTTTTAAAATCCATGAGGCGTAAATGAGCCCATGCATAATTGGCCTCAGGCAAGATGATTGCCTTCTGCTGTTCATATCTGTTCTTGAGACTAAGCCATAAGACACTAGGCTCTTCCTCCAATAGATACTCAGACTTGTGATCAACGTGGAGGTGATTCCTTATGATGTATAAGGCTGAATACTTGACTTGATCGAGTAGTGCGACTTCCCTCTGTTCGGGAGGAGTAAGTGCAGCTACGATCCCACGGGATGCCAAAGCAATTTTGACGTCCATAGCCCATGTTGGGTAATTGTGGCCATCGTGCGCAAGTTCAGTGAACTCACGACCAGCCGATGCCATTTCGGCCTACATGGGTTAAACCATTTGATTAATGAAATCATTATGGTATGTTGTAATAAGAAGCAAAATCATAAAGATATTGCATGAAGTTTAGATTCTGCTTGAATTAAGCGCATCGGGCTTAATAAAGGTGAATCAAACTATATTGTGCAAGAGATTAATTAAAACCTCAAATGCAGCAGGGGGTTGTGTTGTATGATTTTAGTGTGTAAATCATTTAATATGGCATAAATGAAATGTGCAAGAAAATAAACTATCATGTAAAAATACTTGCGACATATAAGTGATGTAAATATGGATGTGTATACAATATGATTCTGCTCGAATTAAACCAGTGGATTTAATTTAGGTGAATCAGATTTATTTTGCAAGAAATGTCACATCTCATTGTGCAAAATTATGTCATAGGGAATGTATAAAAGACAAACTCATTGGACATAATATAGTTCCATTTTCCATAAGATAGGATAATAATTTACATCGATACACACTAAAATGACTACAGTAAAGATCAGTTCTAAACTGAGGATTAACAACACTAATGCAATTTGTTAAACTAAACTGCAATGAAGGAAACAACAATTGCTAAATTAAAGATAACTAGCAAAGTCCGTAAATGGAAATGGGCTCCAGCCTCCAGCCTTGCGTGCGTGCGTGTGGTCCAATTGGCCCAGCAGCATGCTGCAGTTGCATTGCGGCCTGTAGCAGGAGGCCCATGCGGACGAGCACTGGTTATAGAAAACCTAACTCCTCCCGAGCCGCAACTGCTACTCCACCGCACAACTGCTGCGCCGCCGCAACTGCTCCATCGCAGCACCGTCGTGTCGATCCGCCATCCCCGCCCGAATCCACGCCAGACCTTGCCGCAGAAGAGTCGATTCAGCGGCGAGATGGACCCGCCCCATCGGAGCAAGGCCCGTGGCCGTTGCAATCGGCGTGGTGGCGCGCCGTCGCCGTCCATGCGCCGGGCTCGCGGCCAGGACGTCGTGGTGGCGTCCTCTGCAAGCCGAGGAAGCGACTGAGGAGGCGGCCCCCCATCGGCGAGCGTGGGGAAGACAAAGGTGGCGTCGCCGCCGCTTCCGGTGCCACGGCTGCCGATGCGTGGCCGTTGGCTACCGTCCCCGTCGCGGCCCCCTCAGATCCGGTGATAACCGTGAATGAGGAGGGGCTGCTAGGTGGAGTGGAAGGCGCGGCCGCCGCTATCGTGGAAGAGGGCCCAGCCGCCGGCGAGGAGGAGGGCCCAACCGCCGGTTCAGATGCGGCGGTTGGCGAGAGTCGACGTGGGGCGAGGCGTTCGCTCGGGCGTCCGCGTCCGCCGACGCGGATCCGCGCGTTGCGGCGTGCCCGAGGAGTGCGGCGTGGAGGCGACGGCGAGGAAGACGTCGTCGTCGCGGCCTCGACCTCCAACTGCTCCTCGTCGTCGTCGTGGGCGGCTGCAGCGCCGCCGTCCTCAGGGGCAGGCAAGGCGATGTAGTCGTCGGCGCGTGACGGAGGAGCGGTTGTCGAGGTGTGTGCGGCGGCCGTGAAGGACGAGATCGTCGACGGGCCGGCCTCGGTGGTGAAATCCCCCATGCGCGTTCCGTCCACTCCGAAGATGGCGGTTGGTGCAGGCGGGGAAGTCGTGGCCGGCGTCGGCGTCGGCAACCGCTGCGCCACGGGGAGCGGCATCCCCGTGCAGGAAGTGATGTGCACGCTGAAGACGTTCCGCCAGCGGTGTGCGTCGGTGTTCCTGCAGGAACTGCTCGGCGTTGAGGCGTGCCGCCAGTTGCCGCCGGCGACGACGACGATCGATGGCGGCGCTCATGCGGCGGTACCGGTCGAGGTCGAGGCGCGTCTGCCGGGCGTCGCGGAGGCCACCATGCCCCTGTCTGCCACCAACTCGGCCGCGCCCGCGACGACCGGCGAGGCCGTTGCGTCGACTCCGGCGACGAGGGTGGAAGAAGGGCTGCCTGAAGCGGTTGCGGAAGAAGACGCCGTGGCGGTTGCGGATGATGCGGCGGCCGGGGTGAGTGCGGCGACCTTGCAGGGAGGCGCGAAGGAAGACGAAGAAGAAAGCAACGGTGAGTGCGACTTCAGGCATCTTGACTCACCAGAGGCTCCGGCAACTTCTTCTCCGATGAACTCGTCGAGAAACTGCTTCTCGACGAGTTCCTGCTTTCTCGGCGAGTTTCACTCAGGAGTGGTTAGTGAAGAGCGTGCGTGCTGATGACGTGTTTTGCGTAATGCGAATTGTAAATGAGACAAATGAACAGTGATTCATTTATTCCATTGAGTGTTACATATTTATAGTACAAGTGAGAACAAGAGGGCCTAAAGGCCTACTGAATTGCAGCCCAAGTTGTCTTCAGCCCAGGTTCTCTAACACCCCGAACGCGCGCGTAGTGGCCTGGCTTGTAGCCCATGCATACCGCCGACGCTGGCTGCCGGGGCGTGTGCTCGTCACGACGCGCCTGTCATCCGAGCAAATGACGCGTCCGTTGCAGGCTGCGGTCTAGTACTACGATGCAGGAGGCTCCAGCACCGGACAGAGTTTTTTTTTTTTTTGGAACCAATCCAGCACCGGACAGAGTCCACGGCCACTCCCCGCGCAAACACGACTGCTACGAAAGGATGCCCAATGCCGTCCGTGCCTGCGCGTGCTACAAGATACGCTGCACCGCTTCGTTAGCCGTACGCGAAGCACAGCGGCTGTTTTCCGACGACTGTTTTGGAGCGGCTGTTTTACAGCGGTTACAGTGTTCGTAATTATTTTTTTAACAGCAGCTACAGTGTTCATAGTTATTTTTTCAACAGCAGCTACAATAAAACCTGAATAAGCTGATATATAACGCTACGTATATGAAGGAGTGCATAGTACTTCCTGGTTGGCTGTCTCTGCCCTTCCTGATTGATTGAACAGCCGACCAAACGCACGCACGCACAGCAAGCCATACACCGCGGATCCGGGTCCTGTACAGTGAGGAACAAAATTCAGAGAGTTGTAGCACATGCGACAGTGATCTGTGAGAGGATGAACATGTCTATACAGTAACACTGTAGCAGGTTCTGTAGCAACAGTAGAAATCGGAACTGCTAAGTGCTTTTTGTACTGTACCATGGGTACTGTAGCGACTGATCTGGTCCGTCGGCACTTTATCGGACGACTGGAAACCGACTTAATGGAATTTTGTCCTCTAATTCATAGGATCCAAGTCCATACACCGCACTCCCCTGCCTTGACTCGAGACCTGGACAGACAGCGTAGGGTACAGAGCAAGGTTTGCACTACCGACGCAATCGAGAAAACCGGCCGACGACGATAACCTCGGTTTGACCGATTTTCGCAGTAACCGGTCGAAATTCGACGGAAAATTCAAATTTGAAATTTCGAATTGCAAATCGACCAAACCGGTCGATTTTGACCCGTTACCGACCGGTTTGTGTCGGTAACCGGTCGGTTTTGTCGATTTTGTACGCAGAATTGAAAATTGACAAAAAAATGGCTTAAAATGTTGGATTTTTTTCATGATTTTTGGTGAAATATTCTAAGAATGGTTAACTACACATTGACAACATGGAATTCATAAAAGATGGTACCAACCAACCTCATACAACATACCACAATTCATACAAAGTCCAACATAAATTGTCCGATACATAGTTCTTGACGAAATTTAACAAACAACATAGTTTTGAACATAATACACGTAGTTTTGTGCACATCAACGTACAACAATAGATACAAACATACATTCAAACATGCTACATTCATTCATATACCTAAACCATATATTCATATACCTAAATCATATATTCAAACATGCTACATTCATTCAAACATGCTACCTTCATTAATTCATATACCTAAATCAAACATGCTACATTCAAAAAACAGAAAGAAAAAAAAAAGAGAAACCTCACCTCTGTTGCGCGCCGGCCCCCAGGAAATCGCACCGATTTCTTCGGTAACCGACGCAGATCGATCGGTAACCGGTCGATATTACCGGTTACCGGTTACTCTTTTTTTCTTTAATTCCTTTTCACCCAGAATTCTTGCGGCAATTATTTGACCCTTCAAACGATTTCGTATTCGTGTTCCGTTTGCACAAATGGTCTCCAAATGGCGTCTAGTTTTTTTACATATTTTTTGTTTCAAATTTTTTCAAATTTTCAAAAAATTTCAAATTCGAAAATCGGTAAACCGGACTTACCGGACCGGACCGGTAAGTCCGGTTTTCAACGATTTTGACAACCTTGGTACTTTCCCTTTAAGAGGGTGTTCGGCGCATAGGGGTTTAAATTTTAGAAGGGTCTAGACTCTAGATAAGCTATATTAAATAAAGTTTAATTACAAAACTAACTACAGAACCCTGGTCTAATTCGCGAGACGAATCTAATGAGGGTAATTACGCTATGATTAGATGATAGTTACTGTAGCATTACTGTAGCATGACTGTAACAAAACATAGATTAATTAGGCTCATTAGATTCGTCTCGTAAAGATGTACCCATCTGTAAAAAAGTTTTGTCATTAAACTTTATTTAGTAGTAGGTTCTCTTTGTTTAAAGAACTTTAAAATTTAGCGCTAAAAGAAACTAACAGGCCTAATTCCCTCTTATCTCCGGCTCCATCATTGCTCGGTGGCCGGTCATCGCTGTCACAAAGGGAAACCGCAAAAAAGGGAAACCATTCCCACTACAGAAAGCGTCAGCAGGCTCCGAGACAGAAAGCTGACTCCGATTCCTTTCTATCGGCTGTTAGATACTGACAGAAAACCACCCTGAATCTAATCAATTAGAAGAGCAAACGCGTTTCACTGTAACTCTTGTACTTTGAGCTGAGGTCACATTTTTCCACAGATTTCCCGGTGTTTCAGAGTTTGATGCGGACAGTTACAATGGGTGTGGCCAACGGCAAACTGACGTACTGGTAAGCTTTGAAATTTGGATCGTTCGTCACGAAAGTCCACTCCAGAATCATGCTCCACAGTTCCCTTCCTTCAACCTTTTACCAAAAGCAGAGGAGCTGAAACTCGCACGGAAACAGAATCAGGTAACTGCCGTTGGACCACAGCCAGGGGCAGGCAGGTCCCCGTCTTGCCCAGCATGTGTGGCTTGTGGCAAGAAAAGCCAAATTTCTGCATGACAGACGAGAGTACCTGCGTTTTCTTGACCCGAATCTTGCTTCGGTCTTGTATGATGAAGTTCTGAAGATTGGGTACATTCTTTTGTTGACCTGAATCATGGAGCCGAAGTGAAGTTGCTGTGGCAGCGTCAAAACAGAACAGCAACAGAAAATGTTTCGTGCAGGTTGCTGATGCTGGTGCAGGCTTGAATCTGTGTACGATGAGGGTTCATCACTGAACATTACATAGTATATATTCCCTTTCGCTAGCAAGTTCTGGTTTATCCCTTTCGCTATGAGCTGACAGAGACTTCTTTTTTTTTTTGGACCAACATAGACTTGTTCCTCGGAAAATGATAAAAGGACATGCTTCCTTTTCATCCTGAACTGATGCAAGTATTCATAAACAAGTTGAGCGAAAGCTACCTGCCTTAATAATCTGAGTATCAACAATGTTTCTGCAACTGCAAGTCACCAACAAACTTCCCATATAGAGACTTCTCAAAAAACAAAACACAAAGAACAAAGCTTCCCATATAGAGAAATTTACCAGAAATATATTTTTTTCCAATGAATCTGGTCACCAACAATGAGCATAGCCATCCAGCAAGATACTGCCGTAAATAGCATATAATCACCTGTGACAGTCTCGCACTGATGATCTGTCTGTCATCGATTTTTAGCAGCGTGTGAAAGCATACGTGAGTGAGATGACAGAAAAGGGGAAAAAATTGACCCAAATACGATTCAGACAGGGAGCTAACGCGGACGTAGATATATACGTATAGAAGTGCGTACACGGTGGCTAGAAATTCTCCGGGCCCACGGTCGGCCGCACGCCGCTACGCCTACGGCCCTACGCCGCTACGCGCACCCGGCGCCGCCCACACGCAATCCTTGCGGACCCGTCTATTTATACACACCAATACGGCGCCTTGCTCCACAGGCCCCCTTCCTCTCCTCTCTCTTTCCCCCCCGCGCCTCGCCGGAGCTTCGCCGCCGCCGCCAGCCACCGCAGCCGCGGCCGCCGCTACCCCGCCGCCCAGCTGCCCCGAGATACACCGCCATACGCCGCCTATTCCTGAGGCCGAGGCTGAGGCGCCGCGAGCCCGTGCGTTCCACGCGGGGCCCGGGCGAGGAGGACGTGGAGAGGAGAGGAGGGGAGGAGGTGGTGGTGGCCGGCGGGAGCGGAGCGGAAGAGATGGGGGGCGTGCCGGAGGTGGCGCGCGTGCGGCGGGAGACGCTCGCGGCGCGGCTGACGTGCCCGCTCTGCCACGGCCTCCTGCGGGAGGCCACCGCCATAACCGAGTGCCTCCACGCATGTGAGTTCTCTCTCTCTCTCTCTGTGTCCTGCTCTCGCCGTCCTGTGCGTCTCTTTCTTGTCGACTCTCCGTGGTCTCTTCCTGCCCGCTCCGCCGGCGTCGCCGTGGTTTCAGCGCCGCCGCCGCGTCGCCGCGCGTGCTTGGTTTCGGCGTCGGATTCTTCTCGTTCTTTGGTTTCGCGGCCCGGGGCGGTGCTCGATGCGAGCTCGTTGGTCCTAGCCTCCTAGGTAGTTTGTGAACGCATCGCCTTTGCCGTGGATTGCGTGTTTGTAGTTTGTACGTGGTGGCACCGTGGCGGCCAGGCCGCGCGCCGCGCCCGCTCCTGCTCTCGCTTGCTTTCCCATTGCCGGCGTCGTTGCGGGAGCTCCCAGCACGCCATAAGCGTGCGCGTCTCGTGTCCGGCATTGGCGGCGGCGGTTACTTCCTCCCACGTCGCTGTTTCTTCGGCTTCCCGAGTTCCTGTTCTCGACGATCCCGAGGTGTCTGGTGGCTCTGCGAGAGCTCCCGTACGTATTCCCGTGCCTGTTTCTGCCCGCGCGCGACCCTGGGCGTGGCCTTGGGTCCCCCGCGCCGCACCCCGTCGGACGCTCGTCTCCGGCGCTGCGTGTCGCGTCGTCGCGCGGCGTCGGATTCATCTCGCACGTTGGTCGCGAACGCGTCGCCTCTCGCGTGGATGGCGGCTTCGGTTCCGTGTTTGGAGACGTGGTAGTGACCAGCCTGCGCCACGTACGCGTGCTTGCGCTCGCTACCTCATGACTGTCAAATAGGGTGGCTGCTCGTGATCTGTCTGCAACAGAGCTAGATCACCGGTGCCCCTGCGCCCGCGTGGGCTACGTTGGAGAAGCCCCGCGCCGCCGCGTCTGAGCGTCTCCGATCCTCTGTTCGTTCGCTCGTGCTCTCGGCACGTCCTACCCGCGCGCGGTCGGTTCCTTCCTTGGCGCCGCCATGCTCCTTATCCCGCGCGCACGTGCTCTCGGTTCTACTTTACCGATCTGTCAATGCGGCAAAAGCAAACCCGTGGCCTTACGCCTGCTCTGCCGGCTTGCAGGCCTGGTCACCACCGCCGCAGGATACTCGTAGTCTGAACTCTGGTGGGACGCGAGGCGCGTGTTCTCCTTCCCCGCGCGCTGTGTCTCCTGGCGTCGGTGCCAACCGCCGATGCTATCCCCTCGTGGCGTGATGTTTTCGGTCGGTATCAACTCTTGCGGGGCTAGCTTTTGCTGCAAAGGAAAAGAAGCTGTAAAGCGTGGGCACTT
This sequence comes from Eragrostis curvula, assembly GCA_007726485.1. Lineage (NCBI taxonomy): Eukaryota > Viridiplantae > Streptophyta > Magnoliopsida > Poales > Poaceae > Eragrostis > Eragrostis curvula. The sequence continues at coordinate 9,091,275 of CM017443.1, forward strand.
ACAGTAGAACGTCTGGCCGTGTGGCATCGAGGCGTTCTGGTACCTTCCTGTTGGTTTGGTGGGTAATGGTGGGGGAGCTTGGAGGTAGTGCCACTCCGGTCCGGCCTGATTCCGTTCAGATTCAGAAACATGGCATCGAATCAGCTTCTGGATACCAGAATGCTAGTCGTAATTCAGTGGCGAGCCATGGGTTTCCCGTTTCCTTTGCCTTCTAATTATTGTGCGAAGGGAGTGGAAACTGCATAGGCGAAGTAGTCCATATCTGCATGGTATAGGAAGTTATTTTGCTCTACTGATTGATAAATCTTAGGTTTGTCATGGCGTGGATTGAGCTAGCGCGACATGAGCTAGCAATGCAGGTGCACCGTTAGCACAACGTTAGAGGCCAGCCATGCTGAATAGAGCAGCAACGTTGCACATTACTAGTCGCGCCACGTGTCCATAGAATTTAATTCTCTTATATCTTTATTAATCTGGGTTGTTGCATTGTTAGTATAACGTTATATACCAGCCATGCTGCCATGCTGAATAAAGCAGCGCATAATTTGCATGCCAAAACGTTGCACGTTACTAGTCGCGCCACACGTGTCCATAGAATTCAGTTCTATCTTTCTGAATCTGGGTTGCTTGGCTTAATAGAGTTTCTCTTGTGACATGATCTCTTACAGTTTGCCGGGAGTGCATTATGAAGGAAATAAATGATGAGGATGCCGACCACTGCCCAGTATGCAACATTGATCTTGGCTGCGATCCTGAAGAGAAACTCAGGTGAAATCTTTGTTCTGACATCTGGATGTTCCTTCTATTTTTTTTGTTCTGGGTTATGTCATTGTCTTCTGATTTCATATTCGTGGATAAGCACATCATTGTAGCACCAATGTCATGTGAGCTCCCTGATGTCATGTTACCTAGAACAGCATATGCATATTGGAGCATCATGAATCTTTTCGGAACATCGTAATTGCATACATCATTTATTGAAGCAGTGGACGTTCGCTGATATTATTAGTTGCACTACACACATCTGATTTGAAGTAGTTCCTTGTGATTATTCATTTAGGGAGTACAATATCTTGTAATTATTCTTACCTTTTCATTTGACAGAAATTGTTACAACCTCCTGACTACCTGTTTCAGTGTGGTTCTTCTTTCAATATATTTATATAGACTCGTCTCGACTTGTTGTGAAATACTAGAATTGTTGGGGTCGGTGTTTCAGCCTCTTATTCCTGTCTACTATATTGAGTGGCATAGACTAAACAATTTAATATGTATTGCTACCTAAATTAAATGAAAGTTTCTTTTTTTGAAGGCCTGATCATAACCTTCAAGATCTGAGGAATAAGTTGTTTCCAATTAAGAGGGATTCTCCTAAGCCAGCAAAGAGAAAACAGAGGTCCCTTGCTTCCTTGGTGGTTGATACTCCCAACGTAGAGATAAAGGCTGGTTTGACAGGAAAGAGAACCAAAGCTACAAGAAGAAGAACAGCCCCTCGTGCAACTTCTCCCAATAAAACCGAAACCGTGAAATTACCAACCAAAACTGAAAGTCAAGATCATAAGAACGAGAAACAATCAGCACCACAATCCCCCGAGGTGGCAACAACTGCAAACAAAAAACAGGTAAACATGAAGAACTAGTGATGTGTATTTTCTTGTAAATTGTTTGTTCTCACAAATGATTCTGTCCCGAATCAGCGAAACACAGATATAGATGCACCAAAGAAGCCATTGCCGGAAGATAGAAAGAATGGCAAGACAACTGACAAGGAGGAAATCCAGAAACCGAACAAGAGCAAGACAAAATCGCCTAAATCAAGTCCCAAAATTCGGGCCGTCATGGAAGAGCTAATAAAAAACAAAGAGGGTGAACTCCCTATAAGGAAAGAAGACACAAAAAATGAAGCAGCTAGTTCTGTAACAAGGTTGAATAAGTCCAGACTTAGTAAAGAGGGAAAGAAAGGTAGTTCTTCAGAACCTGCCTCATCGAAAGAAAAAACAAGAACCGAGGATAACTTGAAGCAAGAAGGTTCCGCGACCACCAATTCTTCGCATGGCATAGCAACTACTCCAGTTTGGTTCTCACTAGTTTCTTCGTCTAACCAGTAAGTTCAATGATCCTCTATATTCATAATGGTTCTATTAAGCCTTTTGTTTCTTCCTCAATTTTAAGTTAAAACTGAAACTGGTTTTCAGGAAAGAAGACTCAAAGTTGCCTCCGCTATCGAAGAGTTACTTGAGAATAAAGTGAGTTTCCTTTTTGTCCTCCCTTAAACTGTTTTATTTTGTGTTTTATTCATAGAATGCATCCTATAGGATTATTTGCTCGATTTGTTTGCTTCAGGCTGTTTAATGTACTCTGGTGCTAGTAATGTTTCTTGTTCCAAGAATGCACAGCTGTTAGCAATGCTACCAGCCCTTATTTTATAATGAACTAAGCAAATCTGACGCCCTGTGTTAACGCCTATCTTCATTCGTATAAGGGAAATAAGTAGAAGCAGATACAAATACACAACATAATCTTGACAATTGATCAACAATAGCAACTGCTTTCATCTGCCAATCTTGAAAACCTTTTCTATGCGATTCCAATTGTGAAATTGTACGGCGAAGCAATTCCCTTTTTGTCAGCTACACGTACATGCATCTTGTTTGTTTAGTTAATTGCATTATTTAATCCGTTTTTCTCTTTGCATTTCAGAGACAGATGTTTGCAGGTTTCCTCAGTCCAGAAGTACATCATGACAAAACTCGACCTGGCAAATGAAGATGAGGTGAGTCTCAGAAGTCTTACACTTCTGTTTTGGTCATCAACAGAACAAAAACTTGCACTAATATTTTGCCTCATATCAGTGTGCTTAATATTTTAGAGTAACTAAGAGGCGGGTCATTAGACTACATGAATGCTATGTTTACTAGACAAATCTAAAATGGCTCTGCTACACACAGTCGCGTTTTTAGATTTGGATGGCGGAAACACTATAGTGATCGGTGATCCACAGTCATTGCCCTTTGGAACTGGGCTCTGAAATACTATAGTGATCCACAGTCATTTTCAGCTGCACAGCTCTTGCAACCATGAACTGATGGCATTTTCTTTGGTCAAAAAATTTCTGTTCATCTTTACTGGAACCATGTACTGATGTCTCTTCAACTGCAGGTGGAGATAACATGCCACGGCGAGCCGATCTGCTCCTCCAGGACGCTGCATGGCCTGATCGAGTTCTGGGTGCGGAGAGAGCGGGGAGAGCCCATCCAGGCGTCGTTCGACGCGCCGGCCAAGGAGTTCGTCATGGTGCTGGGCTACCGCCGCCGCCAGCGTGCCCCGGCCCCGGCCCTCGCCGTGCCTCCAGCTCCCATTCTGCAGGGCCAACTTCACCAGCCCCAACTGACAGAAACTGCTCCGGCCGCTCTTCTCCATCCTCAATCAACCTAGGATAAAAAAAATAGCAAAGGAAATTACAGTTTTTTTTTCTCGGTTCTTGGAACATGTAAAGAGAGAGAAGGAAATTAGTTAGTCTCTGCTCGGTATCTTAAACAAGTTTACCTTTTACAATTTCGATGAAATTTTTTGGTGAATTGTATCCTGAGTTCTCGTGTCGTATATTGTCGTCTCTCCATTTGCTGTGCCAGGCAATGCACTAGTGGGTCAAGTGTGATGTGTGAGTGTGACGGTCCACGTCGTTTTGTTAACTGTCCGTCCGTTATTTTGTCTCCTAGTGGTCTGCGGGTCCGCGTCCGTTCGTATGACCAGGAACGGTCTTTCTCTGTACAGCGAAGCAGTGGCTAGGCTAGTCTGCTGCACGGCGACAAGCCGCGCACAGCTCACGGTCTTCCTGTAGTCTGTGATACTGTCCTGTGCGTTCTGCACGTTCTTGTTTTGAACTAATTGGAAAGAATTCCTTTGGTTTTTGATCGAAGTATGTTCGCTTCGCTCTTTTGCAGCGGCTGTTTTGCAGCAGTTACAATGTTCGCAGTTATTTCTTCTGCAGCAGTTACAGTGTTCGCAGTTATTTCTTCTGCAGCAGCTACAGTAAACCAGCTGCTTCGCAGCGAAGCGAACAGGCTGGTTATTACGAAACTGGCGGGTGTTTTGCTGAAAGCATGATGCAGCTGGCGTGTGCAGTGAGCAAAAACACGTGTTTGGGTTTACGCTTTGCTAAAGATTATACAAACCGAGATGTTTATTATCGATTCCAAGTTTCCAACGTCATATCTGGATTGCCCTGTTTTCTCGTATGAACTTTCTGGTCCTTTTTCCCTCTACTAATAAAAAACTTTCTGGTCCATGTTTTGAGAGTGGTTGGCGTGGCGAGCAGCTGGCCCAGGAAAATGACGTCTGATGATTCTCGTCCAAAGAAAGCGAGTCTTTGTTCTGGGCGAAGCAAACAAATGCCGCTAAGGAATGGGCAATCGTGTGTTTGCGATATCAGCCCGCGGGCGTTGACTTGACCATTGGGCAAACAAAGATGAGGTCAGATTACGATGGAAACTTACCAGGAGAAGAAAGCAATGGAGAGTGACGGGTGCAAATTGGAAATCAACAATTCAACGAACTAACGTCTTGAGGAATTGAAGCACTTTCTGTTTGCTTTCAGGACACAACAACAGTTAAGCGCTGACTGAAGGAGGATGCTTTCCTTTGGTTTGGCGTTGTAGATACTAGATTCCTTGCTCTGCCTTCAATAGTGCCATCTCGGCAGGATGTCGCTGTTGGAGAACACCTTCATGAACTCCGCGGCGAAGACACAAGCCACGACCTCATCGCAGCCACCATTCTCGCCGCCGCGGGTGCGGCACAGCCGCACAGGCCATCGTCGGCGGGGTTCGAACCAAGCTGCCATGCCGGCAGAAACAGATGCGAGGAGGTCTTAATTGGTGGTTGGTCTGGAGCAGGTCAATCGTGGGTCGGGTCGGGATCCGCTCTTCCGACTGCGGCGGAGGCGAGGAGGAGGGAGGACGGCCGGCCATCGGCGTCCGCGGACCTGCGGCGCTGGCGGAGGCCGTTTGCCAATTTAGGGGTTATTTTGCAAATATTTCGATCGCGATTATTAATCGCGATCCAAATAAGGGTATTATTGAAAATATTTGGATCACGATTATTAACCGCGATCCAAACCAGGGGGCTTTTTGCATATATTAATAATCGCGATCCAAAGTCATGGGGGCATTTGTAAAATTACGGTTGAAGAAGCATGGTGGAGGGGGACTTAATCGCGATCCAAAGTCAGGGGGACTTAATCGCGATCCAAACCAGGGGGCTTTTTGCATATATTTGAGGAAGCATCCATCCAAAAATTCCAAGCTCCATGCACGGACATTGACGTGCACTAGCGAGAACAGAGCATTGTTTTACTTGGGAATGTTTTGTGGTTTATCTCTTCAAAATAATTGATCCGTACTTCGCGTCAAACATTATGAATTTGGAACTGTAAATAAAGAGTGGCAGTCTACTTGAACCGAGAAAAGAAAAAGGCAGGAGTGCCCATGACTGGGAGATACAATACCAGAGGACCATTCAGTTCAGTTACCTCATCTGTCATGCCTACAGTTCTTTCGTGGACAAATGCCAATTTTCAGTAGCCAGCAGGCTACTGAAACTGAGGAAAAACAGTAGACAACCTACACCGAAAATTCCAGCAAACCAAAATAGGAATTACCATACAAAATCTATTGGAAAGAAGAACTATCAGATCAGATGATTGATCAAGAGTGATCTGCTTCGAATTGGCAAGTCTGAACAGCGTCGAAATGTCATCCCACTAGGGGAGCAGCATCTGTCTTTTGAACAATGAAAGTAAAGGGAAACTGAATTTCCATTACCCTCTGGTCATGAAAATTAAATCCATAATAATACTAGCTCAGAACTTCATGTAAGACACAGGGAAAACACAATCCGGAACCAAACAAATTCAGAACTTCAGAACTGAAAACCAGGCAGTAATTGGGCAAAATAGGCAACTCAGGCAATGGAGATGCTGCAAGCTGGAAAAATAAGCATATGAACAGCATCATTCCACTTGAGAGCATCCTCCGCGTTCTGGACTGTGAAAGCCAAAGAACACAGAGATGTGGTTTTCATTCCTTCCTGACCATCAGATTATAAATCTCTAATGTTCAGACCTTCAGATGAGAGAAATATTGCAGTCATATTTTCGATGTCGGATCATTTGGGCATCCTCAATGCTGCCCCAAGCTTGAGGTCTGATTCTCCATTTATTGTCCCGTTGTGTCGCTAAGTTTATGGCTGAAGATAACGGAAAGTTCTGCTGCGATGTTACTCACAGTTCATGTCATTCAACACTCGGGATGCCCATGTAAAATCTAAATTCAGCAATTTCACACATATGACTCAATGTACATGCCATTTATCCCACAGTTTCCTACTTACAAGTTTCAGCCAGGGCCAGGCACAAATACATCATGAACACATTTGAGAAGAAGGTAACACACTGGTAAAGAAAACTAGGCCTAAAACATTAGCAGCAGAATCTACAAACCAAAGAATCGTATCTCAAGGACCATACCACTGGGGAGAGCAACATCTGTCTTTGGACAATGAAAGTGACGGGATACTGAGACATCCATTACCTTCTGATCATCAAAATTAAATCCATAACAGTTCAGAACTCCATGGAAGTCACAGGACGAACACAATCGGGAATCTACAAATTCTGAACTTCAGAACTGAAAATCAGACAATTTATGGGAAAAAAGATGGCTCAGACAAAATGGGGATGCTGCAAATTGGAAAATGAGCATATGAACAGCATCATACTTGAGACTTGATAGCATCCTCCGCCTCTGGACCGCGAAAGCCAAAGAACGCAGAGATGTGCTTTTCATTCCTTCCTGCCCATCTGATTAAATCTTCAATGTTCAGACCTTCAGATCAGAGAATATTGGAAACATATTTTCGAAGTCAGATCATTTGGGCATCCCTGATGCTGTCCCAAGCTTGATGTCCAATTCTCCTTTTTATTTTCCCCTTGTGTCGCTAAGTTAAAGGTCAGCTTGAAGACAAAATTTCGCTGCGACGTTACTCAGAGTCCCTGTCACTGGGGATGCCCAGCAATTCACCCATAGAGATACAGTCAAGGTACATGCCATATATCCCACAGAATGCAGTTTTCCACTCACAAGTTTCAGCGAGGGCCAGACAAATACACATCATGTGTACATTTGGAGAGAAAAGTACCAAACTGATAAAGAAACTAGGCCTAAACTATTGGCAGGAGAATTTACAAGCCAAAGAATCAATCTCAAGGGCCGTAGTCAAATAACCACCATACCAGTTCCATAGTCATATTAGCTATGAAATAATATCGCATAGTATCATCAGATCTCGTTAAATTTGAAATCAGCTTGTATCTGAGGGTTGAACTTAAATTTTTGCTGCGACATTTAAGTTCAAGGTCAGCTTAAGAAGCTGTTATATTCACTGTATTCAACGCTGAGTGCCCTTCAGAGGCACAGAAGGAAGCCCAAGCAGCGAACAGGTTAGTCAAGTTCAGCAACATTCAGATAGAGGACAACACAAGAACAATGCATGCACTAAAACTTCAGATCAATGACAATTCACATCTTATAGAAATCAAGGTCTAGGGTGAAGAAGAGACACCAAGCATTGCCAACGGCTATGGATTTAGACAAAGAGTATGTTTCGTAATACAGGTTTCAGTCAGGCACAAAAGGTTCATGCATACATCTGGGAAAGATACCAAATTGGTAAATTCACAGGAAAAAATGAGCCTAAAACTCATGATGCTGAATTATAATTTCAAATAAGTATAAAACTTTACATATGGAACACCACCACTAACATGCCAATTACCAACTCAGTCGAGCTGTAAACCAATATATCCATAGTAGTACCATTGCATACACATTTTTACACACCCACGAACAACAGATCATATAAGAAAGACACCACAATGAAATCCAACTAAGTTTTTACAGATAAAATTCACTGGGAAGCGAGACCATGAATGGTACTGTAAAAATTTTGCACCTTGGAAACACACCACGGGCATCACAGAGATCAACCAATGCGGACGTATGTGGGCAGGATGGGCCCGGCGGCGGCAATGCCGGCGGCCACCAGCCCGTCCCCAGCCGCCTCCTGCTCCGTCAAGAAGAGGTCGTCGGTGGATCGCAGCGCGGCGTGCGCGCCAACCAGCGCGCCGCCGATGAGGACGGACCCAATAACGTTCCACCCGACGCTGGTGAAGAGCATGGCGATGACGGTGACCCCGCAGAGCGCGGCGAGGACGGTGCCGTCGTCGAACTCGGTGCCGAAGATCCTGAGCGGCTGGCCGCCCTGCGCGGGGCGGGCGAAGTAGAGGAAGAACCAGGCGGCGCAGAGCGCGAGGAGCACGAAGAGCGTGCCGGGGTGCCAGAGCAGCGATGCGGCGACGACGGCGAGGACGGCGAGCGCGTAGTTGGCGCGGAAGTAGGCGGAGTTGCGGCGCATCCGGGCGAGCGCCTCCCCGAGGGAGGGCGGCTTGGAGAAGGCCGGCGCGCGGAAGACCTCGACCCAGGGCCGGCGCGCCGCGATGAGCGCCTGGCCCTGCTCGCGGAACCGCGTGACGAGCTCGGCCGCCTTGGCGATCGGGGACGGCGGCGCGGTGGGGTCGTGGATCGGGGCCGGCGCCGGGGGCTGCGAGCTGGGGACGTGGTTGGGGTAGGACGAGGGGGGAGCCGGGTAGGTCGGGATCTTGGCGTAACTGGCGCTGGCGCTGGAAGAGGTGGGCGCCGGGTAGACGTATCCGCCGGCCCCGTTGCCGGCGGAAGGGGCGGGCACGCCGTAGGCAGCGGCGCCGTACATGGCGGCCGAGGCGGCGGGCGGCGGATGCTGGGCGGCGGGTTTGGAGTTGTTCATGGTGGGGAGGAGATCGGCCGGATTTGGGAGCGGGGAAGGAGGTTGGGGAAAGGTGTGGGAGAGTCGAACGCGACGACGACCTGGACGCGAAGGATTGCGAGAGCTGTGCTTCGCTGGAAAAGAAAACGGGCTCTATTTGTGGGGGAGGGAGACGTGGTTTGCTTCCTGTCAAAGTACCCCTCAACTGAAATTCGTTTCGTTTTCCTCTTGATCTCACAGGTCAGAACTCAAAATCGTGTTGACATAATCGTGCTTACCGCTGGTGATCGTTATGCAATGCAATGCAATGATGCACGCGTCTTGAAGCCGATTTGCTTACCGGCAAAGTACCTCGATCTGGACTTAATTCGTTTTTCTTCCTCTTGGTCAGTACCCAAATCGTGGCGGCATTCAAAATGAAGAAAATCGCGGTGACATATTCGGTGAGTGTTACGAGATTTATTACTTTTTGCCTTTTTGGACGTAGGTTTTACTCGTATGTAAAATTCACATTTGGTTTCTCCAAACTACAAAGATTTAGGATGATGTCATGTTACTCCAGCAACAGAAAGGAAGAATTTGGCCTGTTTAGTACGGTTCTAGATTCTGTAGAAACATTCGGATTCTTGTAAGACATGCTTCTAGGCTCAATCAGAATCACTCGTTCAAATCGTTTGGTAGTCTGCTTAGATTCAGACTCTGGAAAGGGAACAAGCCGTGGAATAGACCAATTACCATTTATTTTGTGTGTTATAGATTTTCAACATAAAAATTGTTTTTATTCATTTGTACCATGGTTTGCAAAACCGACGGTATCCGGTCCGGTTTTAGCGGTAACCGGACTTACCGGTCCTACCAGTTTTTGAGTTTGAATTTGAAATAAATTTAAATTTTTGACAAATTTTTGTTTGATTTTCACCAGTTTTGACCGGACACCGACACCGGTCCGGTCTGTTTGGATCGGTTTGATAGTGTACCACCCACAATTAATTGAAAAGAAAAGGGAATTTGGTGTTTTTACCCTTGGTTTCGAAGCCAATTGCGATTTTACCTCTCATTTTTTAACTTTGCGATTTTACCCTTGTTTTTTCAAACTGAAGCAAAACTTACCCCTATTTACCCCTGGTTTTGAAGAAAAACAGGGGGGTAAAATCGCAAAATAGGAGTAGGTTTTTGCTTCAGTTTGAAAACCCATGGGTAAAATCACAAAGTTGAAAAACGAGAGGTAAAATCACAATTGAGATGCAAGGGTAAAAACGCCAATGCCCCAAAAGAAAAAAGAAAGAAAGTATATTTGATGGGATCATTGTTTGTGTGATCCGCTAGGCCCAACCAGAACAGAATGGAGTCCATGGAAGAGAGAAAAAAATTAGAGATTGGCGGTGCTCCGGCCACGAATCGAGGGTGCAAGGGATGGTGGCCGCTAATTTGTCGTAAATACCAGGAACTTTGATTAGAGCGAAACAGTTCTCGTGTCGTTTCATGCCGGTAGGCAAAAATCCCGAAACGTTTCACACCCATTCACCACTGAATTGTTTCACACTCACTCGTCTTTGGTACGGTTTGACGGATTCGACCTTGAATCCGAAACGTATCATCCATCCAAGTGGGTCTTTATCTCACTCGTCCTCTTTGTAGCTGCCTTTGATGCCGAATTTACCATGACACGGCAATCAAGGTTTACATTTTCGGAAAACCTGAAAAAACCGCTACCGAGAAAACCGGTCCGGTAAACCAGAAAAACCGAGCGGTTTACCGTTGTACTCGAAAACACAGTGTCGGTTTTTATGAAAAACTGGTCGGTTTTCCGGTTACCGGTCTGGTTTTCACCGGTAATGAAAACCCTGACGGCAATCAACGGGACTCTGCCAAAGTCCAAAGTCAACCAATGTCGTGATTAGAAGTTGCGACCTCCTGCGCATCCCTTGGTTCAGGTTCGTCCTCCGACTCCTCCCAACTCCCATCTCTTGAGCTACAGCCACTACAAGAATTTAAATTTTTACCGACAGTTTTTAGTAGGGGGGCCAAGAGTCCCATCACTCTTCACTATTTGTAAGAAATGACCAAAAATTTTCTAGTATAATTCATATGATTCCCAACAGTTTTACTACTTTGTTAAAAAAATAGTTTTATTAATTTCTCAACAAGGTCATTATCCACAGTTTAGCAATATACTTAACTAGATATATTATAAATTGTTGGCCACTTGTCATGAAACCGTCGGGAAAGTTTCTTGCTATTGTAGTGAGCATCCATCTTCATTCATGCCTACTGATCTTCAATTCGTCTCGCCTCCTGCAGCGTTTTCATCACAGCTAACAACATATTAGCGATTTCATCAACTGTATTCACCAGCCCTTTTAGAGCAAGCCCATCGCAGCTAGGCGCATCGATGGATGAGACAAGCGTGCAGACCAAAAAATCCTACGCCTTGGCTCAACACAAGCCACAAAATAGTATTGTTTACTCATCTCACCAGCCACCGAGCAACTCTTCTACACATGTGAGAGGCCGGGAGTGATGGTGGGCTCCACGAGTGGTGCGACGCGACCGTCGCGTCCAGGAGCGACAAGGTCTTTGCCAAACCCTTTTTCTCAAACTTTTCCTACGTGGCTTGTCGGTAAGACAATGCATTGGGTTTGCTCTTAGAGATGCAACGATTCTTTGTTGATGGATCTTCTATTAAAGTAGTGTATCCATGCTGTGCTCCGCTGCACGCTGATCAGTGACTAGACTAATAGTGCTTGGCAAAATTGTCACGAGAATCGTGATGTCATCATATTATTTGGGATACATATGCTCTACTATGTTCTTTAACTATGAGTAAAGTCCTGCCTTCACTAGAGAAAACAATTTATTTCTTCCTTTTGCCAAAAAAAAAAATCAAGAACATTGAACGGAAGGGGAAGAAAAAAAATACAAAGTTAGGATATGCAACATCAATGGTCGATGGGCAACGATATGCAACAAGTAGACATAAACAAATCTAACCAGTGGCAAAGTACTCAATATGCACCACAGAAATTACATTCTAGTATGGCAGAACAAGCAACGGATCTTGAAACAAAAAATTCGATCCAACACAGAAATTCAGCATAGCACAAAACCTGAAATTGACCAACTTCATTTGAAGACTTCCGGCCTGTGGAGTAAGACATGGTGGTATAATAATGTAGGACGTCAGGGTTGCCCAACTCCAGCGTCGACTCCATGGTAGTCACTTTGTCATCACCCCGATTTTGGAGTCGCCACACACCTTCCACTTATCCGCGATCTCCTGCTCAAGAAAGGTTGGTGTGGAGCTTGTTGTAGAGGACTTCGATGCTAATGAGCTCGCATAGGCTAACATCGGTAGTCATGACTCTTAAAGCTTGTGGACCTTTTAGAACGACACATTGCCGACATACAAATACATATATATTACATGCAGAATATTCAGAAAAATAAAATCTTACATTATCTTTGAGAAAGAAAGAATCTAACATCAAAACATAAGTATATTTTTATTGTGAAATCTGGTAATCACCAGTCCCTACTAAATGTACGATACATAGTCCTATTAAAATTTCTCCGCATTTAGTTCTTCAATTTTCCACCTCTACACATTCTTAAATTTGCAATTATCATATACAATGGTTGATGGATAACCGGTGATTGCATTCCTTCAATTCTATGAACATGTTTGTTGAAACTTAGATATAATTATTATAAGCTATAGCTTATTTGAAGTGGATTTTATAAAGGGAAGTGTTTTGAGTGAGTCTTGGAGTTACAATAATGAAAAACTCCTACAATTTAACCACATGTTTTTCTTTCAACAGATATTTTTCGTGGCTAGGGTGTGCGGTGAGGGAGAGTCTGTTTATATACGAAGTGGCGGTTTGGGCTGAAATCTGCTGACGCAAGGAGTCCGCCACTGAAGGAAAAACACCAGTGGCGGGTGACGGGCACCATAACGTCAGCAGGCCCACCCCACTACTATGGTTTACAGTCAACCATGCAGTGACGGAAATCAAGGTGTCCGTCATTATTGTAAAATAGGCTATGTCACTAAAGGCTTGTTTTGTACTAGTGTAAAATATGTAACGGAGGGTTTGGCGGAATATATGTCGGCATCGTTTAGCATGGTGCAAATAGATCAAGGGACCTGGCCGTAACATGATTTGAAAGGAATTCACCGGGAAAGTTAGTACTAGTTAGGGGTGGCCATGACGGGGCCGTCTACGCTCATGTCACCAAAAGTTGAACAAGTTGTGGTCTACAACCTTCTCTTAGAGTTCCTATTCCCCCATCCCCTCCCACCCCTAGCTCCTTTCTTCCACCGGACAACGCCCGCCCCCTCCGGCCCCACACCGCCAGGGCGAAGTTGAACAAGGGGTCGTCTTCCACAGCAGCAAAGCGGCTGCGTCTCTCTTGAAGATACTCTTATGCGGGAATGTGACAATGTCAAAGATGATGGGTTTGGCTTTAGAAATTTTCCCCATGAGCTACCACTTGCTGATCTATACCATACACTGGAATACATACATTTGTAATAATAATGCATATAGGTCGGTCTTTGATTTTTTGGTTTATTTTGTGCTATTAGCTAGCCTATTAAACTAGGTTCCTTCAGTGTTTCTTGTCTCTTGCCTAGCTTACCTTTCTGAAAACCATATTTTCATTTTGTTTTTGTCTGTATATATGGATATATTAGCCTATTACACAAGAGTTTACTAACGGCTCATGCCGTCACAACTACTACGTCACGGGTCTTGCACTTGTACAATGCAGCCAAAATACTAGTAGTAATATTCTGTTGAACGAAAAGTCCAATAACAAACAGGTATCATTTGGAGTCACCGAGCAGACGATTCTGTTTCTCTTGTTAGTACCTAAAGCATGAATTTGAGGTCAATTGGCTATGTTTAATGGCATATGTATTTTGATACAAAGCATGTTAGTAAGCTGATGAGCTCATTCAACCCCAGTCTAAATTATATTGCAGGTCTACTCTTATAGCACAGTGTCAAGTGTCTCAAGTGGCTGTAAAACAATTTGTTGTAAGTGCATTGTAGGCTAATTAGCAATGTGAGGGGATGTATACGTAATGAAAGTTGTAGCTAATTTGATCCCTGTCTAAATCAATGCTACGTCAAGTGGTTGGAAAACAACTTGTAGGTCGAATCCAAGATTCCCTAAAGCAGGAAAGACACAACATCAGAACTAATAGAGCCAAAAAAATGGAAATCGCCTAAAATGCCAATGGTCCTGGTCATCTTGCCAGCGGTGGAGGGCAGGCAATGGGCTGCGGAGACAAAATGATTGTACGTAGTTGGGGACTGAAGAGTAGGGATGAAAACGGTGATGGAAATTCCCGATTTACCGACGATCGTTTCCGACAAAACAAAAAATGGGAAAACGATTATGGGAAATACGGAAATGAAAATGAAAACGGAAAAATCTATACGGAAACGAAAATGAAAACGATAGAGAGATTTTTCGATCGAATTGACGGAATATCGTATTATCTCGAATTTCCGTGAAAAATACCGTATAAGATAGTTACCATCAGACCTTTCCTTTACCCAACTAGCCCAAGCATCAACCCAACTACCTCATGTGAAAATGATGACTCACATGAAAATAGTAACCGTAATTTTGGCATGGTAGTAATTAATTACGATGATTTCTATTCAACTATAGCCCAGCTGCCTCCTTGGTTTATTGATTGCTCTGTATACGAAGTCCTTATTCCATCCACGCTGCATGAACTTGATTAGGCCATTCACATTTTAGTTTTCAATTTATTTAATCATGTGCTTGCGTGGGTTGCATGAACACATGCCATTATACAAAATGAATTGCCTACTTATGTCAATATTAGTAGTTTATCACATAGATTAGAGCTCGATATTTTCGATCACAACTATCGTCTTCCGACCGATATCGACATATTTTCGTTCCAATAGTTTCGCTTTCGATATTCCGACATTTTCGCGTTCCGTTTTCATTTCCGAGGTTACCGGTTTCGATTTCGTTTTCGACTAAATAATAAGGTTAGGAAATGATAATGATATTTTTCGACCGTTTCCGACCGTTTTCATCCCTACTGAAGAGTGCGCAGAGAGGAGGGAATGAACGTCTAGCTAGCAAAGGAAGATGAAGTTGCTCGGTCTTCGTTTGACAATTATATTGAAGATATATCAGTGTTGGGATTGAACAAAATTCTCGATCGGTACAAACATGTCTGACTTACCATAAAAATGATAACATTTTTATTCAAGGCTTAAACAAACAAAAAACATATAATGTTGTCCTAACCTAGCCAGGAAATTTTATACTTCGCAAACACCTCTAGAAAAATATAGACAATGGTATAGATGAATTAAAAGACATCATTAAATCAACAAGTTTTAAGAAAAAGAGTTTTGGTACTGCTTAATTTGAGGTACTAGACTACTAGTACATCACAACTTGCATAGCCACAAATTACTAGTAAAATTTTCGAGGCACAAAACTCTAGTGCGATTTCTCAATGAGAGGCATATATATTTAAAGATCGACCATAAGGGATCTGAATTATTATTAAGGTCGCATAATAACGCGACACATGTTTACAGTCCAGCGACACCTTTTAACACAATACACGTCACGGAGTAATAATGCACACATACACACTATAGCTTGGGTACTGGAAACAAGCGAGGTATCAATGGAAGGGGCTTGCATGCACAGTAGTACATCCACGGCAAGCACGACCGCATGGATGCATGCATTGCTGGTATAGGTAGGCTGCTTTGAGGGCCCAAGCAGGCTCTAGTTGGTGGACGTAGCCACGGGGACGAACGGGGTGGCGCAGAGCATCAGAGGCGAGCGGCGGCGCACGCCCAGACCAGGCGCCTCCTCCATGTCAACCTCCTCGACACCCTCGGGCAGCGACCAGTCGAAATGGTAGAGCATCCCAACGAGCGCGAGCTCCATGCTGGCTAGACCATAGTTGAAGCCGGGACACATCCTTCGGCCGGAGCCGAACGGCAGGAACTCGTAGCTGCCGCCGTTGAAGTCGACGCCGCCCTCCTCGAAGCGCTCCGGCTTGAACTCCTCGGCGTCGTCCCAGTACTTGGGGTCGCGGCCGATGGCGAAGGCGTTGACGATGACGCGGGACTTGGAAGGGATCGTGTACCCTTCCAGCTCGCACGCCTCGATGCTCTCGCGCGGCACCAGCAGCGGCGCCGGCGGGTGCAGCCGCAGCGCCTCCTTGATGACCAGCTTCAGGTACCGCAGGTTGCTCGCCTGCAGGTCGCCCTCCGTCACCTGGGTCTTGCCACGGAACGCCTCACGGATCTGCCCTTGCAGCTTCTTCATCACCGCCGGGTTCCGCATCAGCTCCGACATCGCCCATTCCATTGCCGATGCCGAAGTCCCCGTCCCTCCAGCGAACATGTCCTGCATGCATACATGTGTTTGACTAAGCGTGTTTGTTTGGCACCCAAGACACGAAGGTCCATGTCACGACGAATTATGGTTACCAGGATGATGGCCTTGATTCTGCTGTTGTTGAGGTGGAATCCGAAGCCGCCTTTGTCCTGCAAGGCGATGAGCACGTCGACGAGGTTCTCGTCGACGTTCTCTGCGCCACTCCTGATCTTCTCGTCACGGATGGCCTTCCTCTCGTCGATGATCTCCTCCAGGATGGAGTCCACCGTCTCGTGGATATCCTGGAGGCTACGCTTCATGCCGGTGAGCTTGGCCAACACAGTGGTCCACGTCGGGAACAGGTCCGGGACGCAGAAGCCGCTGGACAAGCCAACGCCGGCCTTGATGGCAGCCATGAACTCGGCCGCGTTGTCGCGCTTCTTCCCGAACGCCGCCCGCGCCACGATGCTGTTGGTCAGGGCGTGGAACATCACGCTCAGGTTCACCGGACCCGCCGCGCGGCGGACCTCGTCGACCTGCAGCGCCACCTCGTCCTCCCTGATGTGGCGGAACGAGAGCACGCGCTTGGGGCTCAGGATCTCGGCGGCGCACAGCTGCCGGAGCTTGCGCCAGTAGTCGCCGGAGGGGGAGAAGAGGATGTCGGCCCAGTCGTAGCCGACGATCTCGCCGGCGAGGAGCTTGGGCCGGGTCGCGAAGTTGGTGTCGTGGGTCTTGAGCACCGCGCGCGCCGTCTCCTTGGACGACGCCACCACCAGCGGCGTCTCGCCGAGACGCAGCATCATGAGCGGGCCGTGCACGCGCGCAAGGTCCATGAGCGCGCGGTGCGGCAGCACGTTCACCAGGTGGTGCATGCTGCCGATCACCGGCAGCTTCCACGGCCCCGGCGGCAGCCGCACCCTTGGCCTCAAGGCCAGCTTCACCAGCTGCAGAAGTGCCACGGCGAGCACCGAGAGCAGGAGCGACTGGTAGAAATACTCGTCCATGGCGGCCTGGCTAAATGCTGATTACCGATCGAGATGCTACGCTCTCAAACTAGCTTGTATTGCCGGAGCTAGGGCAGGTTGGCGTTTGCTCCCAGTGGCTTTTTGCTACTGTTGTGTTCACTTGTTGCTTGGTGATCGGTCCCTGGTGGTGCGGGGGGGTATTTATAAGGCGGAAACAGGGGGCTGTGCCATGCATTATTGCCCATGTCACGAAGGTGACGCAACATGCTACGGTCTCCATGCGATCATTAACTTAATAACAGATCTGATCAATGTGTTCATACGTGCATGTTAATAAGTTTGATCAGGATCGTGATTAACGTGCGTGCATCGGTGCATGTGGTGCCTAATGAGATGCCCTTAGTTTTTGCACATGAACTGCTGACTAAGGCTATAACAGAGCACACATGTACGTATCACTAGTCTAGATATGGTGGTACGTGTAGCCATACCATTGTACGCGACAGCAATCACTGTCGCCCAAAGGGCCAAAATGTAAGATGACACTCATAATAATAAAGAAAATATATAGCATATGAACACATACAGTTTGATTGGTTTTGACTAACCATGCATCCATCAAGCGTATGCTTCAACCAACCTTTGCGATAAAATGCGTATACATGTCATTATGTCCCACATGCATGTGACCATGACGAAGCTGCGGTATACAGTAAAGAATTCGCGTGACGCGTACACGTAACGGGACCTGCGATGAATTCCATGATTTAATCGTAAACATTAGTGAATGCTTAACTATGATGGTGCAGGCTGCTTAAACGTGTCAAACATTACGTACCCATGGGCGTGTACCCATATCATGTTGCTCTGCACATTGTTTAATGTGACTACTCGGATAGTTTGTAACTGCAGCTGGTCACGTTTATTTATCCACCTGGTGGTAAGGTTACGGATGAGTAGACTACATGTGTCTCTGACTAAAGTCTGAAACCAGCAGGCCATCGAGTGTTGACGAGGGTTTTATTAGTTAATCTGTTGTGGAATCAAGTGGTGGTCCGGCATGACGACGACTCTGGATTAATTACAGTACATCACCAATTGCTCTAGAAAATAATGCAGGCATTAAGTGACAGCGCCGAAGCGACTTGTAAACTGGTTTTTGCAATGAGAAAATTCAGGTGGGGAGCTCCCCCACCGTAGTTTCCTCAAAAAAGAAAACAAAACAAAACAAAAAGCGCCGAAGCGAAGTAGAACAGAATCAATGAGCGTACTGTTTGATTCGTTTTGACCAACTGATCCATGCATGCATCAATCTGTGTGACACGATGTATTACATGGCATTATGGCTCACATGCATGTGACTATGGAGCTGTGGTATACAGTAAAGAACTCCATGACGCGTACACGTATTTACGTGTGTGCGTAGGCACATGGATCGGAACTCGGAAGTGAGGGGACCCGTACACATGCACCCTCCGCTTGAACAATTTTTTAACCGGACCTGCGATGAATTCCAGGATTTAATAATCCTAAACATTAGTGACTGCTTAACCATGAATGAGCGTGCAGGGTGCTTAAACGTGTCAAACATGGCTCATCGATGTGTACATACCATGTTGCCCTGTTCATTTTTTTACATGACTGTAGTCCAATAGTTTGTTCCCGCTGGTCACATTTATTTATGCACCCGGTGTTTAGGTTACGGAATGGTACTATGCGCACATTTTTTTTTGTCTCTAACTGAAGTCTGAAACCAGGCCATTAGGTGTTGACAAGGGGTTTATTAGTAAATCTGTTGTGGAAATAATCTGTAGAAGTATGCCTATGTGATTATTATAGTATCTTAGTTATGTGATCTAGTATGCCTATGGAGACGTGCGCTGGGAATCATGGAGCTCCACTGCCGATGCGAAACACGCCGCACGCAAAAGTTCCCGCTGCAGGCGCCGCGTACAAGAGCGCCGCACGCAAAAGTTCCCGCTGCGAAACGTGCCTTGGAGGGAGGAGTGTTGCTACGCGGCGAGTGCGGTTGCTAGGGGGCGACGGCCGATGGAAAGAGGAAAAGCGGTGAAGGTGCGCGCGTGAGGAGGTGAGGCGATTCCTTTCCCGCTGGACCCACGGCTAACACGGGCCTGACTTCCTGGAAACGGCGAATCCTGAGTTTCCCACTAGCTAGGTTAAGAGGCTTCTTTTGCATAGCTAGAACCAGGCTATTTTATGATACAGGCAACCAAACAAGCCATAAAATGAAGATTTTGTATATCTCTAGCAAACCAAACGTGCCTTGGAGGGGGGAGTCTTGTACACAAACCAAACACACCTATAGCTCGGACTAAATAGCAGAGAGGAGTTAATTAATGTCTAGCAAATGAGATGAATATCATGAATTTTCTTAGTCTTTGTATGACAACAACCGATAACAGACCCTTAAGAAAAAAGGCTTGACTATTACATACAAACAGAGAAAAATATGTCGATCCTAGAAAATAAGAAATATTTTTTTGGGTTTTATAACAAAACACAAACTTTATCTTCTAACCTAGCTAGGAAAATTCACCCTTGTGAAAACCTTATACATAAATTAAATTGTGGAAAATGCTTCTCGTACTATTGCACGATGACACTACCAGCTAAGAGCAGAGGGTCCAACCGTACCACGAAAGATATTTACTCTCTCTCTCTCTCTCTCTCTCTCTCTCTCTCTCTCTCCCCAAAAAATATCTCAGAGGTAAAGGGAAAATTTTCCGCCGCCCTAATGAAAATATAAGATAAAAGGACCTTTTGGGGCACGAAGAGGACACCCCACATTTACCCATGAAAAAAAATACCTCTCATACTCCAGCTCTTAGCTTCTGGCTCCTATCTCGACTATGTTCAAGCTTGTTCTCTTCCACCAAGGAAAGGGCTTTCATCTTGTTTGTTAGACATTTGGTCAATGTTACAACACATACAACCCATTTTTCTGACTAGAGACATAATGATTTCAATACCAATACACGAGATACCATCTAAGTGATGTAAGTCATCATATATACATATTGTATATAACACAACTATAAAAATAGTTTTTGTATGTATAGCAGCTCTCTAAATATATGCAATGGTGTAGGTGACTTAAAGGATGTCAAATCAAGTGATTTTCACTATATAAAACATGTTTGTTATTTGTGTATGAATCAAAATTTATGACCGCAACCAATGCCTTAATATACCTCACAATTGCATCGACGAAGTCAAAGTAATGAATCATTCAAGGCAAAACAAAAAATTGAGTGAGATACTTAATTTTTTTCGTAGAGAAAGAACAAAAGTTATAATTTATGTATGTTCAAAGAAAGTGAGTCCATTTTGACACGAGCAGACTACAATGCTCATGGCAATGGGTAACATCATAATAACATGTATGCTAGAAGACAAACTATTTCGATTCATTGATTTTGGGGTTTTCCTTTGCCTTCAACATACCATTGATGAACTCGTGCTCTTATTTTGATTGAGTTTGGCCTTTAATCACAAGACAAGAAGGATTGAAACTGGCCTTTTATGTTGCTATGGACACTAATCAAGGTAGTGCTCATTACACATATAATTAAAGAGCAAAGATTTAGAAGAGATTTGGTGAGCTGGGCTCCAAATGTAACACATGTCTGGGGTTTCACCTTGAGGGATGAGCATCTTCGTTTTCTTCCTTTGTTGATGGCTACATTGCTTATATAGTTTAGGACTATTTATGCTATTTATCTCGAATCAGAAGATATGAAATGTTAATTATGTTTTAGTGTATAATGATTCAAGGATTGATGTTATGGAAGATCATTTTCTGTGTGCCTTAATGTGTGTGTCAGCTTCAACAAATGTTTTCGGTTTTTATATGAAGTAAAGTAACCCATTGAGGAGCTATATATGTCATCTAGGTGTGCTAGGTTTTTTCCACTACAACACGTAAGGTGTTATATGACAATTCATTTATGTCACAAAACCTAAAGTTTCATCATTAAATTATGCTCACTGAAGAGTAGAGAGAAAGAGGGTACGAACATCGAGAAATCAATGTTGAATTTGCTTGATCTTCGACCAACAACAAAACATATCATCTGTAATTGTACAAAATCTTAATCGATCAATAAAAATGGTCTCACTATTACCAGCAAACAAATAAAAAAATTATCTGAACTATTAGAAAAACAATAATTTTAGTGAAAGGTTTACAAAAAAGATAATTATTTCCTAACCTTGCTAGGATAATTTATCCTTGGCAAACAAATGTATGTTTGTCACTACTAGAATTCTCCGATTTCGCTAGGCCCGAAATCCTAGGGAAACATGTTCCCACAAAGTTTCTAAACCCTTAAAGAACCAGTTTAGAAAAATACAGTTTTCACCTGCCAAATTGTACCAAAGTGAAAATTAACCCTTGATCTAAAAGGTCACCCTTAATATCTACCATCGGATCCTGCCATGCTGGGCCCGGGTCTGCGGAAGGGTGGACAGTGAAGGTGGACAAATGTCCAAATTAGTTCATTTTTGTATGACGATTGTAATTTTTTTTACACCCACCGTACCTCCACCCGCACCCCCACCTCCCACCTCCTTTCATTCCGTCCAAAATTATTTCTTTCCTTCATGGCCTGATTTCCTTCCTCCTCTGATTTGTTTCCAATTCTCTTCGTCGCGATCCCATTGAGGCAGGCAGCAGGCAGGGGCAGCGAGAGGAGGACGGTGAGTTGTGTTGCGGCGGTGCCGAGGCGTCCAAGCTGCTTATCCTGCAAGCTGCGGCTTCGGGCGATGGCGACATCAGGCATCAGGCGGGGTTGCGTTGCGGCGCCGCCGAGGCATCAGGCATCCAAGCTGCAGGCAGGGTGGGGTGGCAATGGCGATGGCGAGCGACTGCGGGGGCAGGCCAGCAACGGCGATATTTCTCCCCTCAGTTCCTTCGTGATTTCCTTCCTCTGCACCTCCGCGAGATCTCCACACGAGGTCATCCTGGTTACTGCAATGGCAGGTGAGCCTGTCCTCAATCCGATCTCGAATCATCCCGTTCGATCCGATTCGCCTTTGATCATTGCAGATCACGGCGTCATAGCAGACTCGAGGAGATGGCAGGGGGTGTAGGAGGTCGATCCGGGTGTGATGATCTACATGATCCATGGCCGCGTGCAGGTGAGGGGCGGCGCACCGATCCCCCTGCCTCGATCCGCATTGATCATCTTCATCCGGTGAGGTGGATTTCCTGCCCTCTTCTTCACCTCGTTGCAGTGAAGTCCTTGTAACCAGGTCGAAGGATTTGCGGGAATCTTTTTATTTTGCTTTTTCTTGATAATAGATTTAATGGCTGGCGGCATTATCAGGGTTCATTCCACTATCTGGCTTGTAGACAATACATAAATCCTGCGCCCAAGTTAGCAATTAAAATTGACATTTTTTTCTTTTTATAATTGCTATCATCTATGTTTGTTCACTATGGTTCTATACATGATGAATTGCAAAAAGATAAAGCTAATTTATCGTTGAGTGAAGCTTCTTTTATCTGCAATGATCTGAATTTTGGTTCCTTGTTCAATGAGTTTTACTCACAAAAAAGTGAGATACACATGACTATCTTGCAAGAATGGTGATTGGCTTTTAAAAAAGGTTTGATTTGACTTTAGATGAACATTATGTTCATGTGATTTCACTGGTAATGGAGTTAATTTCATCGGTTTCAGTGGGCAGGAAAAAGTTAACTAGAAGTGCAAAGCATCATATTTGTAGTCAACTTTTTCTGGGTCACGCATGCAACTATTTTTGTAATGTAACAGCATGGAATTGGCTGCAGCCATGTTTTCGATGAGCTTATTTTTCTTAGGTTTTCCTTGTTGGTGTTTTTACCTTTCATTTTCTCCATTCATTTTCCTGATAGCCTACTATGATGATCGGCAGCTAGGTGCGGCGCTGGTCGGCGGGGAGGCGGCATCGTGAGCGTGGTTGGTTGCATCCATATTTGTCATGTGTTCAGTGATAGAGAAACACTTAAATATATTTTTGATTAATGGACATATTCAAATACGAAACTGTTTATGATTTTAAATTTATTTTTAGTAAAACAAACACTTCTGTATGTTGAAGCTCGATATATCTGTTATCCATGCTCGAGCTTACTCATCTATTTTCTTTTGACTGTAATGCTCTGACGCAATTTTATCTTTTTCTTAATATTAGGCAATGAATACAATTCTTCAGAGCAAAAACATAGAGCGGCTCTGTGCTCTTTATTTAGCATTTGGCACTTTAGATTGGGTTGTTCATTGTACCGTGAGCTCTTCGAATTGGGAGGTCGGGAGCTGATTTCTCCTGTGTTCTCTAATTGCCATGCGCCTGAATTGACCACCTTTTGCCACTGGATTTATACGAATTAAAGAGGACCTACACTGATAAATGTTCATTCTTTATTATTTCAGGCCATGGGGTTTCCTGGAATACATCAGTCTCAGTTTGATCAGTAACACAACACATCTGGAGAAGAGATTTTGAAATCCAGTGACATCTGCAACCTTGTGACCCGGACGAAGGTAACCTCGTATTTTTGTTTTCTTCAATGACTGATCCATAATCCATTTTTTCTGTAAACTTAGATATTCTTCAAGTGTGAAATGACTGTGTTATGATTTTTTTTCTATTATTTATATGATTATTCCAGGTGATAAGGGACCTTTGGTGAATTTTGGGAAGGATCAACTCGCAATCTTTCAGTGTTTGTGACATAAGGAATTGATAATGAATGATTACCCTGTTTCATTTGTGCAAGCAGACATTTGAGATCCGGTTATATAGTATTGTTCTTTATGATATCACCTGCCACAACAATTTTGGAGCCATACCTTTGAGGAAACCACTGTCGTTTGATACTCGACTTATCCTAAAATAGGTACCAGTGTGCATCTGCCTGAACAAAATTTTCTTTATTTGGGATATATATACTGGTGTGTATAGAAAAACCAATAAGCTTTGGTTCCACTGCGCTTATCAAGAGCCAATCTGGTCTTGTGTCATGTTGCTTAGAGTCACCTAGGTTTTCTTCTAGGTTCAGCTGCTAATTTGTTCTGAATTTTGTCACACAGCTACTGCAGAAAGCTTGATTACATACTTTGGTTTTCTTCAAGCGAATAATACGCAGCATACACACAAAAGTCCCTTCTTTTTCCGACTACAGGTGAGTACTCCAGCTGATCTATTTAGGCCTTCTTGTTTATGTCTATCACTTATGTTTATGATAACAGCTAAATGCTAAAGCATTCTGCTCGTTTCAGTTTCCATAACGAGTATTTTATTTGCTTCTGCAACCTATATAGCTCGTGCTGAAAATCGTGCTCTCAATTTTTGTAACTCACGGTACCTCCAGTTCCTTAGTGATTTGCTTCTAAATAAGTTACTTGCACTTTTTGATCATGACTGTTGAATGCCAATTGCCAAATATCACTGATCGCTGAACTTCTAAATAATCCTTGGTGAGTCATTTTTTTCAAAGTAGCCTCTCTAGATAAAGCATTTCTCCAAGTTTAATACTCGTTATGTTTTATTATTACCATTTTTCCAATCCAGCTTGAACACACTAAGAAACAAGACGAGCTACATTGGTCCTGGAGAACTGCTCTAGTTTCAATGTATTATTATCCAAGTTTAATGAGAAAAAAGCACCATTGTTTCACACCTATGTATGTAGTCTGTTTTCACAGCATTATAATTTATCCTGTATTGTTCCCCTTTTTTCTTCTGACTCCTAATTCAGTATTACATATTCTGTATAACAGGCTGAAAAGAAGACTAGGATCTGCCATAATAAACTTGAGGAAAGTGTTTTCACTCTGAAGCGAAGCTGCTACTCGTTTCCATTTAGATGGTGGAAATGTTAACATAATTATTCTGACTCTCTATGTGTATGTAGATTATCTACCTTTATATGCTACTTCCTTGCACCTATTCTTGCACATCTATTACTGAATATTTCAGTGGGCTGCCTTCGTTCCCAAGAAAGCTGGCTAGCAAAAGGAATGTCTCAATCATATGTAAATTCGCTACTAATTTCTTTCCCCACAAAATTACCTTCCTATGAGATGTTCCTTACTTCCTTTTAAATGGGAATTTCTCAACTTACCTTTTGTTCAAACAGTCAAATTACTTTCCTATGAGTTTGTCCTGTTTGCAAAATTTTTGGTCGATTCTAAAGGGGTTTTCGAAGTTGTGATGTTGGGGAAAGCCATGGCAACAACTGCACGATCACCGAGTGATTCTTGTCAACCAGGTGTGTGTGGCCACTTTTTATTTTGCATTTGACGTGTGTTTGATTCAGGCCTTCACTCTACAGCCTCGTGCAGTAACATTTTTGCTCTGTAGTTTCCTGGTTTAATGTAGTTGAAATGAACAATGTGCCTCGTGCAGCTTGTGTGAGAATAATAGCGAGTTGGTTTTGGTGCACAGCCTTTGATGTTAGTTACCTTGGTACTTAATTTGCCCTGCTGTTTTTACATCACTGAGGTGTCCAACAGGCTTGGCACCATGCTGGTAAAGATACGGCCAGAGATTGAGAGCATTTTACCTAGGCTGTTTTCGTTTTCTTCCATTGTATCATAATTCAATGAAGCCGGTGGTGTGCATATTGAATATTTGTATAGAGACTCCAGCTAAAGAAATGATCACGCTTGTTAATTCCGTGCAGGTTCTTTCAAAGAAAAAGAGAGGAAGTGATGGGTTTGTGGCAGCTACTAGCAATTCAGTTGTCGTCATAAATGCTGTTTAATGGTCTTTAATTATTTTGCCTTCTTTCCTCTCCAGTAGTCATCCTAATTTTCTGATCTGCAAAATGTGTCTTATCAAGTTTTATAGGAGATGTTGCTTGAAAAGTTAGGTATGTGCAGTTCCTTTCAAAAATAAGGGTGTGTAATATAGTTTGACTCATGTGATCAATCAATCAATCCAGATGCTTTGTTGTCGGAAAAAGTTCCCTCTCTTGGGTCTTTACATTGGTCCATGTGGTGCTGACTATTTTGTGCTAAATGTTGCTTGACTGTTATGTAAATTGAAATATACTCACAAATATTGTGATGATCATAGATGCAAACGCAAAAGCCCCTCCTTCAGTTGTGCAAGTTGTTATTTCTTTTCATACGCATGGATAGATGTGGTTAACACTTTTTTAAAAAATAAAGACCCAGGCCAAAAAACAATGTGGTTTACCCTATTTCCTATTTAAAATATTTAGTGCTGCAACATCTGATCTGAAATTTATAAATTGGTATAAATGGACTATTTAATTTATGAATGGCATAGAATTTTTTTATTTCATATCAACACATGTATGGTTCCATCCAAAATTCAGCATATCGCATTTGGATAACAAAAATTTAGGTTGCGTAGTATACCTCTTTGATTTATGTGAGGCATCATTTGAAATGTAGGAAGTGCTTCTTTTCATTTCAGAATGTCATACTTATTTCTTTTTTCCAATTGGCCTAAAGATCAATCAGTGTAAAATTCAGCTTGCGTTTTTATTTTGTATAAATAAAGGTGATTGTATTCACACACACAAAAAATAAAGGTGATTGAATAATATTAGTCATGAGCCTTTTTTAGGGATATTAGTCTTGATTATTATTGTTTTAACAGACTGCCATTGTCATAAATTCTGTTGGCATATTAAGGTGTTTTTGTTATCCTAACAGAATATGTTATTGGCTACCTTTAAATATAGTCATGCGCCTTTGGATACGTACGTGATGTACATATGCATTGGTACTTAAAAGTAAATCATGGTCATTCCTGAGTTTTTTTCTTGATTACATGTGGAATTAAAGCTCAAATTTGAGTTTTTAATGTTATAGTTTTCAACAATTTTTGTCGAAATTTTCTTGAATTATGGTGATATATCTGGATTGAATAGAAGTTTATCTAATCATTGTGCCATTCATCTGGTTGATAAATTTTCATGCAAAATCATTGAAATTTTTTCTTCTTCATAGAACAAATTGTGAACGGTATTTAGTTACGCGAATGCATGCAAGGAGGCACGGTTGATAAATTTTCATGCAAAATCATTGAAATTTTTTCTTCTTCATAGAACAAATTGTGAACGGTATTTAGTTACGCGAATGCATGCAAGGAGGCACCGTGTCTTTCATCGAGCAGTTGTCATATATCAGTACAAGAGTGGTGTCAATACAAGAGTGATTAATTGTTTCGGTAAAATCAACATACTGTTGCGTGATTCTATCCAAGTCAACTAAATTTAAAAAACAATTAATAAAGCTGCATATAATTTTCATGGTCCTGCCAAGTGATGCATTGCTTTTATCACGTGCGTGGCGCACGTGCATTTTTACTAGTACTAGGAAAAGAATCGTTGGGAAGAAGTTGACGGGAAATCTTCCTTCCCCTACGGTTTCTGACTTAAACGTAGGGAAACTCTCTCTTTCCCTTCGAAACTTGACACCCTAGGGAAACTGGGCAGATAAGAAAAAAAAATATAAAAAGCCCCCCGGCCGCTTCCTGGACCGAGCCAAGCCGCAACCGGAGCCGAGCCGATGCCCTCCACCGTGCCGGAGCCGCTGCCTCCGTTCACTGCAACGCCGCCACCCTTCACTGTAAGGTCGCCGGAGCCGGAGCCACCGATGTTGCCTGTCCCCCGCCGAACGGCCTGCTTCAAGTAATTCTTCCTCGCCTTGCCCTGAACTCAAGCCATCTGCAACAGTATTGTACCACGGTGGATGAGAAGCCATCTAAACAAATCGATTCAGGTCAAGATTGTAAACCAAAAAAAAAAAAAGCTGCAAGCCAAATTCACCAAGGCAGAAAACTTTCAAGTGTGATTTCTTGTTTTTTAGATCCAAACTGTAAACCAAACTAGATCAACTTTGAGATACTACTACTTCATAATTTGCATCCGCAGTGTACTAAAACTTTCAAGGCAGAAAATTCAAGTGCGATTTCTTGTTTTTTAGTTCTAGGAAAAGAGTAGAGTATTTTTAAAAATATATATAACTTCAATATATTTTGGAGAAAATAAGGCATCTTAATTCTAAAGAATCCAGTCTCTCATTAAAGATTAACCACAAAGGATCTTATTATTATTAATTTCGCATAAAAATGTTAAATTAACAGGGGACATGCATGTCACATATTACACACTATAGGATACTTCCAGCGCGTGAGTTATCTACGGATGGGCTAATTGCATGCACAGTACATCCATGGCCAGCTCGGCCGCAGGGCTGCATGGATGCATCCAAGGCTGGTATAGCTAGAGGTTGCTTCCAAGGCCAAGTCTCTAGTAATTGGTAGAAGTAGCCACAGGGTGGGACGGGGTGGCGCAGAGCATCAGCAGCGAGCGGCGGCGCACGCCGAGTCCAGGCGCCTCCTCCATGTCAACCTCCTTGATACCCTCCGGCAGCGACCAGTCGAAATGGTAGAGCATCCCAACGAGCGCGAGCTCCATGCTGGCCAGACCATAGTTGAAGCCGGGACACATCCTTCTGCCGGAGACGAACGGCAGGAACTCGTAGCTGCCGCCGTTGAAGTCGACGCCGCCCTCCTCGAAGCGCTCCGGCTTGAACTCCTCGGCGTCGTCCCAGTACTTGGGGTCGCGGCCGATGGCGAAGACGTTGACGATGACGCGGGACTTGGAAGGGATCGCGTACCCTTCCAGCTCGCACGCCTCGATGCTCTCGCGCGGCACCAGCAGCGGCGCCGGCGGGTGCAGACGCAGCACCTCCTTGATGACCAGCTTCAGGTACCGCACGTTGCTCGCCTGCAGGTCGCCCTCCGTCACCTGGGTCTTGCCGTGGAACGCCTCCCGGATCTGCCCCTGCAGCTTCTTCATCACCGAAGGGTTACGCATCAGCTCTGACATGGCCCACTCCATCGCCGACGCCGAAGTCCCCGTCCCTCCGGCGAACATGTCCTGCATGCATGCATATCATACTTAACTGTGTGTTCTTTGCCTTAAAGACACAATTGCACAGACTAATTGTACAAACTCTCACTTACCAGGATGATGGCCTTGATTCTGCTGTTGTTGAGGTGGAACCCGAAGCCGCCTTTCTCCTGCAAGGCGATGAGCACGTCGACGAGGTTCTCATCGACGTTCTCTGCGCCACTCCTGATCTTCTCGTCACTGATGGCCTTCCTCTAGTCGATGATCTCCTCCAGGATGGAGTCCACAGTCTCGTGGATGTCCTGGAGGCTGCGCTTCATGCCGGTGATCTTGGCCAACACGGTGGTCCACGTCGGGAACAGGTCCGGGATGCAGAAGCCGCTTGACAAGCCAACGCCGGCCTTGATGGCAGCCATGAACTCGGCCGCGTTCTTGCGCTTCTTCCCGAACGCCGCACGCGCCACGATGCTGTTGGTCAGGGCGTGAAACATCACGCTCAGGTTCACCGGCGCCGACGCGCCCGCCGCGCGCGGACTCGTCGACCTGCAACGCCACCTCGTCCTCCCTGATGTGGCGGAAGGAGAGCACGCGCTTGGGGCTCAGGATCTCGGCCGCGCACAGCTGCCGGAGCTTGCGTCAGTAGTCGCCGGACGGGGAGAAGAGGATGTCGGCCCAGTCGTAGCCGACGATCTCGCCGGCGAGGAGCTTGGGCCGGGTGGCGAAGTTTGTGTCGTGGGTCTTGAGCACCGCGCGGGCCGTGTCCTTGGACGACGCCACCACCAGCGGCGTCTCGCCGAGCCGCAGCATCATGAGCGGGCCGTGCACTCGTGCCAGCTCCATGAGTGCCCGGTGCGGCAGCACGTTCACCAGGTGGTGCATGCTGCCGATCACCGGCAGCTTCCACGGCCCCGGTGGCAGCCGCGCCCTTGGACGCAGGGCCATCTTCACCAGCTGCAGAAGCGCAACGGCGAGCACCGAGAGCAGCAGCGACTGGTAGAAATACTCGTCCATGACGACTGGCTAATTGCACCGATCGAGATGCTGTACGTACGTGCTCTCAAGTCTCAAACTTGCTTGTTGTGTTGCCGGAGCTAGGGCAGCTAGACTGGCGTTTGCTCCCAGTGGCTCTTTGCTACTGTTGTGTTCACTTGTTGCTTGGTGATCGATCCCTGTTGGTGTGTGGGAGGGTTTTATAGGGCGGAACCCGGGGGGCGTACGCACCATGTGCATTATTGCCGATGTCACTAAGATGACGCAACTCGCAATGGTCTCCACGGAATCATAACTTAAAACAGCTCCGATCAGTGTATTAATCTATTATCTTAGTATTTGAAGAGAAAAAGAAGCCATCACGTTCGCTCTCAAGGCCACGAAATTACCACGTTAATAAAAAAAAAGCTATGAACCGTTGGATTTTATGATAATCTAATAGTCAGCATTAAAGCAAGAGTCCAAATAAAATACTATAGAAATTCGGACTGAAAATAAAAAAGAAGAAAACGAACTGCAAAACTCTATGGAATTCTTGGCCCAATGTATAGTTACGAGGGGAAAGACCAAAAAAAAAAGAAACAAACAAACACGGATAATCGTTTCCAGGCCAATATTGAAGAGTCTGTCTGGATTACTGCCAATGGTAGGGGTCCAGATTATAACAAAAGTATTTGATGAAGAGGGGACTCAATAAGGGTAGGACTCTTAATTCCTTGATTGACTCACGCATATTTCGATACATATAAGATTTGATGAAGAGGGGAAGGAAACGCATCGGGAGTAATTTTACAGGAACAACGCGGCAAAATATTTGTTCTGCCGGCGACGTCCATCACGATTGCGGAGCTCCACGAGCGCTACTGGTGACAAATCGCACTCTGATCGTGGCTGTGAAAGGTTTAGAGTAAGGCGACGTGATGCACTGGATCGCCGATGCGTCGAGCGTCCTATCCAGGACGAGCTTCAACTGCCACGGCGGCGGCGCGGCGCCACTGTAGAAGCCGCTGCCCAAGAAGATCCTCGACCATGTGTAGGTTATCTGAGTTCTGTTCATCCTGTCGTGGCAGAAAATTGCAAACATCTCGCTGATGGAATGCTCGCCCTCTGCTCTTCCGTGCTGGTGATGCTCGCCGACCTCAACTACTGGATCACCATATATGGACGCCGGCGTGGCACATCAGCTGGTGCGGGCCAAGACGTGGAGCATGGTGCTGGAGAAGGACGAGCTGCTGCTGGAGCTCTGAAAGGGAAGGCAGTTAGCGTGAGGGCGTCGTCACCTCCAAGTACCACGGGTATTTGGACCAGTTCTACTGGTGCACCGACGATGGCAACGCTACCGGTGGTGACAAGCAGCACCGTGCGCCGGCATGGTATGAGACTATGACGCCCGACACTAGCACATGTATCTCCCGGCTTGAATCGATCTTATGAATGACATCATATTTGACAAATACGGTTACTGATCAAAACACGTCGATGCAAGCTCGCAGAGCACAACCCATGAACGTGTGATATTTAGCTCTTTTTTTTTTCTTTTGAACGCTTTGAATCCCTTTGATTCTTGCATGCTGATTATGGATGGACACACGGCCTGCCCCAAGTCTCAAATAATATTTACGTATCAACGTTAAGGAGTGGAGAAGAGTCACCTGTTCAATATCATCAGATTTGGTGAGTGTGAATTGAATGTCAGCTGATGGATCTCCCTGCTAAAATTGACAACTTACGATGATTTTTCCAACATATGTTTCATAGTTTGGGACGACAATAGATACTCCAAGGAAGCACGCTCAACAGCCGGGTGAACTGCATGATGCATATCGCGTTATTCATGAGGACGAACATGAATAACCAAGACGATAATGATGCTTCTTTTTTTTTTGTGATAACCCAAGAGGCAAGATAGGCATTTTCTGCCTGGAGGTACAGCGGGCAGGATGTTGACGACATGGATCGGAGCAGGACAACAAGTCTGGTAGATGGGCGCTCCAACAGTAATAGGAGGACGTGAAGATCAGTCAACAAAAACATGCACGTAAAGTATGTGTTTTTTTTCTTAGTTTTTTTATAAGATAAGCAAAGGCATGTGGAGAAGCAACCAAAAAAGGACACATGCCACAACATAGATTTTGGGTTAGGATTTTATTTTGGAGCATGGAAACGTGAGTTTAAAAAAAATCATGCCTCCTTAAGCTAAAGAGACATGTCATATTTTCATGCATAGAGAAGAATCCAACTTATCATCAATTCGATATAAACAACCTAATTAATCTCTTAGTTCTCAGAAGCTTAGTGATTCTAACCAATTGGCATACCCTACTTATGGTTTATAATAAGGCAAGAAAAAAAAAAGAAGTTATAGTGATATGGCATGTGCTATTAGAAGGTGTTTTTCAGGAAATTTTCGCTGAGATTGAAAAGATGATGATAATTTGAATATGAAATTTGGTAAGTGCGGTACACTGTGTTTTTGGACATATGAAGTGCCATTTCAGACTCTTTTATTATAAACAATTTCTTAAAAATAAGAGAACTATCACATATGCTTTCCTCTCTTTCTCGGGCTCCTGGCGTCAAATAAGGTGTCAAAAATATGTAGCTCATTAATAAATACCCACAGGAATTTCAAACTAATAAACTAATAAGTATGTAAACTGATAAGTTCTTGACAAACCATAAAAAAAAAAGTAACATGTCTAGCTGCGCAATATGCGCGGGCCATCTTGCTAGTTCATACATATTATGCATGTTAAGTTCAATCGGGCTCGTGAGTCACGTGGGTGCATTGTGCCTAATGAGATGCCCTTAGTTTTGGCACAGTAGTATCCTAGCTAGAGTACACATGAACGAATCACTGGTCTAGATATGGTGGTACGTGTAGTGATACCATTGTACGTGACAGCAAACACTGTCGACCAAAGGACAAATGTAAGAGGACACAATTTTTTAAAAAAAAACAAAATAGCTAGCGTATGAACATACAGTTTGATTGGTTTTTGACTAACTAGTGCATCCATCAATCATATGCCTCAACCAAGCTTTGTTACACGATGTGTTACATGGCATTATGGCTCACATGCATGTGGGCGCGAAGCTGCGGTATACAGTGAAGAATTTGCTTCACGCGTACGTACACGTATTTACGTGTGTGCGCCTCACGGATCGTAAGTGAGGGGAGCCGTACACGTGTCCATCCGCTTGAACCTTGTTTAACCGTACCTGCGATGGATAATCCTAAACATTAGTGACTCTTAACTATGTGGGTGCACAGTGCTTAAACGTGTCAAACATGGCCCATCGACGTGTACCTGTACCGTGTTGCCCTGTACATTTCTTTTACGTGACTACTCGAATACTTTGGTCCTGCTGGTCACGTTTATTTATCCACCCAGCTGTAAGGTTACGGACGTGTACTATATGCACAATTTTTTAATCTCTGACTGTAAGTCTGAAATCAAGCGGTGATGAGTGTTGACGAGGATTTTTTTAGTTAATCTGTTGTGGAATCAAGTGGTGGTCCGGCATGATATGGATGGAGTAATTAGAGTGCATCGCCATTTGCTCTAGGAAATGATGCAGGCCTGCCATCACAAGTGGTGAAAGAGCCAAAACAAACTAGAACAGAATCTATGGGTTGCAAATGAGTTTTCACCAAACAATAAGTATTTTCTTAAGTGGAGCCGTACAATGTATGTACTCTCTTGGGTTAATTTGGATTTTCTTGGGAATGGGATCAGAGGAATATATGCATGTACATAGGATATACATACCACAATGATATTTTTAGAGATTTCCTCATTATCGATCGTATGAGGCTTTGCTTTCTCGACCCGCTATAACATTATGATCATAACAACTTTTTCGTGTAATTGGAAACTACTTTAGTCATCTAAAAAAACTACTTTTAATTAGTTTATGATCACAATTCTTAATAGTAAACAATTTTTCTGGCAAGCCTGTTGGTATTGTATTAACATAGGACACGCATCCTACTTGTATATATGAATGTAGAGTACATATTAAGATGGGGCAGCACCTTGCATATCATAAAAGAAAAATTATTTGTAAATACAATGCATATATGCTAGTACACTACGTAGTCTGTCTAATTTGGCTGAGAGTCAAGGTTCAATTTTGGTACATATATGTGTGATTTTTTTTTTTTTTGCAAAGCCGTATAATAGTTTGGTATAAGCAGGGTATATCAAGAAATCGAGCATCTAGCAGTATAATTCATACCGATCGATAATGAGGAGTGGTGTCAGTAATGGAAGTAATTCTTTGCCCTGTTGAGTAAGTGGCGATGACGGATGTGTGCGTCATTATCCTTCTTGAAGGCGTCGCTTAGGGCTTCGGCATCAACTCCTACAAGGTTCTATTTTCTAAGGTGAAACCAATGATCTATAGCTGGATCAGGCGACGGCGGCATCGATGTCGTACTTCTTCTTGGAGGCGTCGTTTCAGATTTTAGACTTCTAACATCTTGGTGCAATGTTGGCTGAAGAAGTAGTGGCTTGTTTGATGGTTGCTCAGCAGTAAGATAGAGTTTTTAATTTTCATTGTTGGCTCCTTTTTTTCCTAGGCCATGTGCATCAGGAATGGAGTGTATTTTTCCATGTAACTTTTAATAGCTATATGCATCGTTTTGATGCAGAGGTTGGAATATCAATATATTTCCGCTTCTAAAAAAAAGCAACCCAAATTGACATGGAGCCTCCAAATTGATTATGCCAGGGGACTCGCAACGGGAGGCAGGTTGTCGCTCTAGCCCAAAAGTTGCGGCGGGAGGTGCTCTAAAACCTGAGCAAAATAGTTGAGTTTTTTTTTTCATGAAGAAACTTATGATGGAGGACTGCCAAATGCGTTGGTAGGGGTACGTTGATTTTTAAAGTTCTCGCATGGTGTCATGGCTTTTCTCCATGAGCTACCGTTTGCTAATTACTATTGTATTATGCACTGAAACCAAAGTTTTAAATCTTCTGCTATAGTTGCCGCTAAAGCCCGCTATAGTCTTTTGAGGCAGTGTACCGCTATTTGTGTTCATGTACAAATTAACCGCTACCTCCCGCTATAGCCCGATTTAGCTCCGCTATTGGCTGTTTTAGAGACACGCTGCTAAACCCCTTAGCCCGCTATTTAAAACATTGACTGAAACATAATATGGGATGATAATGAGTTTTTCGGTCATCCAAATTCCAATTCATTGGTTCAATTCGGCTATTACAATACTAGTTGTAGGGATCATTTAGGACTTCAAGCCCTCCCATTCGGAAAACCATGTACCTCTTTTGCCAAGATATAAGGATTCCTGGAATATGTCCCCTTTTCACCAATCTGCGAAATGTGTTTGTTGTTGTACGCTGATTTTTAGTGAGATACTGGTGCAGCTTTTATTTTTTTAAAATTGCATGAGCGAGTATTGCACCATGCACAGAAACATTAGTTAAATTTGCGATAATAATGACACAAGGGCTGAAAACGGACGAAAACGGTCGGAAAACAGCCCAATCGTTTTCACTTCCACATTTGCATCGCCGACGGAAACAAAAACGGGAAAGCCAGGAACGGAACGATCGGGACAGTTTCGATCAATCGAAAACGATCCAATCCGGACGGTATATGCCGGTAACATTCGGTAAACGACCGGTGATAAAGGCGGGAACATCGACCCAATATAACAACATATATCAACTCTCACCAGGCAAGGCAACCACTCATAGCAAATAACAACACACAATCAACTCAGGAAATAAACACAAGAGAATAGTACTTAGTTCATCACATAAGTCGAATTCATAACAGGCAACCGAGTAGCATAGAGCTAAACACAAGTCTTAAGTTCGCACAACCACACAAAACATCACGTCGTCACCTACCAGGCTACCACGATAACACAAGTCTTAAGTTGGCACTACCATAATCCACACCCAACATCATCACTTAGAACGAGGTCCACGACATAGTTTAACATAAGGCTGAATAATACAAGTCTCACAACCAACAAAATAATACAAGTTTGATTAGTGGGCACAGATGCAAATACATACTAAATATATATTATGTTGAAATTTCTTTTCAAATGCAGAATAATCAAAAAAATAAAATCTTACATCATCTTTGAGAAACTAAGAAACTAACACCAAGACATAAGTATATTTTTATTGTGAAATCTAGTAACGACCACTACTCCCTACTAGATGTACAATACATAGTCCCATTATAACTCCTCCGCGTTTAGTTCTTCAGTTTTCCACGTCTACACATTCTTCGATTTGTAATTATCACATCTTAACTCTAACAATGGTTGATGGATAACGGGTGATTGCAATCTTCAATTCTATGGACATGTTTGTTGAAACTTAGATATTATTATAAGCTAGCTTATTTGAAGTGGATTTATAAAGGGGGTGTTTTGAATGAGTCTTGGAATTACAATAATAGAAAATGCCTACAGTTTAACCAAGTGTTTTGCTTTCAACAGATAATTTTTGTGGTCACTTATACAGTTGGGCCACATCTCATCTCTTGTCGTTTCTTAATCGATTTTTTACATCTTTTGTATGATACAACCCCTCATGGATCGGTCCCAAATGAGGTGGTGGTGTTTGTGGTCACTTGTAAAGCGCCGTTTTTTTCCTTCTATCAATACAAAGATACACGACTTTCCTATGTATTTAAGAAATAAAAATGTTGTGGCCACAAAATTTTGAAACCAAACACACTTGTGTGAAGAATGCACGAGATCTTCCCCCGATTTTGTTATGTCTTCCACTGTCTTTCTTAGCGCATCATCTAGCAACAATCACACTCTTTGTCACCCCCTTCGCAAACTACCAAGCCCATTCCCTATTGCTTCTATTATTTTGTTGATGTGCGGTTTTCTTATTTTGTTGTAGTAGACTATGCAACGGAGGCTTTGGCCGAATCTATGTTGGCATTGTTCTCTAACTCACTCTCGAGAATGGTGGAAATAGATCGGGCGACCAGCTGAACGTAACATGTTCGAAAGGAATACGTACAACGACAGAGTTTACTACTAGTTAGGGGTGGCCATAAACCGGGGGGGGGGGGGGGGGGGTGTGCATCTACTCTTATGTCACTGAAAGTTGAACAAGTTGCGGTCTTCAAACTTCTCTTGGAGTTCCTATTCCCTCCTCCCCTTCCACCCCAGCTCCTTCCTTCCACCGGACACCCCCCGTCCCCTCCGGCCCCATGCTGTTTGCGGCCCCACGCCGCCACGGCGAAGTTGAACAAGTTACAGCATAAAGAATGCCAAGCTAAGGGGTCGTCTTCCACAGCAGCAAAGCGGCTGAGCCTTTCTTGAAGAAACTCTGGTGCGGGAATGTCAAAGATGATGGTTTGGCTTTAGAAATTTTTCCGAGGAGCTACCACTTTGCTGATCTATACCCACTGGAATAATGGATATAGTTGAATTTTTGGTTTATTTGGTTGTGCTATTACTGAAACTAGGTTCATTCAGTGCTTCTTGCCTTGCCTTTCTAAAAACCATATTTGCATTTTGTTTTTGTCTGTATATATGGATCTATCAAAATGACGTGTGTGTCTCACACACAAGAGTTTACTAACGGCTCATGCCGTCACAACTACTACGGTCTTGCACTTACAATGCAACCAAAATACCAGTAGTAATATTCTGTTGAACAAAAAGTCCAATAACGTACATGTATCATTTGGAGTGACCGAGCAGAAGATTCTGATTTTCTTATTAGTACCTAACGCATGCATTTGAGATTAATTAGCTATGTTTGATGGCATATGCATTTTGATACAAATCATGTTGTAGTAAGCTGATAAGCTCATTTAACCCCAGTCTAAATTATATTGCAGGCCTACTCTTATAGCATTGTGTCAAGTGGCTGTAAAACAGTTGTGACGGCATGAGGGTTGTAGCTAGTAAGCCAAAATAGCAAGTGCCTGTAAAACAATTATGTCAAGCCTACTCTTACTGTTATAGTACTGTGTCAAGTGGTTGGAAAATAATTTACTGTAAGTGCATCGGAGGCTAATTAGCAATGTGAGGGGATGTATAACTATAATTAATGAAAGTTGTAGCTAGTAAGACAATAAGCCCATTTGATCCCAGTCTAAATCACTGCAGGCTTAATCTCATAGTACTATGTCAAGTGGTTGGAAAACAATCTGTTGTAAGCCTGAATCCGTACGTAAGATTCCCTGAAGCAGGAGATACACTGCGTGAGAACTAATAAAGCCAAAAATCGGAAATCTCCTAAAAGTGCAAATGGTATTCGTCGATGCCGACGCATCTTGCAGGTCGAGGAGGCAAGTCAGTGTGCTGGGGGGACAAAATCATTGTCGTTCGGGACTGAAGAGTGCTCAGAGAGGAGGGAATGAAAACGTCTAGCAAAGGATGAATTTGTTGCTTGGTCTTCGTCTGACATTTGATGATATATCAGTTGGGATAGGTGAATTAAAGGACAGCATCAAACCAACAAGTTTTAAGTAAGAAAAGAGTTTTGCCACAGCTTAATTTGAGGTTATAGTACATCACAACTTGCATCCACAAAGTACAAAAACTTGCAAGGCACAAAGTTCTGATGCTCTCAGTTTTTCGTTCAAAAAAAAGATTTGTGTATTAAAAAGAATATTACTTAGATATATTCTGGGAAATGAGGCATCTCTAAAGATCGACCACAAGGGATCTCAGTTATTACTGAGGTCGCATAATAACGCGACACATGTTTACAGTCCATGCGACACCTTTGAACACAATACACGTCACGGAGTAATAATGCACACATACACACTACAGGTAGGGCGGTGCTACAAACAAGCGAGGTATCAATGGACGGACTTGCATGCACAGTACATCCATGGCCAGCACGACTGCATGGATGCATGCAACACTGGTAGATAGGCTGCTTTCAGGGCCCATGGCTCCCTTAATTGGTAGACGTAGCCACGGGGACGAACGGGGTGGCGCAGAGCATCAGCGGCGAGCGACGTCGCACGCCGAGCCCAGGCGCCTCCTCCATGTCAACCTCCTCGACGCCTTCCGGCAGCGACCAGTCGAAATGATAGAGCATCCCAACGAGCGCAAGCTCCATGCTGGCGAGGCCATAGTTGAATCCTGGACACATCCGGCGGCCGGAGCCGAACGGCAGGAACTCGTAGCTGCCGCCGTTGAAGTCGACGCCGCCTTCCTCGAATCGTTCCGGCTTGAACTCCTCGGCGTCGTCCCAGTACTTGGGGTCTCGGCCGATGGCGAAGGCGTTCACGATGACGCGCGACTTGGCCGGGATCGTGTACCCCTCCAGCTCGCACGCCTCGATGCTCTCGCGCGGCACCAGCAGAGGCGCCGGCGGGTGCAGCCGCAGCGCCTCCTTGATCACCAGCTTCAGGTACCGGAGGTTGCTCGCCTGCAGGTCGCCCTCCGTCACCTGGGTCTTGCCGTGGAACGCCTCCCGGATCTGCCCCTGCAGCTTCTTCATCACCGAAGGGTTACGCATCAGCTCCGACATCGCCCACTCCATCGCCGACGCCGACGTCCCCGTCCCTCCGGCGAACATGTCCTGCATGCATGCATATCATACTTATTGACTGTGTGTTCTTATATATCTTAAAGACAAAATTACACATACCACTGTTACGGACCCTTACTTACCAGGATGATGGCCTTGATTCTGCTGTTGTTGAGGTGGAATCCGAAGCCGCCTTTGTCCTGCAAGGCGATGAGCACGTCGACGAGGTTCTCGTCGACGTTCTCTGCGCCACTCCTGATCTTCTCGTCACGGATGGCCTTCCTCTCGTCGATGATCTCCTCCAGGATTGAGTCCACCGTCTCGTGGATATCCTGGAGGCTACGCTTCATGCCGGTGAGCTTGGCCAACACAGTGGTCCACGTAGGGAACAGGTCCGGGATGCAGAAGCCGCTTGACAAGCCAACGCCGGCCTTGATGGCAGCCATGAACTCGGCCGCGTTCTTGCGCTTCTTCCCGAACGCTGCCCTCGCCACGATGCTGTTGGTTAAGGCGTGGAACATCACGCTCAGGTTCACCGGACCCGCCACGCGGCGGACCTCCTCTACCCGAAGCGCCACCTCGTCCTCCCTGATGTGGCGAAACGAGAGCACGCGCTTCGGGCTCAGGATCTCGGCCGCGCAGAGC
Source organism: Eragrostis curvula (assembly GCA_007726485.1). Lineage (NCBI taxonomy): Eukaryota > Viridiplantae > Streptophyta > Magnoliopsida > Poales > Poaceae > Eragrostis > Eragrostis curvula. The sequence goes on from CM017443.1 coordinate 9,131,537, forward strand.
TGCCGGAGCTTGCGCCAATAGTCGCCGGACGGGGAGAAGAGGATGTCGGCCCAGTCGTAGCCGACGATCTCGCCGGCGAGGAGCTTGGGCCGGGTGGCGAAGTTGGTGTCGTGGGTCTTGAGCACCGCGCGGGCCGTCTCCTTGGATGACGCCACCACCAGCGGCGTCTCGCCAAGCCGCAGCATCATGAGCGGGCCGTGCACGCGCGCCAGGTCCTGCAGCGCGCGGTGCGGCAGCACGTTCACCAGGTGGTGCATGCTGCCGATCACCGGCAGCTGCCACGGCCCCGGCGGCAGCTGTGCCCTCGGCCGCACGGCTAGCTTCACCAGCTGCAGCAGCGCCACGGCGACCACCGAGAGCAGCAGCGACTGGTAGAAATACTCGTCCATGGCGGCTGGCCAATTACCAAAATGTTATGCTCTCAAACTTGCTTTGTGTTGCCGGAGCTAGGGCACGCTGGCGTTTGCTCCCAGTGGCTCTTTGCTACTGTTGTGTTCACTTGTTGCTTGGTGATGGATCCCTGGGTGGTGTTTGGGGGGTTTTTATAGGGCAGAACCAGGCCAGGGGCCAGGCATTATTGCCCATGTCACGGAGGTGACGCAACATGCTACGGTCTCCATGCGATCATTAACTTAATAACAGATCCGATCAATCTGTTCATAAGTGCATGTTAATAAGTTTCATCAGGATCGTGATGAGCGTGCGTGCAACGGTGCATGTGGTGCCTAATGAGATGCCCTTAGTTTTTGCACATCAACTGCTGACTAAGGCTATAACAGAGCACATATGTACGTATCACTAGTCTAGATATGGTGGTACGTGTATCCATACCATTGTACGTGACAGCAATCACTGTCTCTCAAGGGTAAAAATAAGCGTATGAACATACCGTTTGATTGGTTTTGACAAACTAATGCACCCATGCATCAATCCTAATTAAACAACCTTTGTGATACGATTATGGCCACACATGCATGTGAGTGCGAAGCTGTAGTATACAGTAAAGAAGTCCATGACGCGTACACGTATTTACGTGCTTGCGCAGGCACATGGATTGGAAGTGAGGCACGTGCACGCTCCGCTTGAACACTGTTTAACCAGACCTTGCGATGTATACCAGGATATAATCCTAAACAATAGCTGCTGCTGAAGAAATAACTGCGAACACTGTAGCTGCTGCAAAACAGCCGCTGCAAAGCAGCGAGACGAACACGCTGTCAAACATGATCATTGACGTGTCCCTATGCCGTTTTTATTTTTTTTTATTACGTGACTACTCGATCGGATATATAGTTTGGCCAGCTGGTCAGGTTTATGTATACGTACACGCGGTGGTTAGGTTACAGATGGGGTACTGTATTCACAAGTTTTTGTCTCTGACTGTAAGTCTGAAACCAGCAAGCCATTAGGTGTTGATAAGGGTTTTATTAGTAGGGCGTGTTCGTTTCATTTAGAACTAAAGTTTAGGTCAAAGTTCTTGCTATTTAAAGATATTAAATAAAATATAATTACAAAACTTTTTGCAGAAACTTGGGCTACTTTGCGAGACGAATCTAATGACGGTAATTAAGATATGATTAGACGATGGTTACTGTAGCATCACTATAGCAAAATATAGCTTAATTAGGCTCGTTAGATTCGTCTCGTAAATTAGCACCCATCTGTAAAAAGATTTTGTAATTAGACTTTATTTAATACTCTTAAATAGCAAGATTTTATGGACTAAACTTTAGGACTAAAGTTAACGAACATGCCTTAAATCTGTCGTGGAAATATAATCTCCATAAGTATGCCTGCATGTGATTTGGACGTTGTAGTATTCATACGACTTAGCTGTGGTCCCATATGATGATGGTAATGAAGTACTCCTTCCGTTTTTTAATATATGACACCGTTGATATTTTTGTCACTTTGATCATCTTATTTATAAATATTTATGTAAATAGTTAAATATATTAGTTAACTTTAAAGTGTTTTTGATGATGAATCTAATGATATCATTTCATATTCAAAAAGTAATTATTTAAATCTATATTGTTGGTTAAAGTTCAACGAAAAAATCTATGGTGTCATATATTTAAAAACGAAAGGAGTAATTAGAGTACATCACCAATTGCATTATTGCCCATGTCACGAAGGTGACGCAACATGCTACGGTCTCCATGGGATCATTAACTTAATAACAGATCTGATCAATGTGTTCATACGTGCATGTTAATAAGTTTGATCAGGATCGTGATTAACGTGCGTGCATCGGTGCATGTGGTGCCTAATGAGATGCCCTTAGTTTTTGTACATTAACTGCTGACTAAGGCTATAACAGAGCACACATGTACGAATCACTAGTCTAGATATGGTGGCACGTGTAGCCATACCATTGTACGTGACAGCAATCACTGTCGACCAAGGGCCAAAATGTAAGAGGACACTTTTTTTTTAAAAAATGCGTATGAACATACGGTTTGATTGGTAATGTATCCGTCAATTATGGGCGTGTTCGGCGTTTTAGAGTCTAAAATTTAGAGGGGTTTAAACAAAAAAAATCTTGTCTTAAATAAAGTTTAATTACAAAACTAACTGCAGAACCCCCCCTCTAAATCGCGAGACGAATTTAACGAGGGTAGTTAAGCCGTGATTAGACGATATTTACTGTAGCATCACTGTAGCAAAACATAGATTAATTAGTCTCATTAGATTCGTCTCGTAAAGATGTACCCATCTGTAAAAAAGTTTTGTCATTAGACTTTATTTAATACTCCTAAATAATAAGATTCTCTTTAGAACTAAATTTTAGAGGGGTCTAAACAGGTGCAACGAACACACCCTATGTCTCAGCCAAGCTTTGTGACACGATGTATTACATGGCATTATGGCTCACATGCATGTGAGCGCGAAGCTGCGCGGTGTACAGTAAAGAATTTGCGTGACGCGTACACGTATTTACGCGTGTGCGTAGCCTCACCGATCGGAGGTGAGGGGAGCCGTATACGTTTAGCGTGTTCGTCTCGCTGTTTTGCAGCAGCTACAGTGTTCATAGTTATTTCTTCAACAGCAGTTACAGTGTTTTCAGCAACAGCTACAGTGCTCGCAGTTATTTTTCTGCAGCCATAACCGCAGCTACAGCGAAATGAACATGTTAGTGTTAGTGACTGCATAACTACGGTGGTGCGCGGTGGTTAAACGTGTCAAACATGGCCCATCGACGTGTACCTGTACCGTGTTGCCCTGTACATTTTTTTAACCTGACTACTCGAATAGTTTGGTCCTGCCGGTCATGTTTATTTATCTACCCGGTGGTTGAGTTACGGACGTGTACTGTATGCACAATTTTTTTTGTCTCTGACTGAAGTCTGAAACAAGCAGGCCACTGAGAGGGTGTTTGGTACTTATCTACCCGGTGGTTGAGTTACGGACGTGTACTGTATGCACAGTTTTTTTTTTTTTTGTCTCTGACTGAAGTCTGAAACAAGCAGGCCAAGACGACTTCTGCTTCTGCTTCTGTCAAAAAAATGCCAAACGGGTGGAGAACCAAAACAGATTCTCACCAATAGCATGAAGAATCCGTTCTGGTTTTTAACGTAGAAGCAGAAGCGGCATTTTCCAGCTTTCAACGGATTCTGCAGCAAACCATCCGAAGAATGCGTCAAGGCGCGCGCCCCCATGGCGGGCCCGCTATAACAACACCCTTATTATGGTTGTTGAAAAAAAGTCCATAGGTTACAAAGTAAATGTCCGATTTATGAATTAATTACACCGTTGTGATCGTTACGACGAGTTCCTCAAAACTAGACCACCCTCGACTATGTTTTGCAAACATTTTTTAAAAAAAAAATATTCAAATTTGATCTTATTAGTAATAATCTATTTAGAATTTAATTTATTATCTGTAATTATTTTTATTTCAATATGGTATACAAGGTGTGAATGAAGTAGAGCTCTAACTGTAGGGATACATGAGTCATTTCACATGCATAATCTATTTCAGAAAATAACAGGAGAATCTGTTTTGTCAAACGGCCTAACTGGAGAAGCTGCTTTGACAGAGAATCTAAAAGAAGCCAGAGAATCTGTTTTGACTCAGAATCCAGTGCAGAATCTGTTTTTTTAAGAATCCGAAGCCCTGGCAAAGAGGCCCTGAGTGTTGAGTCTTGTGACGAGGGTTTTATTAGTTAATCTGTTGTGGAGTCAAGTGGTAGTCCGGCATGATATCGATGGAGAAATTAGAGTACATTACCATTTGCTCTAGAAAATGATGCAGGCCTGCTATCACAAGCTAGTGGTGAAAGAGCCAAAGCAAAATAGAACAGAATCTACGTGCTGCAAAATGAGTTTTTTTTTTGCGAGTGAAAAATTTAAGCAAAATGAGTTTTCAATTTCAGCAAACAATAAGTAATTTAATCTTCAGTGGAGCCGTGCAATGTATATACTCTCTCGGGTTGATTGGCTTGTCTTGTGAATGTGTGATTGGAGGAAGGCAACGTATCCTATGAGAACCAGGTTCGTGTGAGAACTATGAGAACTTCAATCTGGACCACATGATTTTGATCCAATGGGGCGTATGAATTCAGGTGGGAGGGTGGATTTGCAAAATCACCGCCCACTTAATAATACTTTTGCAAATTCCCCCTCCCACCTCTCCCTATACGCCCCCTTAGATCAAGATCATGTGGCCCAGATTGAAGTTCTCATAGTTCTCACACGAACCTGGTTCTCATAGTATATGTTCCCTTGGAGGAATGTATGCATGTACCATAGGATGTGCAAGTCACAGCGATATTTTTCAAGAGTGGCTGGATTAGTAAATCTGCTTGCATCCGTGATTTGGCCGAGCGTTGCAGACTTCCTGATGCCTGAGTTTTTTATTTCGGCTTTTCTTACATATATTTTCTTCCATATATTTCGTTGGCCTCGAAACGAAAGGACGAGTTGCAGTGAAAACTGAAGCCTTGCTCCCTCCAGAGATTCTGACATTTTGTGCAAAGGAGAGGGAAAAAAAGGGTTAATTGTAAATTCCACCCATAAGTTGCCTCTAGTTTGATATCCTCCTCTTCTCCTAAGTTTATTTGTTGCAAAAACCACCTCACTTCACCCCAGTTTTGTTGCAAAAACCACCTCGATTTTTATGTACTCTCTCAAATAGGTTCAAAATTTTACCGTTGACGCTTGAATACATGAGTCGATTATATTAGCTCAAGTTGAGTTTCGGAATTTGGCCATATCTTATACTATTGTGGGCCTATCGCACTAGAACTCACTGTTTTATTTGTGTTTTCAACGTCTACAACTGTAGCCGAACATAGCAAATTCAACTGCTCGACGGTCTCACCGCTATCGTACACAGGTACGAGACTCGAGCTAGGAGCTAAACTTGCATTTTCGTGGCATTTTTTAACCTATTTGAAAGAGTATATGGAAACTGGGATGGTTTTTGCAACAAACTGGGGTGGGGTGGGGTGATTTTTGTAACAAACGAACTTATAAGGTGGAATATCAAACTAAGAACAACTTATGAAGTAGGATTTACAATTAAGAAAAAAAAAACGAACTGGACACAATCACGAGGCCAGAAAACTGATGCTTGTTCACGGGCCAAGTCGGCCCGTCATGTCATTGTAAACCAAGTCCAGCTCAACATTTTCCTGCCTGGTAAGTGCCGACGAATCGTCAATGAGTGTGTTGAGTTCCATGTGCGCGGTTACCGTTCACCAAGTTTATTTGGAGCCAAATTCTGGACTCCGGGATCTCAAAAGAAAAGAAAAATCTGGACTCCGGGAGAAACAGAAACGAGAAAAAAATTGTGGGTGTTCCTTTCAAAAATGAAAAATTCTGGATGGGTGGGTCGGTAAAGAGCAGAGGATCCGGCCCAGCATCTCCATCCTCCGATCCTCAGCAGCGCATCCATCCATCCACCCTTGCACACGACACCTGCGTGTTCGTCGACCTCCCCGCTGATGACATCATGCAGGTCGAGGCCCCGGACCTGTAACGAAACTGCTCGGCAGACTGTTTCAAGGACAGACGAAAAGGACTCTTCCAATGTCTCTGTGTTTTTTTTCCTCGATATCCAAAGATATTTACCATGCTCTTCGGTTTGTATCAGTTGTACTGTTGCCTACAGCTCGGAGGCAAGCGTGCTTCCTTCGGGGGTCCAGACAGACCTCTGTTCTGCATCTAGGGACCAATGCTCGACATGGCACGCGTGCGTAAAATAAAGAAGGGTTTGCAGAGCTTCCTGAGCAGCAAGACGAGCTCAGTGCTCGCCTCAACAGCCAGCGGTGTGGCTGAAGAAGTACGGAGCAGCTGCCAGTCACCGTCCGCTATCGCTTTCTCAACAGAGATGTTGGGTATATGGCACGCGAGAACACTGAACGGAGCTGGAAGGAGGTGCCGACTCAGCGGTCATCTAGTTCTAGAAGGAAAGCATGCCGTCCGTCGTCGACAGAAGTATATGGATGCCTACCATCGATCGTAGCATGGGAATGCAGTAGTCCCTCCCGTTGAGAACGCATCTCAAGACAGGACAAAAGGACACGTCTAATGTCAGCTTGGAGGCAAAGCGTGCTTCCGAGCCAGTCAGGCTGACATCTGCATCGGCATGGTACGCGTGCGAAAAGCCAAGGAAAAGAAAAACTCCGTCCAAGCAGCGAACTCGCGTCGTGAGTCTGATCCCCCACAATGCCTCAAGCAGAACGGCTGAACTCGCAGACTCAGCAGCATGGCGATGTCAAAGCATCATCAGACACGACTCAGGAGACACTGGTACATGCAGTTCGCAAGAGACCGGGCATCTCGGTACAAATGCTGCTGCCACGATCAAAACACTGCCAGAAGAACATCACGCTTCCGCTAACAGACGACACATGACAAACCGCGCTGCCTCAACAAGATTGTACCATTGCACTGAACATGAGGGTACACTTTGGTTCCTAGGTGTTGCGACTTTTACAAGCACTGATGCCTGCCTGCTCCAATCCCCTAACACCATCTCCCAGACATACAACTGCAGCTCAATGTTTACACTGCAGCAGAGAGAATGGCCCTAGCACAGCATGAACAGAAAAAGAAAATAAAGCTACAAAATTATGAGTCTTTGATGAGGAACACTCCATTAACCATCCGAGCGACAAATTTCTTTCGCCATCGATTCTTCTCCAAGAGCTAATTAGCTAATTCTCCACCCCAACTGTTAGAAGCAGAACTTATGTACAGGTACTAGGCTCTTCTTCTTTTGGTCCTCCCTTCACCAGGAAGGGAGGCTACCGAAAGCCTGAAAGATCAGGCTGGCTGGGCGAGCACTCGGTTGTGGTTGTGATCGCCTTCATAGGTAACAATCAGCATCGAGGGGTCGTCGACGCACCTCTCGACGTGCTTCCTTGCTGGGCAGCCTCTCACACTGCTACACTTGTAGTAACCCCTGAAAGACAACGAGCACCCGTCAGTATTCTTAGTTCTGCATATTTGACAAAATAACAAGATAGTAAACTGTATTTGGGGAGGTTGCCAGTTGTAACCTTTCAAGGATTGCAACAGGCATGCTACCAGAATTAGAACAGCTTGTTTTCAAATGACATGTTACTTGGCAAAAGACTGAACAAACTGAATAACTTAACTAGAAGCAAAACAACCAATTTCTGAAAAATATGTCACTTTCACTATACTATAATCAGTAACTAAACAGTTGGAGGAATACATCTTTAAAATTGTCACACAAAGTCAATAGATAAAAAATATTTCTATGTCTTCATATCAGTTAACCTTTGTGATGGATAGAAACTAGATGGTGGATCTTGCATCACAAATTTCCAATCAAGATGTGCTTAAATTTTCTGAATACGAACAAGACAAAGCTTTAAGTTGGACCAGACTTTTTGAGTGAAACTAAATAAACCTTGTTTCCTAGAATAAAGCAGCAAAACAGACGAACCATGCACACTGAACTAGCACATATAAAAATTTATACGAGTGGCACGATGATAAAACTAAGCATGGACAATAGTATAAGAAAATTCAGTGGAATGATTGAAAGGGCGACAGAAAGATCACGCGTTTAGCAGTACCTAGGATGCGGGGATCCCTTTATTGGCTTCTGTCCATATTTCCTCCATGAGAACTCATCAGCAGGGATGTCAGCAACCTTGTTGCTTATTGCAGGGACTTTGATAGACCTCCTTATCCTCAGCTTCCTGCAGTTACATACAATCAGTGAATCTAAAATAATAAAAAAAGGAGCATGAGATTAGTACTGTGGTATAACAAAAGAATTCCAACCTTTTCTTCGCACAATGGCACCGTGTCGCGCAACGGCCACTGCCATCCTCCCTACCAGTGCACCTCCTCCTTTGCCCACCCAACTCCGGAGTGCTAGACGTCTGAGAGCCACTAACTAGCTGGAAAGGCCTGCTACCGCGGCTCACATCCAAACTCGCAAGACTCCCCTCCATGCTCAGAGAGGAGAGGAACGAGCGAGAAGACGATGCTGTGCAATTGGAGTTGTCAAACTTGAGATTAACACCCTTGCCACCAGATGTCATGGTACCACCCTGATCCTGATCACCAAGGTTGCTCCTCTTCATCATCTCACTCTGAATCTTCATCTGCTGCATGAACTGAAACCTCTGGTAGCTCTGATGCTGCTGGATGAAATGAAGGTGTGCCGCAGGCAATGCCGGGTGCGGCGTCCCAGCTGGCGGCGCCACAGACACCGGCTGGACTAGCTGGACAGGAGGAGTCTGCGATGGTCGTTCCAAATCGACAACCGGATTCTCTAAAAGCAACCTCTTGGGGAATTGAGGAGGGATCCTCACGGGTTCCTTCGACGACGAGCCCTCCACCTTTTGGTACCTTGGAAACAGTTGGAGGCTAGTGATCGGGCTCGGGGTCGGCGTCTTGGCTGCAGTGGCAGCAGCAGCCACTGCAGAGCTCTCCAAGAAGAGGTTGCTGTCGATGATAGGCAGGGGCTTCTTGACCCTCCTGACCCTGGCATGGCCCTGGCGGCCGTTGCCATTGGCGAGCTTGGAGGTCAGGGATCCAAACTTGGAGACGGCCTCCCCAGTGGCCGCCACGAGATCCTTGTTGGGGACGAGCTGGCCATGGGGGTTGGAGAGGAGGGCCAGCACCCGGTGGCAGCTCTGAACTGCCGCCCTGTTGGCTTCCTCCATCCCCTCCATGGACGCCCCCCTTCCCCCTCCCTGCAACCAACAATCAACAAAAAAAACAAATCGCTTCTTGAGCCCTCTGTCCGATCATGAACACGAATCAGACACCCCCACAGAGATTCATTCCACACATGCCCTAAGCTAGCAAATTCTATGGACACAGAACGAACATTTTATCCACTGGGGAAAAAAAAAGGGAACAGTAAAAGAGGGACGACAGATCACGAAAACGAACATTTCAACAATAGGTTGATATTCCGGTGGCTCTAATCATGCCGTGCCATAAAAAAGATCGCATCCTCCCTAGATTTCGAGCAGGCTGAATAAACAAGTCGCGGCTCGACGCAGTAGATTCCCGCAATCATGATGCACATGAAGGCGGCACTTGGGCGACCAGCCGAGCTAAAATTGGGCACGCGAGCACGGAAACAGGGCTCTTAAATGGTCCAAATGAGTACTAAAATCAGGCAACATGACAACCCAACAAACACCTGAACCTACACTCGCACAAAGGCCGCAGCAGCACACGCATCGCCACCCTGCTCGTATGATATCAACCGAAGATAAAACCGCCAAACAAAATCGAGGGGAAAAAATCTACGCCACCAAGCATATCGGTACGAACAGAACGAAACTCGCCACGGAATCAATGGGGCCGACGAACAGACAGATACACTCATGCAGGCATGATCTTGGCCGCAAGGCAGTAGCAAGAAGAGTAGGAGAAGGTGAAAAGAACCGAACCTGACGGAGCTCCCTCCGCTCCTCCTCGCTGCAGACAACGGCCGGCTCGAAGGAAGACGAGACGAAGAGAGAGAGGCTTGTTCGGCTGGGAGTACAAGCGAAGACGAAGCAAGCGGCAGCAGCCCAAGCCAGCCGAGGCAGAGTGGAGTGAGTGAATCAATAAATAAACAAACAAATACGGGTAGGGGGTGTGGCCAGGCCAAGGTCAGGGCAGTGCTCTCGCTTTTCGCCTTTTTTTATTCGGCTTTGTGCTCTCTCGTATTCCTTCCTCGGGCACGCAAAAATACTGCGCGGCGGGGCCACCGATGTGGGCCCGGATGATCGCGGCCGTCCATCGCGCCCGTCCCTGTCCTGCGCTTAGACTTTTTCCTTGTCTCTGATTTTTTGTTCCTCCAAAATTTTTTTTCTCTTTGGGGGTGGTGTGAGGATGTGGGGTTGGGTTCCGGGCTCGCTGCCGTTTCGTCAAAGGTGTGAGCTGTGTCAGAGGCCAGCAACAGTAGTGGACGAGGTGGGCCCCGGGTTCCTCTCTCAATCCCGCCTTCCTGCTCCTCGTGAGCGCTCGCCACTCTCGCCACCTTCACGTTGTGCTGGCTACGTGGTGTGGTGCGCTGTGTGTGAGCAAGCGTAACGTCTAGTGCAATTCTTTGGGTGGAATTAATGTGCTGAGGAAGTGAACAAATCCTAGCTTCAACCTTGATGTCAGTCTGGAAGTCATTTATAGCATGCCTTTGTCCATATATCATATCTTAGATGCAGTGGCGAGTCTAGGGTTGGAGTTGGGGGTGGGCCGAATTTTTTTTTCGCCGTACAACAAATTCAACATGTGATCTTATAGAAGTTCAAGAGACTAATAAATTTTCTTCGAAACATAGTAAAATCACAATAATGATACAATATAAGCTTACAACGATTAAAAAGATACAAAAAAAATGTATTAGTAAATGATCTTTTTCTGCAAAAGTATTAGTAAATGATCACTGCAAAGAAAAAATATTCTAGATGCTCTACAGGCTTGGAAGTGGCCGAAATTAAGAGAACCATCTCCATTTTTATCGTAAGAAAGAGAACTGCTGAGAAAGGAATCGAAGCAAATAACGAAGGGGAAAGATGGAAGGGAAAACAAACAAAAAACGAAAGGAGAAAGAGAGTCGATCTCAGGTAGGAAACGGAGGAACAAATAGAGAATTCCCAGCGCGACAGCCCATCTCTCCTATGTCCAGTGGACGAGACTCTTCGGCCAACGCGGAGGGCTCAAGCGCAAGCCAAGGCGACCATCACGAACACAAGTCAGAGTCGTGCTGCTTCTTGAAAGGAGGACTATGGCGACGAGATGGACGGCAGCTGCGTAGGAGGTGAGGTGCTCCTGCCGTGCCACGCCCGAAGCAGCAGGGGCAGCACCGCGGCGGGCAGGCGTAGGTCCGCAAGTAGGATGGCCGTGCCCCGCTTCTTCGCTTGGAGTCGCTTTCTCGTCTCGGTCTCGCTCGCCATGGCTGAGCGCTTCGGTGTCGAAACAGAGGCGGTGGGCTCTCGGTCGGCCGAATCTGGGGGTGGGCCGCGGCCCACCCGGCCCACCCTCTAGACTCGCCACTGCTTAGATGGACAGATAATGGCCAGATATTCGCATATTTAGTGTACTTCTATTTCTTGCTTATTTAAAACTAGAGTATCCAATGCTGCAAATGTTGGTTTTCTTGCTGGTTACAGCCATTGGCGGAACATGGAAGAAAATTAAGGTGTGGCAAAGTCTATACGACAGAGAAGGGTGCGCCGCTCGTTTTCACGTACATTGTTTTTTACGAAGTGTGAACAAAATCACATATGAGCTCCCACAATAACCAGTTTCGCAACGATTCATGAGTCAAAGTTACGCAACAGATTTCCCTCCTTGAGTTGTGCCGCCATATGCGGACGAGATCGAGGAACGCCCGTTGATTCATGAGCAAAGCAAAGGAAACCGGGGAAAGCAAAACACGGGTTCTCATGGAAAATTGGCAGTACATCATAGATTGTCATGCCATTACCAGGTACTCCGGCACTGCTTTCAGCTAAGGTTTCCAACTTTACAAGTGCAATGTGTATTTTTCGTAGTGCGTAATTATATTTTTTAGCTTAGAAATAGCTAGTGTGTCCAATATTTCAAAGTTTGCTTAATTGTATCCTTGCTACAACTAGAATATCCCAAAATTACTACCAATAGATGTAATTCTTCGTAGCTTCATTGTGCAAATCCTCGTAACTTTGTGTGTTTTACTTCTTTGCTTGTAAATGCACTTGGTTTGTAATGATAGCCACCTAAAGAAGGGGCATGTTTTCCAACATGAAATGGAAAGAGGTGGGATGTAGAGCATTTGGTATAACACAAAAAAATGATAATTAGAACAATCATAGATAAGAGCAATACAAAGACATAATATAGCATTGAAATTCAGTGAAAATGTAGCCTTGAACAGAGCTTGCTTCCGTACTTTTGCATATATGTCATTTTAGTTCAATTATATACAACCAACGGGCTAGAAAGATTGTTAGTTAAACTAACAAGGCCTAATAACTCTGGTTTTACTTTTTATTAACGAGCAATTAAGTTAGCAATATAGGATTATACTGAAGCTATCACTATCCTGGCACTAAAAATGGACTGTTATACACTAACTTTCAACATTTACCCGCGCCGTTTTTCCCACAAGAGAGTGGCATAGCTGTTTTACTCGGAAGCCTTTCGCAGAAGATCCGCGCCTCCTCCCCTGAAGCCGTTGGATAGTCACAGCGAATCAGCGCGCGACACGTAGAGCGGCCGGGTCGGGCGTGCTTGGAGGCACTGGTCCACGGCCTGCTCGCCACGCTCACTGTCATGTGGGCCCAATGGGTGCGGGCCTCTTCCCTCGTTCGCGGTTCCGGCCGCACGCGCGCCGCCGTGCTTGTGCCCGAGTCCCGACCGCGACCGGCGTCTTACGGCTAGACCCGTCCAAAGTTGACGAGCGAGGCAGAAGCTGCGGTCCTCCACTTTTTTTAGTTGCGCAATCGTCTATGTAGAAAAGAAAGGAAAACACACAATATTGAATATTTAGTGTTTTTTTTAAGAACACTCACAAGTCACGGTGGCTTTATGCTCCTACCTGAGCTCAAACACTTTAGTTTGTTGAGGATATATATCTTTCGAAGTGCGTCAAGATATTGTTTAGGTACAAATCCATGTGTCGTGATTGGATTACGTCTTGGAAAGCCAGGCACCCATGTACTTAGCATCTGCTTACGCCCACGCAGATGGCACTATAATTGAAAAATGTGTTTTCGAGCGTCGCTCCAACAACTTCGATCACTCCTACTAAAGAAACAACTTCGAGCATGTCTAAAAGGGGTTTAGATTCTACTAGTATTTTAATCACAAAAAAAAGATTCTACTAGTATTTTAATTTATTTTCCTGATTCGTTTGGCACCGTGTCGATATATGCAACGTGAAGAAAGTTTAATTCTGCATTTGTAACAAATTGATACTTGGCATCGTCCTTAATGAAAGAGACGTAACTTCCCCATCAGTGATATTGAATATTTGAAATAACGGCCTACTAATCATACATGTCATTAGGTAATGTGGAGCAAAACGATTGTTTGGCCAGAATTCCACAGAATCAAGTTAATTTAAATCAAATTATGGTATGATGAGAGCAACCAAGAATGTCAGAGATTGCGCGTAAATTAATTCAGTCCAATCATCACTAAAATATTTCTACTATATATTTGTCACTGTATGCTTTCCGTTTCTCGAATTAAATGGTAAAACAGCTACGTGTTGAAACTTGAGACACGATCGCTTTTATACAGCTATACTGTACGTACGGATCAACACTCCAGCATGATTAGTAAAGCTGACCTTTTTCTAGTGATCGACCGCGACAGATCAAATAATAATTATCAACAAGTGATAGAGTAGCTAGCGTTTGTACGGTACGTTTACGACTACGAGGGAAAACAAAAGGAACTAAAGCAAGAGTACGCCCCCCTAATGATAGTCGCCTGTACCTAACAGAGCTCGAGCGTCCAAATCGCACGTGTGATCGTCTTTAGTTACTTTTGGAGAAAAAAAATGTTAATTGTGTTGCGATGATGATCATCCCCTCCGACCTGGTACAATAATTACGGAGTATGACCCCTCCTATTCTGATCCTGTTGATACGGGTATGAATGGATAATCATCATCATGCTCTGGGAAGAACACAGAACGATTTGGCGATAATGCATGCGTGTAAGTCTAACTTCGTCGTGATGCGCTGCTGCTTGATACAATAGTAACACAGAGGAAATAATCACCAAAAAAAAAAACAGAGGGAATTCACACACAAGCCCCTTAAACTTGATCAAATTCTCATAATGATCATATTGACTTGCTTCACTAATCCAAATCCATAAGCATGTCCCACTATGAGGTAATGCATCTCTATCATACTGTACATAACACTACACCACAAGCCCATTACAGCGGCGGACCACAACCCACTATAGTGGCGGTTCCGCTGGTCCGCCGCTACGGAAGTGCCGCTACAAATCAACTTTTTAGCGGCGGCCGGCTGAAGCCGCCGCTACAAAACAATTTGTAGAGGCAGAGTTTGATGTAAACAGCCGCTACAAACGTACTTAGTAGAGGCGGCTTATAACGAAAACCGCCGCTAGAAATGTAATTGTCAGCGGCGGTCTTCAACCTCATCCGCCGCTACTAAGCTTTTTCTAGCGGCGGTGCCGATATACACCGCCGCTACAAAAGAATATGTGGCGGCGGCTGATGTGTTATAGTATCGACGGATGGTATTACGGTCCGCCGCTAATTTGTGGTTTGGGAAAAAAAATTAATGAGATGTATTTCGAATAACATGTCCAGAAATAGCAGATTACAAATACACAATCACAGATCAGATAACATAACATAATATCATCACATATCAGGTAACAAAACACTATATCATCACAGATCAGATAACAAACCACACTATCATCACAATTAAGTTCCACATCCACATGATCAAGGTTTCATATATACACCATTACATTGCCAAAGTTTGCAATGAACTAGCCTAGCTATTCATCAATCGGTGGGAAATCTTCATCTAAGTCATCAAGAGGTACAGCATTGTTCTTTTCTTCCTTTTCTGGCTCATATGGTTGCCTTGAACCGCACCAAAGACAAAGCTGCCGGTGATTAATGGCTAGTTCATCTGCAGCATTGAAGTACTTACCTGTAGGATAAATGACCTCTCTTAGAAGGAAATGACACATGTTAGCGATGACTACTAACAGATGGCCTTCACTCAGACTAAGAGGTCCTTGCTTGGACGGCACAACCTTATTTTGCTGCCTATTCTTTCTCTGCATCCCAAAGAATTAGTGTAAGAGTACTGATTTATTAAAGGAAAATGAAATGAATATGAAAAGTACAAGTAAATAAGCAGCAGGAAATGCTTACGATCTCATCCTTTTCTCTCTGAGAAAGTTCTACAACGCGATCCAAGTACTTTGACGAACTTCTGGCAAACCAGCAAGTGTAGTATCCGCAATGGACACTTTCCGGAGGTTGTTTGTAGCACTGTAAATAGCGAAACACATGTTAGATCGATATATCATACTAAGAGATGCATGCATTTTATAAAATGTAGATGTGTTACCCATGGGAAGTTGTTTCGAAAGTACATCTTTTTCTTCCGTTTTGGGCTGCCTATACCTCCATCCCTCACATAGTTCTCGTAAGCGCTATTGAAATGCGAAGAAGTCGTGTTACAAAAATTTGTGCGGCCTAATATGTTTTCATGAAGAAGTTTCTTAATTACCAGTTAAAGACGCTAACAATATCCTTGTAGCTATCTGGGTCAGTGTATGCACTATCCAACACTTGGCACCAACCATTTGTCGGGATTAGCAGAAAACATATCCAATGTTGGCTACAAATAATTTGGGACGTTAGTCATTCATTTACTAGTTCATGAATTTCGAAAATAGATAAGAGAATAATAGCGAAGAGAAGGGCTCACTTCAAGTTGTAGGGGCAAACAATGATTTCTTTGTCTTGCCACTTCATGAAACAATCATAAATATACGTCGCGACTTCACTCCTCTTTTTAGCTATCAACTTCTTCTTGAGATCCGCTATCTCTTTTCGAGTCTTCTTTGCGTGCTGCATCTTTCCATCAAGCACTGGGTTGATGGCGCTTTGAGATACTAGGATCGGGTTTAGGTACCCGGTCTTCCACCTCTTCTTGGTGTGATACCATTGTCGAGTTTGATCGGTCATATTCAATCTACAAAGAGCGGTAGTCATCATTTACTAGGACATGAAATACGAAATAAGAAATTATGAAATGGACAGAGACACTTACAGGCACCATAGTGTTATGAAGTTGATGTCGAGCTTGTTAAGCCGGTACAAATCGTGCAAATCGGAGAAGAATAAGGCAAATGAAAATGGGTCAGAGTTGAAGGCCTCCCGGGGAACACGACAACTGATGTAGGACACTCCTTGTTTGCTTGCCTCCATGTACCAGTCATGCATCTTGTGCATCTCCCACGGCAGTTCGTTGTTGAAGCGCTTGCTTGGTAAAAGAGGCTTCCCCAGTTCGAATGTCGGATAGTCGTCGTCGTGCAAGTCCTCGTACGAGACTGGCTGGCGACACTCAACATTATCAACATCAGCAATTTGTTGCGTGGAAGGCCCTTTCCAGTTCCTCCTCATTGAGTCAAGGAACATCTCCACATTATCATGCTTCTCTTTCTTGTCGTATGGAGTAATTGTCTTTGGAATTGGAGGCTTGTATGCTTTCGAATGTGCCTCACGCGAATCCAGTTCATTGTCATTCATAACATTTGCACTTTCAATGTCGGCCCCTTTGTCACCTTCCGCGGCAATGTCGGCCCCTTTGTCAGTTTCCGCGGCAATGTCGGCCCCTTTGTCAGTTTCCGCGGTACTGAGCACCTTAGCACCTACAACCTCGGTCCTTTCCTCAGGTTCATTAGTATAGGGTGGCTTAGGACTTTCAACCTCGCCCCTTTTGTCATCGTCCTTAGGACTAGGCACCCTAGGCCCCTCCACGCGAGGGCTCCAGCCATCATCTTGACCCTTAGCTTCACCAGTTGTTTTGATTCCGGAACCTGACCCTGAATTAGGAGATGGTTGCCCGCCATCCTTGTCGTCGGGCGCACCATTTTGGCTAGCATGGTGTGAATCGTGACAGGACTTCGGAGACGGCCGTGGTGTGGAGCTGCCGCACACAACATATTGTTGATTCCACATGATGAAAGTGTTGAGAGCGTCCTGGAGAGTTTCTATCCCCTCCTCAACAAATGGGACTTCGATATCGTAGTCCTCATGTCCAGGCACTATATCAGACACACTTACCCTGACGTAGCCATGAGGAATATGTCGATGGTGTACCGTTTCACCCGGAAGTGCCATGCCTCTGGCGACTAGCAATTTCTTTCCCTTGTGCCCATATGGGATGTACAGTTCACATGGAGTGCTCTCAGTGATCTTTTCTGCTGTGTTCCCTTGATCTTGTGTCACCTGAACTTGTGACGCTGGCCTATTCATTGATTCCCTCAGAGCCATATATTTCTCAAGATTTACTGCCACCGGTTGAAGGTGAGCAGGTGGAGCAGCTAAATTGGGATTCTGCTTCTGGAAGTCATTAAATTTTGAAGCAAATTCATTAGTAGCTGTCTCCGCAATGTCCTGCTTGTAGAAGTGCTTCTTCTTGTACAAGCTGCCGCCAGTGGAGGCATCCGAAGCTTCCGGGAAACCATCTTTCCATGTGCCCGATGATGTAAGACCTCGGATGCGCCCTCCGTGCTCGTTCTTTCCTAGAGCCTTGGTGAGCGTGTCCATGTGATACGTTGGCTTAAATAGACCTAGCTCTTTTTCCTTCTGGATTGGACCCGTTATCTTCTGCATGACTTCACTGACAGGAGGGTCCTTGAAAATGAGCTGGCCATCATCAGTTAAGTCCGAGCGAGCAAGACACCAATTCTTGGTACGTTCCTCGGTACCCTCTGGGAATGGGCTTGGTATCCCTTGTTCTTGGAGCTTATTTTCGATCTCCCTCCATAAAGGTATCTTCGCTTGGTAACCGCCCGGTCCTAGGTGGACTGGGTACTGGTTCATCTTGTTCACCTCTTGCATCTTCCTACTCAACTCCATAGCCTCTGCGCTGGTCTTCTGCTGAACAAATTCAAGCCAATCGTCTTTTCGGATTTTTCCCATGACCGACTCAGGTGGGGTGAGGCCCTTCTTCACATAATTGCAGTTGAGCTTCGCCTTGTAATCGCGAAAGATCTTGTTGAGCTCTTTCATTGTAGCCCATCTGCCTTTTTTCTCATATTTAGCAGGGAAGCGGATTTTCTTCTTCACAGCTTTCCACATTTCCTCTTTGCGGTCCTTCGGCGCTAAGCGCCAATCTTCCCAGGTGATTCTACACAGATCCCTGCACACAACGCCGCAGCAGTTGCGCCACTTTGCGCATATACCCTCTGGTTTTGATGGTTTCCCATCAACGGGATTTATCTCTAGCACATCATACGTGCCCTCTGCCTTGTTTGCCGAGCGTTGACCGCGCTTCCGCTTCATTGGGCTCGGTTGGACGGCCACTTCTTCCGTGTCGTCCTCAACGGCAGGATGGAGCGCGATCTCTTTCGAGAGTTTTCGGCGGGCGCTTCATCGAGGTTACATCTACATTGGAAAATAGATTTAGATCAATTGATGGTCATGAAAGGAAATTGAGAAAATAAATGATAGCGATTTGACAACATGAAGGAAGCAATGACCGGATACCTCCTCCCCAGGATCAAAATCTTTGTCCATGTCGTCTTGTGTGGGTTTTGGTCGGTGTTCCCGAGGAAAAGGATCCTCAGGTTCCTCCCAGGGACCGCTATGATCACTGCCTCCATCCTCGGCACCGGAGTGCTCATGTTCATCGCCATCCACGTTGTCTTCAGTGTACTCGATCATCTTAGTTCCAGACTCTTGCGGCACGCCCACACCTTCCGAAGCAGTCTTGTTCTCCATTCGTAGGAGTTAGAAGACTAAAATTTTAAATTTAAACCTATCAGCAACTATGGATCGGAGAGGGATGTTGTGCTACAGATTTTGCTTTGTGTGTTCTTGTAACATAGGACTGGGGAGAGGATTGATTCCTATTTTCCTATCTTGCACACTAATTCAAATTGGGGATTGATTCCTATTTTCCTATCTTGCACACTAATTTAAAACAATATAAATATATTTCGAAATCTACATTTTTTTGAAAATAAATCAGCAGCATTTAAAAAATCACATTGTGGAGCACGAATTTATGTTCACATCCATGAAAATGGCAAGCACAACTGCAGTGATAATTAACAAGCAGACATGCAGCAGTCTGAACATGGCTAGCAAGCAGCATATCTTAATTTTTGGCATTTCCAGTGAGCAATAACAAGCAGCTAGGCATCAAGCAGTGAGCTATATCAATGCACTTTCATGTTCAGATTTACCATGGACGTGTGGTGAAACTGAGTTGCTTTACTTTTAAATTCAGAAATTGCACTTTCAGCTAGCAGTGAGCAAAACATTTTTTTCCTTTCAGCTGAGACAGTAATACGCTTTCCATCTTCTCCTTCCCTAAACTGAACTAGCTTGATTCAGAAACAGGGCATGCTATACGTTGGTGCCATCGAGCAAAAAAAAAAAACACGAAGGCAAGCAGCAGTAGCACACACACAGCCAAGACGACGCGACCAGCCAGGCTCACAGAGATTGGTGTTCAACTAGTACTAACTAAATAATATGAGCAATGCTAACTAACACAGGGTCCTTAAACAACATAATGGTAACTAAATAATATGATTACATACTCAACTGACGCTTGCAATTTGCAAAGGCACTTTTAGCTATTGCCTTATCGCACACACACAGCCAAGCAGTGAGGTATTGCCTTATCGCATTTTTTATTTTGTTCTTACGGTATGACTGTATATCTAGCTTATAGTACATTGCTACGGTAAACAAACGTCTATTCATCTACAGTATGATTTTCGAAAACAACTTTGTGAATCAATAGCATTGTGAATCCATTACTAAACTGAGTATTTTTCTTCTTGTTAATTATCACTGCAGACGAGGAGGAGGGGCGCACCTGGGGTCAGCGAGGAGGAGCGGACCCGAGGTCGTCGGCGAGGGCGCTCGAGGTCCTCGGCGTGGGGGCCGCGAGGAGGAGGGGCCCGAGGTCGTCGGCGAGGGGGCTCGATGTCGTCGCCGTGGGGGCGCGAGGAGGAGGGGCCCGAGGTCGTCAGCGAGGGGGCTCGAGGTCGTCGCCTTGGGGGGCGCGAGGAGGAGGGGCCTGAGGTCGTCGGGGAGGGGCCGAGGTCGTCGACGAGAGGCCCTCGACGCCGGGGATCTTGGAGGTGTCCGAGGTCGCGGCGGCGACCTCGTCGGGGAGGGGGGCGCGACGACGAGGCGGCGAGGGGGCGTCGAGGTGGTCAGGGATGGGGCGGCCACAGCAAGTGGCTCTCCACGCGGCGGATCTTCGGGCTCCAGCTCGTAGGGGAGGGAGCCGCGATGAGGCGGCGGCGGCGGCGCGGTGGGAAAATCCGGCAGCCTGACGGCGTGGTGGAAGAAGCGCCGGGGATTTAGGGTTTAACGCCGTGTGTGGACAATTTTATAGACGGATTGTAAGCGGCGGATAAAGATGGCGTCATCCAAAAAACCACCGCTGAAAATAGGAAATTAAAGCGGCGGATTATGATGTCATCCATAAAACCGCCGCTACAAATAGCCCAAACAAGGTAAACTCTATCTTCCGAGCCGCACAATTTGGATCCGACGCTGCGTCACAGAACTGCCCGAAGCGGCTTTTCAGCCCTGTGGGGTCTACCGGTTAGTGAGGCGACCAAGAGGCGGGGAGCGTTTCCAAACTTCCAGTTCCTCATTTCATCCCGTCCTCTCTCTCTCTAGCTTTTGCTTTCTCTCTCTTTCCCCTTCTCGTCGCCGACGCAATCGCTGACAAATCCACCGGCGATTGGTCGGCGAATCGCCAGCGAGAGGGGGCACATTCGGTCATGTAAAAACAGAACATCATACGAAAATGTATTGTTAATGCAATTGTAGGAAATAAAGTACATATAATATTATATGAACCAGGCCATCATAGGAAAATGTTACATATTATGTTTTTCATTCATCCCTTCACTACTTTTCCGTCGCAATCACTGCGCATGTAAGGCTTGTTTGTTGGATACGTGAGTCTTACTTCTAACAGTTTGAAATTATTTGGATCCAGGAAAAATGGCACCTCATCATACTGATTGTAGTCATCTCCATCTTCCACATTGTCTACACCCACGATTCTTTGTTTCCCAGGAACAATGATGCACTTATTTGGATTACCGGGGTCAGGTGAATACCACACTTGTTCCACGGACCGGGCAAGCATCCAAGGGTCATCTTTGTAACCTACATTGTCGAGATCTAAGATTTGTAACCCATATTCGTCTGTTTGCACACCATCTGGCTTGACCCATTTGCACCGAAATATTGGGAGCTGTAAATTTTCTCTGTAGTCTAGTTCCCATATTTCCTCAATGTACCCATAGTATGAAGTCAACGTTCCATCTGCGTCATAGGATTCTGTTCGAACCCCAAAGTTTTGACACTTGCTCCTTTTATCCTTTTGTTTCGTGTGAAAGGTGAACCCATTGATGTCATATGCTTGAAAGGTCACCACAGACATTGAGGGGCGACAAGCCAACCTTCTCAACATTTTCTCATCAACTGTGTCACCACTTGGTAGGTCCAAATTGCTCAACCACGTGGTGAAGAAACGCTTATGTTCATTTATTATCCAATCATCTGGGCATTCCTTATTGTTGTTGCGAAGCTCCTGCAGGTGTTGCTCAAAGTACGGCCCCACGATGTCAAGTTGTTGCAAGATGCTATAATGTGCTTTTTCCACCTCTGTGTAATCACGAGCTAGGAATACTTTCCTGCCAGCGATTCCTTTCCCGGCTAGCCTGCCCTCATGACGATGAACTGGAAGTCCAATCGACCTTTTGTCTTTAATGTAATCCAAGAGACACTCAATGATCTCCTCTGTCGTGTATCCCTCAATCATCGATCCCTCAGGGTGGGAACGGGTCCGTACATATCGCTTCATTACATACATGAACCGCTCGAAAGGAAACATGTGATGCAGGTACACAGGCCCAAGTGCAAATACCTGGTCAGGTATATGAATCATGAAGTGTTCCATCGTATCAAAGAAGGATGGAGGGAAGCACATCTCAAGCATGCACATTGTTTCCTTTATGTGGGTCCGTAGGTCTTCCAACTCGTCAAAACTTATCACCTTTTTGCTGATTGCATTGAAGAAGTAGCACAGGCGCGTGATTGCCAACTTTACGTACTCTGGTTTGATTGCTCGGATCGCGATAGCGAGGTACACCGAAAGCATTGTATGACAATCATGAGTGTTGTATCCACTTATCTTCAACTCTTGCATGTTAACAAGATTCTTGACATTGCGCGAGTAACCGGTCGGGACTTTAATCTCGCGTAAGCACTTGCAGAACGCTTTTTTCTCCTCCTTCGTCAGGGTGTAGCTTGCCGGGGGGAGGTAGAACTTGCCATTTGCCCTTTCTTGAGGGTGTAGCTCCGGCCTTATTCCCAACTCGACAAGATCTCTACGTGCTCTCAGCCCGTCCTTTGTCTTCCCGGATGTGTCCGTCAATAGTCCACTAGTGCTATCAAATACACCATTCCCAACGTGCATCAAATCGATGGCATGAGGCACTTCCAACGTTTCCCAGTAATCGAGGAACCTATAGAATATCGATTTCTTCTTAAATGGAAGATTCTTTTCAGCTGCAGACTTGTTGGCCCCTTTGTGGCGCTTCCCATAAACAACCTTGATGTTTTTGACCATGTCAAACACAATCCTACCGGTGCAACGTCGGGGTGGTCTATCATTCTCTACATTACCATCAAATTGTCGAGCCATCCGGCGATACGGGTGGTTTCTTGGTAAGAATCGTCGATGTCGCATGTACACTAGCTTCTTTGAACATTTTAGATACACGTGGGATGTATCGTCAACGCATACTACACAAGCCGCCTTGCCTTTGACCTGTCCTGATAGCGTTCTGAGTGCTGGACAATCATTTATTGTCACAAAAATGATGGCTTTCAGGGTGAAGTATTCTCGGTTATACTCGTCCCACATACGTACCCCCTCTAACCACAATTTCTGCATGTCCTCCATCAAGGGTTCCAAAAACACATCTATATCAATACCTGGTTGCTCAGCCCAGATATAAGACATGTCAACAATATGTACTTGCGTTTATGGCACAACCAGGGAGGGATGTTGTAGATTGACATAAGCACTGGCCAAGTACTGTGGGGGTTCGTCATTTGGCCAAACGGATTCATTCCGTCTGTACTCAATGCGAACCTTATATTCCTTGCTTCATCGGCGAACTTTTTATGCACATTGTTGAAGTTTTTCCATTGACTTCCATCAGCAGGATGACGAATCTTATCATCCCCCTTACGCGTGTGCCATGTCATCAATTTAGCATCTCTGGGGTTTGCAAACAGACGCCTCAGACGATCGACCACAGGTAGGTACCACATAACAAGAGCGGGAATCTTCCTGTCATCGTCAGCATCGATGGTAGTACTCTTCTTCCTCTTCCGTCCTTGCTTGTTCTTTGCATTTTTCTTCCTACCAATTGCAGTCTCATCGTTGTCAGCATCGTAGTCGACATGCCTCTTGTAACGGCTGCGATTGCACGCTGGACATCGCACAGCATTTTCGTACTCTTTACGATACAAAATGCAATGATTCGGACAAGCGTGAATTTTTTGCACACCCAACGATAGCGGGGATATCAGCTTCTTTGCATAGTATGTCGTGCTTGGTAGAGAGTTAGGCTTCGGCAACATATCTCCAAACACTTCCAACATCTCTGTGAAACTACCATCGGACCAACCGTGCTTTGCCTTTAGTTTCATGAGCTCAAGGACAGCACGCAACACGGTATACTGCTTATCACATCCCTTTGATTCCTCGTAAAGAAGGTCCTTCGACGCCTTCTCTAGTGTCTCAAAGTTATCAAGTCCTTTTGCTGTCCCAGCCATTAACACTTGCGGTTCGAGATGACGCAACATTTCTTCAACATCAAAATTGTTACCGCTGTCATGAGCATCATCTTCCGCTCCTACCTCAACTCCTCCACACGGTGACTGATCCACCTCAATCGACTCGTCCACTTCAACGTAATCCCCATGTGACGCCTCATCCATTTCA
This sequence comes from Eragrostis curvula, assembly GCA_007726485.1. Classification (NCBI taxonomy): domain Eukaryota; kingdom Viridiplantae; phylum Streptophyta; class Magnoliopsida; order Poales; family Poaceae; genus Eragrostis; species Eragrostis curvula. The sequence continues at coordinate 9,155,752 of CM017443.1, forward strand.
CCATGTTTCGTCCATGTCGTGTACCCCGGCATGAACCCTCTCTTAATCACGTGGGAACTAATCACAGACATATCCGTCCAAAGTATCTGATTCTTGCAGTCAATGCAAGGACAATATATATTAACCGTGCCTTCGCGCTTAGCATGTTCTTTAGCAGCGTCAATGAACGTCGAGAGATGAAGGAGAAACAGTCCTCCCGGTCTTGGCACGTTGTACATCCAAGACCTTTCCATCTTACACCTTCAATATTGCGTTCAAAAGTAAGAATAAATAACATATATCAAATTAGCATCTCATAACCAAATTCAAATGACACATAAGAAAATATAAAGCATGCAAAGTCTCTATTGCTAGATCCAAGTGTTCAAGTGACAAAATGTTTAAGAAGCCACTAAACATTGAAAGTAATGCAAGCACATGTTCAAGGTTGTCCAAAAGTACAATCCGAAGCCACACTAACACCACAAATCGTTAGAATTTTGGCCGAATTTGATGAAATCCGCCAAACATTGAAATTCAAAATTGAGCTCGATTTTACCACGGAATGCGACATAAAAACATGGATCCACTTGGTTTTACCTTGATCTACAATCTCATCCAAAAGAAATGAATTGAAAACCTCCCCCCTCGTTTTTGCTAAATATTCGAAAAATTCGGGCCGCCAGTTTTAGAGTGAAACAGAGATGGAACCGAGGGTGTTTTTATACCCCCGACCTTTTTAGCGGCGGTTCGTAAGGAAAGCCGCCGCTACTAATGCATTTATAGCGGCGGTTTGTAACGCATAAGCGCCGCTCGAAACGTATTTGTAGTGGCGGTTTGTAATATGAGCCGCCGCTACAAATTGCATCATTTTTATTTAATCTCGGCAACTGAATTTTGTAGACAAATTGCATCATTTTTAGACAAATTGCATCATTGTTTTGACAAATTGCATCAATATTTTGGACAAATTGCTTCATTTTTTACAAATACTAGGAAGAAGCCAACTTCCTCAATACACTAACAAACGAATACATCATGCAACCAAACTAACTAATTATCAAAGACAACTAACCAATCTAGCTAACTAACTAATTATCAAAGACAACTAACCAATCTAGCTAACTAGCTAGAACAAGCAATGCAAATTAGAAATGCACAAAGACAAACTCAACAACTCATACAAACACAAACTAAACTCAACAAGTAGTAGTGGTCAGCGCGCGCGGTAGCTTTCTCTCCCAAAATGGCGCGCGGTCGTCGGCGGCTTCTTCCTTCATTTTGCGCGCGGTCGTCGCAAGCGCACCTACTCCCAACCATGGTTGCAAGCGAGGAGGTGGTGGCGGTTCCTCCCCACCTCGTGCACATTCTCCAAGTTGCGCATCTCCAGCACATGTAACATCATCTGACCCATCGACTCGGTCAGCATTCCGGGGCAAATGGGGCAAAGATAGAAGATCTTGCCGGAGGGACATCTTCGGATACGGATGCGCAGCCCCTCGTCGAAGCCTTCTTCTTGACGCGCGCGGCCTTCTTCACGCGAGCGGGGTGGGTTGCCCGGAATAGTGGACGGCGGGCACCGCTCCGCCGGAGCGCGGCTCCCGCCAGCGGCGCGAAGGGGGACGCAACGCTGTCCGCGCCGGGAGCTCGAGCCGTCCATGGTGCGGACGGTGGTGGCAGTGGCGGGGCGAGCGACGAGCAAATAGAGAGCTCGCGCGGCGAGCTGAGCGTGCGCGGGGGTGGAGGGCGTCGGGCGATGGTGGAGTCGATTGGCAGGGGATGCGCGCGGCGCCGTGTTTGTAGCGGGCGGCGCGCTCTCGAATCTTCCCTCTGGCCTGTGCGCTCGTGAAAGAAGCGAATGTGCGCTCGTGAAAGAAGCGACAGCCGCGGCGCGCTCTTCCGCGCTTGAGAGAAACGACGAACGCGACTGTTGCGCGCGTGAGACGCCGCGACGAAGGCGGCGCTGTTCCTCGTCAACGGCCACTTTCCAGCGGCGGTCGGAGAAAGGACCGCCGCTACAAAACCAATAGTACCGGCGGATACGGAGAAATACGCCGCTAGAAAGCGTTTTGTAGAGGCGGTGGCTGACAACAACCGCCGCTACAAGCAGCTGCATTTGTAGCGGCGGAATCTGTTAAAAACCGCCACTAAAAAAGCATTCTAGCGGCGGTTTTTGTTACGGTGCGCCGCTAGTAATCTTTTCTAGCGGCGGCATGTCATAACAGTTCCGCGCGTGGCACTACAGCGGCGGCTCTTTTTGAAAACCGCCGCTACTTGTTTTTTCTGTCCGCCGCTGTAGTGCGTTAATGTTGTAGTGTAACTAATGTATAGTGTACTTTGCGTTGCAAAAAATATTGGGTACCTCACAGTAACCCCGAAACATGGAAGAGGTCCGTAATTTTTTGGACTAACACATAAAATGTTCCCGCTTAGCACAAATAGTCGATGCACAAACATGCGTAGCTATGCACGTACGTAAGGCGTAACGTGCCAGCAGGCGGCTGGCTCCTAAATTGAACCCATCAACGGCTACATCTTTTTTCCCTGTCCGGCCGATCCGTGACGACGTGAACTGGTCGTACGGTCTAGCGTGCCGCGTGCGCGCGCTCAGATCAGTTTTTGGCACGTCGCGATCGATCTTGGCGACCAACACGACCGTGTCGACAGCCCCCCCCCCCCCCCCCCCCCCCCCCGGTTTGGACGGACACGACCGACGTGGATCCTTGGAAGCATTTGGGTCACTAGCTAGATACGCTACGCTGCATGGGTGTGTGAAAGTTGAATAGTCCATGTCCAGTTCAGCCTTTCCCTCTCGACTCGAGTCACGGATAGACCGATCGATCTGTATCTATCTGATACTGACGCAGCAGGCCCTTTTGCATGCACGCGCCGTCTGCCTTTGTTTGAGTTGAGCGGAAAGGTTTTACCCGATCAGGAGGTGCAAAAGCAGTCAAAATTCTTTTACGATCAGGAGGATATACTCGTCGTGTGGTTCTCAAAACCGACGATTTTGCATGCTCTTGGTCTTGCTACTGTAGCTGTTGCTGCCACTTTGCCACCTTCATATGGGCAGCAGCTTCACGTACCGGTCTAAAACTTTCTTTCACGAAAAAATTGCACCAAAGCATTTCGGCTGAGCTTATATTATAGTATAGTAGTAGTGTGCATACAATCATACTGTCATATATATACACCTGGGTGCGCGCGCGAACGCACTGAGCTAGCGGAAGAGGCAGACAGAAGTGCAGTGCAAGCAATCCATTCCCGCGACGCCACGGACATTTCCACTAACGCGCGCACCACCCTCGTCACGAGTCAAGACGACGATATCCACCGGAGCACGCGCGCGCGCTGGGACGGAGAGGGTGTGCGCGTGTTACGTGTACGTACGAAAGCTAGTGCGTGGTAGTGCCGCTTTGCCGATCGAGACCACTTTCCTCCGCGAACTTGACCGCCACCACGACGACGCGCGGCTGGTGGTGCTCGTACGTCGCCATCGATCGATGGGTGTGTCTCCCGCGGCACAGCTCCCCGATCCCGGATCCCGCACCCCTCACCCCACTTGAGGCCATCGATGAGCACAGATCGAAATAAAGCTCCGTCCGATAACCAAAGCAGGGGTGTGGCATGTGAAAAGAAAGAACCTGGGCGATGCCGTGAGAGCATTGTGCCCGCGGCAAAGCAAGCTCCTGAACTGTCTATCTGAAGCCCCGAAGCTTTCGGCACCTCCGGGCCGGACGCTGTCACCGTCGCCGCTTCCACTTGGAAGCGAAAGGCCCTGCATGCGTCTCGTGCTGCTGCCACGAGCCCGCCCCTGCGGGCAAAGCTCGCGTGGCGTGCATTGAGCCGGCTCTCTCGTATCTCCTGCTCCATCATGTCTCGCACTTGTGTTGGAATAAAAGAAAAGGAGGATGCGATGCGACGAAACCGGCATTCCTCTGCTTTTTTCACGAATTCTTTCTTCGTCGCCGCCTTTTCGGCCTCTGAGGTTGTTGTTGCATGATGACGCAGCTAGGCATCCTGGACGCGGATTTCCAATCTGCGCGTATGGCCCGCCCGCCCGGTCGACTCACCCTGCACTTGCAAGCCGAGGTGAGGTCTGATCTCAAATCTAGAGTCCGTACGGGATTGGACGTGCTGGGTGTGGGTTGTGTGCCGACATGCGAACGCGGAAACAACCGGATAAATAGTTTCGGGTCACTGTACGAGGTTCGGCCGGGTCCGTCCTTTCCTGTATTAAGTGCGGTCCGACACGGTCTGTTCCTGGGCTCGCATGCCTCGTTCTACGGGCGTGTTCGGCGTTTTAAAGTCTAAAATTTAGAGGGGTTTAAAAAAAAGAATCTTGTCTTAAATAAAGTTTAATTACAAAACTAACTGCAGAACCCCTCTCTAAATCGCGAGACGAATTTAACGAGGGTAGTTAAGCCGTGATTAGACGATATTTACTGTAGCATCACTGTAGCAAAACATATATTAATTAGGCTCATTAGATTCGTCTCGTAAAGATGTACCCATCTGTAAAAAGGTTTTGTCATTAGACTTTATTTAATACTTCTAAATAATAAGATTCTCTTTAGAGCTAAATTTTAGAGGGGTCTAAACAGGTGCAACGAACACACCCTATAGGTTATCATCATGCCGTATGATGAATGTGGGTTTGGTAGATATGTTCCATCGATTAAAAAGTGCGATCGAGCTGGGTACGCACGGCAGTTTCTAGAACATAACTTTGGGATGTGCGGCATGTCATCAGTTCCAGTGAGCTGCTGAGCGCGCAGCTAACTTGAAACGTTTTGAGCGGGAAACAGTTGTAAACTCCATAATTCCGTATGGGCATGTGTGGAACATGCACTGGTCATACTCGCCCTGACAGAGATGAATGGCTTCTTTTCTTATTTTTTTTTTCCTTTTTTGAAGAATGCAGGTCTGAATAATGTACAACGTGTTTGGATTACGTCATGACTTCGTCCGGAATAATCCAATCCACCATCCGAACCTAATCGCGTTGTTTCGTTTGCGTCGCCGGACCATGTCGTCCGTCACCAACCCGCTCCGCTCTAGCTCTTCCCGCAAGCCATTCGTTGGGAGCCAGTTGATTCCTCCAAAAACATCGGACGTCCGATCCTCGTTGCATGCGTAACAACCTCATGCCGCACGAACTGGACTCTCAAACCAAACAAGCTGGTAGAGATAGATCATTTTTTTTATCTCAAAGATAGATCATTTGAGTAGCCATTGATGTTGGGGGAAATATCTTGTGCAACAAGCCTAATTCGTGCAACGGTGCAAACACCCACCGATGTCTATCGGATCGGCATCCAATGGCATGCCTTGCTTCCACCATTCCACAAAGGCAATTTTGCCCAGAACCCCTTGCGAAGGTTTACTATGCGGAGAAAAAAAAAGAAAAATCTCTACTCTCCTTCGTGTCCGTCTATTCCAGTCGTCACACGAAACCACGATTCGTTCAATCGGCCACCATGTGGGGTTTGAAGTGCCGCCTCCAAAGCTCATCCACCTTCTCTACCTTTCGGCAGTAGCACTCTGTTCGCAGGGCCGGCCCTGGGGGAGGGCCACCGGGGCGACCGCTCTGGGCCTGTATGCATGCGTCTGCTATTGGTTGCTATTCGACTGTACGCATTTGGGCCAGAGCGAAAGCTAATGTTGCAAAAGCAACAAATTAAGCGAGACCCAGGATGCAAACCATTGTAGCGATCACTTGGTCGTTCATTCCATCACCTATATCATGGGGCCCATCTGTCTTGGTGTATGGTTCTTGTAGTCAGTGGCGGAGCCAAGACGACTGCCAAGGAGGGGCTCATCACCCTTCTTCTTCCTCCAGCCCCACCCCCCCTATTCTTCATTTTCCTCTTCTTCTCTCCCCTCTCCACTCTTCTTCTCCATAGAGTTCCAGGGAGTAGGGGGGGGGGGGGAGCTCCAGCCCCCCTGGATCCGCCCCTGCTTGTAGTCCTAGTCTCCTAGATCGTCCCTAATTTCCACCTCCAAGAATAGAGTTGATACTGCGTCAAGGTTTCCCATGCCCATGGTGTCCGGTAGCACCCATGAATAGAGGAGGTGACTTTTGATTACACCTAACACCTATAGTAACTCTCATATCTTTATTTTTGTTCTAATTTCAAAAAGTTTCCATCAAGATTTGACGGTTCATGGAGGTATAGTAATGGGATTAAGTTGTCATCTAAGTGTCAAATTCAGTGATTTTTTTCAAATTCCAGCGCTTGCTATTGTGTGATAAAAATTGATATAGAAAGTTGCGGTGTCCCGGATAATTAAATTACCCGAAACTCCGTGTTTTCCGTACTTGCCCCAGGATCAATGACAAGTACACACGGTAATCACAGTGGAACCATAGCTATATCAAAATTCAACTATCAAGTTTATTTGAAATTTACAAAATATCGGCTCGACGGCCAACAAAGTACCTTAAAAAAATAAACACAGCGGAAACCTAAAGAAATTCAAATCTCCAGCGCGTGCCCCGTGTTCATCCCACAGTCAATTGACTGGAAGTTGAACTCCTAAAAAGACCGGCGTCGTTTCTCACCGAGATCCATTAAATTTCTGAAACAAAGTTATCGGAGGCAAGCATGCAGGTGAATATTAATCAAAATATAATTATATGTAAGGCCAAATGAAGGAAGGCATAATATGGGTAAATTTGCATAAATGAGCATATGGTAATCTAAACTTATTTAATAAAAAATACTAAATGGAATTGCTTGAATACAAATTGCATAAATGTAAGCACAAGTAAAATACCATATGAATAAAGTGAGATACTTGACTTCCATGTCAAGTTCCTACAAAATCATCATCTAAGCCATTGTGTATATCAATAACCATAATCATGATCAAGTTTTAATCCCCAACCATTTTCTAAACAAAGACCTATCATTAAGGAGCTTGAGATCGCAAGCACGGCCATTCGAATGGATTATTACTCTGCAGAGTTTGTACGCTGTACCCATGGACAGTGAGTGACCGTCTGTGGTGTTGCAAGCACCATGCACTCACGAAGTGTGCACATCGGTACCACGCTTGACGTTTTCACTAGTTGTTTGCTAACCTTGCCTTCCCTAAATTGTAAACATCCCTCCGTACCCACCAGCTAACATCCCAGAGGTAACATTTTCCCCTCCTTCAAACATGGACTGTTAGGCAGGAATTAAGAGGGTACAATTTATTGTGTCAGCAAACTTTGATCCCACACGTTATAGTAATGGGAGCCCCTTCGAATAACCCCATCAAAAACCGGGAATTATCCGCACATTCTCTACTTCTAGAAGGCAAGGCAACATTCAACTAATTACTTAGCCATGGCCGTCCCATACCAGCATCCATGGTCGCACGATGTTTCCTTAAATCAAGATTCAAATGTACCGGTCCTTATGTGATGTGACGGGCCTCCAAAATCATCATTATCAAACAATCATTAATCCAATTTTACATTATCACATCAAAACCCGTCAACATCTAAAATTATCACATATATCAACAAAGATTTCCCATCAACAAAATATGTAAATTTAATGATTATACATGTGCTTCCATTTATACAAAATATAGTCTCTCATTTTAGCAAGCTTAATTAGCAATTAATTATATCCTGAAGCATATAGCATTTGACCAATATGACAATCCAACCTATGGTTACAAAGGGTTTATGATATGGTCCAAATGATGGATATAACCAATAGGTAGTATCTACCATTTCCCAAATGAGCATTTTTTTAGTGACATAAATTATGCACAAATTTGTCCTACAAATTAAACACTTAAATGCATTTGCAAAATATAGGATCAAAATGATCAAGGGGGTGTGCTTGCCTCTCACCTTTTATACATAGTTCATATGACGATCTTCAAGTGTCGATTTCCCGCGATGTAGTCTTCCGACGATTCACTCACGTGTGCATCAATCCACGATCAAGAAATCCAAATAAAGCCATTCAAGAAGATCCAATAAAATCTACAATAATAAATGCAAATATTTTGAATAAAAAACCCAAGAGCATGATCATGGAGTGCATTTCATGAAAATAAATATGTACTCGGAGTTCGTACAAATGGACTACACGTTATCGCACGTTACCGAGTTCTTATCGATAAATAACTAGAAAAAAGGGCAACTGGGGTTCACACGGTTCTATTCACCTTTCCGTAATCATTTGTCATGGGATATGTTCTCGGCCTTATAACGGCCATATTCACCTAGACAAATTATTTATAAGTTATTTTCTCTTAAAAGGAAAACATGCATATGTGTTATTTAAATTGATTAATGCAAGGTTAACATGATGGTACGCACAAACATTCATTTACCAAACCCTAGGAAACATGGTGAGACATATATGGCTTATCGATGATGATTGCGTGCATATCTAATATGTGAAATCCATAATTATCCCTACTGGTGAACATGGCGTTGCTTAGTGAAACATGAGCAATTAAATTAAATTACCTAACAAATATTCCTAAGATGATGTACAGATAAAATGAGGCGTTATGTTCCTAATGCATATGGAAAACATTCTTATATGTTAACCTATTTATTCCCTATATGTATGCATATGGATGCAACATATTTTTATGAATGTGAGCCGCGAATAAATCTATTTGCAATGCATAAGTAATATGTTCATTTACTGAATTAATGTAAAACTTATACAAAATTATTATTTCAGTCCCGTAGATGACAATTAAGGCAATTATTACATATTTTAATTGTAGTAATCGTATGTAAACCTATTATACGAGTAACAGTTAAGTCTTAATAAAGAAATATGTTATTTCCTAAGGAAAGACATCTAGTGTGTATACAGGCATGTCTATAAAGGTAAATAAAGTGTAGTGTTCTTATTTCCATGAAAACAGTACTAATAGCAGCTTTGGGGGTAAAAGGCTAAGTATCTTATTTATAGTGATTGCATGCATATGTATTAGGTAAATAACAATTAATTTCTTATAAAGAAACATGTGGTTACCTATGAGATAAGGTAACTCTATTATTTGTTTTTCTTCAAGTTTTCCTAAGATCAACTATGGGTCTACAGTGGAATTGGGTTCTGAAAATCTTGAGATGTCACCTACACTTATTTATTTCTTACATACAAATTTTCCTAATTAATTATTTCTAAACAAAGCACATAAAGATAAGTTATTTTCTTCTACAAATTCTTTCTAAACACCTGTATCATATTATTGTAGAAAAAGGAGTCTAAAAACATAAGTAGATATCCTAGCATTTTTCCTAATTTTTCCAGAGGATATTTGGGTGTAAAAAGTTTAATTGAAAATGGACCAATCAGGGAGCTACACGTGGCAGCTTAACGTGTTAATCAAATTCAACTCGGGTGCACAGTAACCGCGTCGACTGAATCGCTCGCCGGCGGCGAACTACAGCCCGGCGACGTCGAAGTCATGCACCAATCGACGCGCAAGGCCAAGAGCTACCTTCCGGTAGTCGTCTCGTCGGCGATGGCGTCCCGTAGCGGCGAAGCGGCGACGACCTAATCGGCGCGGCGACATTGCGACGCAGGAAAGGAGGAACGGCTATGAGTTTATGTGGGTGCAGTAATTCCTACAAGTCACATAGGAGCTCACCGAGCTGTTTCCTGAGGCGGTGGTGATCGGAGATGGCCGGGTGACGATCCGCGGCGGCGGAACAGAGGGGATGTCGACGATGTCACCCATCCGCCTGGAGTTTTGGAAAACGAACAGGGGCATGAGCATCTGTATCACACAAAGGTACTATAGGGACAACGTATCGACATGAAGCTCACCGGAGAAGCTGGAACTCCGGCAATGGCGGCGGCGGCCCGAAATGGGGAGAACAGAAATTCACCGAATTCCCTCAAAGATGGTGAACATAATTAGGCTCTAGAGGATACAGGTGGCAAGGGGAAACCAGTCGAGCAATCAATTGAGAGTTTTATAGGTAGGAGAGGCGGTTCGAGTTGGGCCATGGCGGTCAGTGAGCGGAGGGAGAAATTGGGGAGAAAAGAGAGTGCGAGTGTCCGCGAGAAGGTGCGCAGGACGTCACGGCATGCGTAGCTGCTGAGCTATTCTACAGAGCGGCACAGGACGGCGGTGGGCGTGGCAAAGCGGCGGTGGCCGGGCGGCGCGGTGGAGTTTTGACGGGAGGACGACGACGATGCTTCGGGAGCGTGGGCTGCATCAGGCTGAGCTGGGCCAGGTTGGGCTGAACTGGGCTGCACAGGTATGTTTCTTATTTTCTATTTTTGTCATTTTCTAAACGGGCCGAATTACCAATTGAGCCCATGAAGCATTGTATGGTTTTGATTATTTTTTTTAAGGACAGTGAACATCTACGAATTTTGTACCTATTCAAACGTGCTTCGAAAATTATGAAAAATTCCTCGAAATTTATTTACTGTCAAACCTACTTATGGTGAATTTTTGGGAATTTTTGGTCATGCCAATTTCTTATGAAAAATTCGGAAAATTCCTGTGTGCATTCAAATGACATGTATGTATGAATTTGAAAAAAATTCAAAAGAGCTCGAATTTGAAAATTCAAATAGAACCCATTTTTATTTAGGGTTTATCTATATCATTTCAGGCTTCTAATTTTTGGGATGTGACAAAAGTATTCATAGAGAAAACAATGTACGAGTTGTTTAGTTGATGATAATCATAAAAACATGTATTGGAAAGTTTTATAACCCCTTCAGAAAATCTTGAATTGCTTTCCTCAAAAGGAAAATATTGTATTTTGATACTTTGACAAAGTGCTTACCATTTGTTCTAAGCTTCTAATCTAAAAAAAGCTTTCGGGGCGAGCATGTATTAAGGGAATTAAAAGAATAATTGGTGACAATACCCTACTTGATACAAAAGTTTTGTCCAAGTAGCAAGACTTTTTATTGTAAATTTGCTCGTATACTTAAAAGCAACTGAATTTCCACCACACAGTTTCTTAGGACATGTTAAAAATTAGTTTTTGCAATTGGAATAAAATTCACTTATTTTATAGAGTAAATTTCACAAAACTACAACTATTTGTGTTGTTGTTGCATAAAACTACAACTTTTTTGACCAGTTTCACAAAACTACAACTATTTTGACCTTATGTTTCACAAAGCTACAACTTTTTTGCACATGTGTCACTGACAGGCGGGTCCATATCACATGGCACATGTGTGGATGACATGTGGGACCAAATGTAATAGTTGTAGTTTTGTGAAACAAGATGTCAGAATAGTTGTAGTTTCGTGAAACTGGTCGAAAAAGTTGTAGTTTTGTGCAACAACAACACAAATAGTTGTAGTTTTGTGAAATTTACTCTATTTTATATGGCCCCCAAACTTTTGTGTCCCCCGGGCCACCAAAAGTTCAGGACCGGCCCTGTCTGTTCGACCTCACTCACCAAACCATGTGTTGCCTCTTGGGCCGTAGTCCATGTGTTCGGGCTTTCCCAGACTTTCGCCGCGCTTAAGTATCACTTATGCAAGGTCAATGTTCAACCTCGGTGCGTGGAAATGCTTCGTTCAGTGCGGTGGCAGCGACGAAAGAGAACTCGATTCATCACCGTGCAAAAAGAACACGATTCATCAGTGGTGGAGTGTGGAAGCACACCGAATTCTGTATCTTAATCAACTCAGCAACGAGGCTTGCAGTCGATTAGGGGCTGAATGCATGCAAATTCAGTGTTTCAGCCTGAAAATCGTTACTGTAGCTAACTGTAGGATTCCTTTTTGTATTTAAACTATCTCTGTAAATGCTACTTTGTATTCTACTTTGCAATCTAAGCCCTTCGTCATTGAGTTTCAGTTAACAGAGGAATTTGTTTAGTGCATTCTAATGTATTATGTTTTGTAAATTTAAGCCCTTCGTCATTGAGTTTCAGTTAACAGAGGAATTTGTTTAGTGCATTCTTCAGTGCTTGCTTTTTCAAATATTGCACTGCCGAAGTTCAATAGTATGTGATCATTCTGTACCTTCAGGCTTCAGCTACCAAACTTTAGTCTTCAATTGTTAATATCTGAACTCAGGAGCATCTTAATTTGAGATTTTTTTTTCAATAGTAAAAAATGGTTGCTCCGCCGTGACAATCTTGTGAACAAATTCAGGAGGTCTGAAAGTTTGTGCTTTTCAGACAGCGCGTGTGTGAAAATTGTGGGGACGGGCACGATGAGGTCTGGACTCTGGAGCGGGAGACAATGAGGTGTTAGCATTTATTAGATCAAGACATCAGGATCTGGTAGCCTAGAACATAAACACACAACCATTTTGCGGAATTGAAACTTACGATGCCTGAAGATAGGATTTTGGCCATCGGAGAGGGCAGCAGCAACAACTTCTTGTAGTCGATCATGAGAGAGCAGCTCCTCGCCTCCTGCAGAGATGTGAATGCCGGCAATGGTGCTGGCGGCGGGGCAAGGTCTTGATGCCAATCCCACGCCTGGTCTTGATCGGTAGAGTATGGGCAGCGGTCTGTATTCGTTAGTTGCCCATGGGAGACGATATCTCCCTCTTTATAGCGTGGTTTGGCAGGTCCCCTGCCGTTAGTTAGTTGGAGAGATGGCCCCCGATCAGGGCGCTAATCATGGGTAATTAACCCCTTAAGACTCGGTCACTTTTGACTAATCAACAGCCGAGATCAATTTTCTAACATGAGGATGGTGCGGGAACTGCGACATGCACTGCCATGGGCAATTGGCAGTGTTGCCGCATACGATTTTGCTGCCAGGGTGGAGATGCACGGCGTTGGTGGCTGGCGTCCTTGATCTGGGAGTTCAACATCGGAGTCCTCCCCGCTGTCGATGGCTCTGCTATTTACCTCTAGAAGGCCTTGTTCGTTTGGGCTTGAAATGCTCAAGTATTTGAGCTAAAAATCAATAGGATTACATGGTCCGGATAAAATTCTAGAGTAGGCTGAAAATGTCGTTCGGTTATCTTTGAGTTGGATTTTCACCGAGCTAAATCCGGGCATTGCGTCCAACAAAACACTAGGAATCGTTCCTTGTGTCCGACTCCAGTAGAACGACTCCCACTCCCAGACGCTCGCGACCACAACGCTTGGATGGTATGGAAGCTTAGCTTTTTAAAGGTTTTGATCCCGATCAACCGAACAATATTTTAGGTCATGAAATTAGAAGATGTGAAAATCAAACCCATGAGGTGTAGGGTTAAGTGACAGGTATGAAATCACTCAATCCATACATGGTGTGGATCCTACACGGGAGTTATTCCCATGTTGTCGAACAAGGCCGAACGGAGTAACGATGATCCGACAGGAAGGAGAGCGGAGGTTTTTCCATTTTCTCGACATGGTAAACCTTCGCAGGCGTGGAATGGCGGGAACGAAGCGTGACACTGGATCCCGATCAGACTGACAGCGATGGATGTTTCTGCACCGTTGCACAAATTAGGCTTGTTGCACAGAATATTTCCGCGTGATGTGTCGTAACAGTTATTAGCGTGCCACTAGCTAACGTACCCCTGCGGCTTGCGTTGCAACAGCCTTTAAATGTGATTTTTCTTGCGAGATGTAGATTCTGTAATAGTGCGTCTGCTTACGGTCAAGTCCATGGGCGTCTTGTGCCGAGGCGAGCAAGAGGAGTTCGCGGTGGCAGAGCTGAAGCTTTTCAAGCTCAGCCGCTCTGAGGTCTACGCGGACATCTACTTGCTACGCTCTTCTTCCACATCATCAGCTTCCGGTGGCAGCGATGAATGGAGTTCCATACGTGTACCGATCCTCGTCAGCGACAGCAACCCCGACGCTGTGGGGCAACTCTGCCTCTGGAAGTAGGGGTGGGCACAAAAACCGATACCCAAACACCGAAATCGAAAAAACCGAGACCGAGATCGGAAAAACCGGAATTTCGGTCTTCGGGTACTTGTTTGGGTAGTACCCTTGGGTAACCGAATTTTATTGTTCAATTTTGGGTAGTATCTTGGTACCCGAACTACCCAAACTACCCAAATTAGTTTGATGATGTAGGATTTAGCACATAGACTTAAACTATGGTCACATAACATCCTTTGTTACTCATTCATCATATTAATGTTTCTCCTATCATATAATGATAACTCATTATCAAGTTGATTGCATAATGTATTTTGGGTATAATCAAGTTTATTTTATTTTTTCTCTGAAAATTAATGCTAATTTGGGTAGTTTGGGTATAACCGAAGACCGAACCGAAATTTAGGTACCCAAAGTTGTCGGGTACCCAAATTTTCGTTGTCATTTCGAATAACAATTCTAGATAACCGAAAATTGAGAAGACCGAAAAAACCAGACCGAAACATCGGCTATCACCGAACGCCCACCCCTATCTGGGAGACCGACACCGTCGTCCGTTTCACCAACCTGTGGCTGTGCTGGGTCGACTGCTTCCAAGGCAGGGCATCCTCCTCTGCGACCGTCTCCTTCCTCCGCTTCCCTCTCGACGCGTTCCCCGACACAACCTATGGCGGCGCACTCTAACCGACGCCGGCTTTACTGTCACGGTGTTACCTGCCACACCCTCGTCAGGTCAGGTCAGGTCAGGTCAGGAGGAGGTAACAGCATGGCGTGGAGCAAGGACTGCACGATCACCTCCAACGAGCTCTGGAATGCCAACCCCCCTGAGCGCCTCCCACGCCATGTTCCCATGCTCCCTCAGGCGTACATCGACAGGCCACATGTGGTGCACTTCCTTGCAGCGATTTCGAATACGTGATGAAGAAGATGTGGGTGGTCTCCATTGACATGAACACCAGGACCGTGGAGTCAATTTAATCAGTAATACCAATGGATTGGACTACGCACCATCACCATGGGCCAAAATTTGTTCTGTCAATAGAGTAACCAATGCAAGATGCAACTAGGTACTTTTCACTGCTCGATCATTTGGTACAACGGAACCCATCCGGCTGCCTCGCCAGTTTTCATTTCTGCCGGGGGAGAAGGACGCATGCCTTGTGAGTTGCGACATATCACTGTTCGAGCTTTGGAACAATGAATTGGGCATATTTAGAACCACTTGAATTTTGAAGGAATCAAACATTGCATGTTCCTAGTAGCACCATGAACATTCAGATCGAAAGATTGGTTCCAAAAAACATTCAGATCGAAAGAAAAAATAAGGCTTCCCTGCAAGGAATCTGTTAATAGATGGACCATTGCCTGTGAACATCACAAGAATTTGATATAGAATAGCTGATGCCATACATCCAAAGCATCACAGGAGTTCAACATAGAATACTGATGTAGGAGCGAATGATCAGAGTTCAGACTTCTTGTGCACATTCCAAACGATCCATTGTTTTATTGACTAATGAATGAAATGGCGAATCATCCAAACAATGATTGAATCCATGGACAACTGTGAACCATGTGAAGCATCATCAACGACAAACTCAAACACAAACCATATGAATCGGAAAAAAAAAACCACCACAAAACCGTATGAACCAGATGAACCTACATACTGAAGCTAGCAATTTATACAGGGGTTGCTTGGATGTGGAACGCATAACCCAATAGTCACCGCCATTGTGACTATAAGCACCACCAAGAAGTCCTGAAAAAGAGCAGCAGCTGGTGCGTTAGTCTTGAACATCACAAAACAAGAAATGGATACAACTAAAGTTTCAAGAATAAAATATCAGATCTTCTTTTTACTTGAATATGTTTCATGCCAGAGATAATGCATTTAAGCACATGCTAGAGAGAGTGCATCAAAAAGCAAAAAAAAAAGAAAAGAAAAAAAAAGAAAGAAGAAGCACCTAAACAAAGTAAATAACTCACGGAAAATGGACAAAAACAAACTCCAAAGGAACTATTGTCATACGATAATCTCCAAAAGCTAGCCCTTCTACACAATCGACTATGAAAAAAGTAACCTTCATGATAAGCAAAATTTGGAGGTGATGGTGCAGACACAACTGCTACATGGTACCATGGATAACAGAACCAGGTGGGCACCATGTACCACAGATGATGTATTGTACTACTGTAATTATTATTTTGGTTGAGTGAAAATCTAAAGTCATACTTTTCTATTTGCTGGCAACATAATTCAGACATAACATGGTTCACAGGGAGCATCCGGAATGTCTGGACAAGAATTATCAGGAGCATGGCAGCAAACATTTCTAGAAGGATAAAAATACTAAAACAAGCAACCTCAATATAGGGGAAATTCATCTACAACGTTGATCTACAATGTTGCTTGATACAGTCCCATCTTGCCAAAGATGAAAAATGAAGCCATCTTGCCAAAGGGAAATTTCAGTCTAGTAAGGTTCTATGAAGAAAAATGGGTTCCAAGATGCCAAATCACTAAACATGGATCTGAATAGACTGCAATAAACCGTATTCACTACAAATAGTGTCTCATCAGCATGAAAGTTGATTTATGTTCTTTGAAGAAAGTTGCAGACAATAACAACTTCTGACTTCTGTCATGAATTTACATGCTGGTAAGCAATGATAACACATTAAAAAGGCATAAAAAGTGCTACCTGGCAACTAGGAAGAAATAAGTATATAGAAATAAGAACTGCAATGAAAGGAAAACAAACCTTCAACTCATTCAAAGTTCGGTAAACAGCCAATGGACATGGTGTTCATACCCCCACAGCGTGGAAGCTTTGTGGATCCAGATTTTGCACTTCCTATGCACTGGATATTCCTGCATGGCAAGCAGCCACCAGACCATTCATAGCACCTGGCAATCCTGGGTTGCAGTACATCTGATCGTTGCATCTGAAATCACAAGAGTTGGCAGCCTGAGCACCACCAAGAAACTTCCTCGGTCAACACTAGAGATCAAATCGATGTTCTTGACAGACCTCTGATATTGAAAAGCACCCATCTCCCCTTCAATCCTCCCTCTGATGTCAACAAGCAGACAACAGAGCCTGGCAACCTCCGCGTCAAGTATTGCATGATTCTGAAGCTTCTTCAGGAGCTGCTGGATCAAAGCCCCTCAGACTAACCGCAGCAAGGCCCGGAAAAGCACCCTGAACGGTTAATTTAGAGGATCCTCGACCCGCTACCCTCTGCAACAGAACCCGCTAAAGGAGCCCCCAATTTCCAGGTCCCCGTCGCCATCCGGCAAATCTGGGGCTGCGGGCGCCATCCGCCAAATCGCGCGTCCGTCGCGCCTCCTCCGTCGCGCCGCCGCCGCCGCCTTCCGACCCATCGCCGATCGACGCGCCACCTCCCCCGTCACCACCTCCCTACACATCGCCGATCGACGCGCCGCCTCCCCACCCATCCCCGATCGACGCGCCGCCTCCCCCGTCGCCGCCGCCTCCCCACCCCGTCGCCGCCGCCTCACCCGTCGTGCCGTCGCCGACGCCGCGCCTGCACCTTGACGCCTCCTCCGCCGTGCCGTCGCCGTCGCCGCGGTTGACCTCGACGCCTCCCCTGCACCTCACGCCTCCCCTGCATCTCGACGCCGCGCCGCGCCTGCACCTCGATAGGTAATTTTGATTTCTTGAATTCTTGAAACAGACATAGAAAGGGATGTTGTTGAATGGTTGCAACCTCGTGGGCATCAGTGACCTGCATGTGTGATCTTTGCTTGAATCGCAAGCGCAACCTACATCCAAGTTATCTGATGAACTGCTCCGAGTTATATGAATTCGCCTTGGAAGCTATAGCTGATGAACTGCTCCGATTTATCTGATTTCGCACATTTACTTGTTTTGTACATAGAGAAATAATAATAAGAGTACATGTAAACTGAGATTCAGGTAGATTGTGTTATGACAGAGTGCCCTTTTCATATATGATGCTTTGGCTTCATGAAATGACTTTCTTAGATAACTTTATGGCAATTCAGAAATATCAATTGCCATGCTAGCTTGAAGTCCTTGATTGATAGCGTTTGTTTCCGCTGTCCCGAGACTGAAATATTGAATGATAGCGTTTGTTTTCAGTGAATTAGGATATTCTCTTTCATCTTATCCTGAAACTTGATTTTTCAGTGAATTAGAATCTGTGTGTTTTGACTGCCAAATGAGATGTTCACATACTGGTAGCAGAGGCAATTGCTACTGCCAGACATATGTTTGAAAAATATCAGTGTTGTAGTATCTTTATCTCAGTTGAGACGATTTCACAAGATGCTTGTTTAACTGGTTGCTAATGCAGCCAATACTTTTGCCTGCAGAGCTTATGTGCTTTCCACTAGCTGAATTTTCACCCAAGCCTTGTACAGCTTCAATGCCTGTCAGTTGATGCTTGTTTAACTGGTTGCTAATGTGCTTTCCACTGCTGAGAGCCTGTTCCATTAACTGGTTCCTACTCAATTGTGAAGTCCATACTGGTTGTTTAACTGGTTCCTACTCAATTGTGAAGTCCATACTGCAGAAATTGTTTGCAACTTATATCTGTAATATTCATGTCTCTATCTGTGAGCAACTTGTGAGCAGCTTTAAATCTGTGTGTTTTGACTGCTAAATGGGATGTTCACTTGCCTGTAATTCAGTGTACATCTGTT
Source organism: Eragrostis curvula (assembly GCA_007726485.1). Lineage (NCBI taxonomy): Eukaryota > Viridiplantae > Streptophyta > Magnoliopsida > Poales > Poaceae > Eragrostis > Eragrostis curvula. The sequence continues at coordinate 9,174,216 of CM017443.1, forward strand.
TTTCTAAATGTTGACTATAAAAATTGACTGTATTTTCTCTTCGACTATGTAGGATGGACGATTACATTGCTGCCCTCCATGAAGCGTCCGTTGATCTATCTGGTGACAGCCTTGGTAATGCAGCACAGAGTGTTGCAGGTGGAGGTGGATCTGAGTCTTCAATGACTGGCCCACCACCTGTGCGTCGCAAGGTGGCGACAACAAAGGTCAAGCAGCCCAACTTCTCAGCATTTGAAGACACTGTGCTATGCAAAGCCTGGCTGGAGGTTAGCTGCGATCCTGCTGTCAACACTGGCCAGAGGAAGGAAGCGTTCTGGAGCCGTGTGTGTGAGAGGTACAACACCAAACGTGGCAGCTATCCAGAGAGGACTCAGAAATCAATTGCGAGTCGTTGGGATCATATCAAGGCTGAAATAAGCAAGTTCTCTGGATATATGGCCGAGATTGTCCGCACCAAACCTAGTGGCATGGCGGATGCAGATTATTCTGTGGCTGCTGGAGCTAATTTTGCTGCCATAGAGAAGCATAGTTTCACACTCTTGCACTGCTGGAAAATCCTGAAAGATGAGGCCAAATGGATGGAACTCAAAAGAAAGATGGACAACCCTCAGAGCAGCGCTTCCAGGGACAATGATCTCACCAGTGAGCAGCAGAACAACTTTGTGGATCTTGATCCTGATGACGCCTCAGCGGTCAGAAAGCGACCAATGGGGAGGGATGCAGCAAAAGCAGCTAAGAAGAAAGCTGCTTCAGCCTCATCAGAGTACGCATGCAAGATGCATGACCTCTCTGTTCAAAAGGTCGAGTTGTTTAAGGAAACAGAAGTTGACAGGAAGGCACGACTTGCTGAAGTGTTTGCTCTGGAAAAGGCGAAGGCAAATGAGACTAGAGAGCACCGACAGGTGATCTTGGAGCTAGAGAAGAAAAGGTTGGCTATAGAGGAGAAGCGTTTACAGATGAAGGCTGAAAAGGAAGCGAGGCTGGAGGATGAGCGCATACTTGCCATTAACTTGGACAAGTGTCAGCCTAGAGAACGTGCTTACTATCAAGCCCGACAAGAAGACATAATGTTGAAGTTCGAGTCCCGTCGTCGTGGTCCGAGTCATTAGAAATTTAGATGTTGGATCAATATTTAATTTGTCTGTAATTTATATGACTATCAATATTTAATTCTTCTAAGCTACAATAACATGTTGAGAAGTGCTGTATACCTGATTGCAGCATATGAGTGACTCATGTTGTGAGTGCTACTGATGTAAACCTATACCTGTCCCTGGTGTAAACATTTGTGCTGCCAGCAATAATCAGGGCTATTGTGCTTCTGCAAAGTTATCTGTTTAAAGTTATGAACTGGGAAGAAATTATATCGAAATTAAAAATTGTACAAATTACATTGAACTGGAAGAACCCTTGTTTTCTCTCACACTCCAGATTACATGTTACAATTACATTAAAAATTACAAAGTTCTAGTTTGAACCATATCGCATCCAGTTGTGCTCAATGAGATCCCTTTGAAGCTGGAGATGGACAGCTCGGTCACGCAACTTGTGATGTGCTACCACAAATGCTTCTCTTTCGGCATCAGATCCCAATGATGGATTCGCCAAGGTACCAATGTTGTCAAAGTTGGTATTGGTGGCCTCATCCTTCTCATCCTCGACAATCATGTTATGCATGATAATACAGTCTGTCATAATATCAGAAAGACGCTCCCTTTCCCATCCATAAGCCGGCCCACGAATTACAGCCCACCTTGTTTGAAGCACTCCAAAAGCTCTCTCGATATCTTTGCGAGCACCCTCTTGCATAGCAGCAAAATGTTCAGTTTTCCTCTCCATGGGATGGTGAACAGACTTCACAAATGCAGGCCATTCAGGGTATATACCATCTGCAAGGTAGTACCCCATGTCATATGTCCGTCCATTGACAGTGAACTGAATAGGAGGTGTCTTTCCATGGACATATGCTGAGAAAACGGGCGACCTCTGCAGCACGTTGATATCGTTGCAGCTGCCTGGAAGGCCAAAGTAGGCATGCCATATCCATAGATCCTGAGATGCTACAGCCTCCAAGATCATGGAGGGGTGCTTTCCGCGTCCAGTGAACATCCCCTTCCAAGCAGTAGGGCAGTTCCGCCAATCCCAGTGCATACAATCTATGCTGCCAAGCATACCTGGGAAACCACGACTCTGACCCACTTGCAGTAGATGAGCCACATCAGCAGGGGTTGGAGAACGAAGGTATTCCTTCCCAAAGGCAGCTATAACAGCACTGCAGAAATGGTAAAGAGCCTCACGAGCAGTTGATTCGCCGATTTGCACATACTCATCAACGGCGTCTGCCGGCAAACCATACGCAAGTATGCGCATTGCGGCTACCACCTTCTGCAAAGGACTCAAACCTAACAACCCGGTACAGTTCTCGCGTTGCTGGAAGTATCTGTCCACAGAATGAACTCCATTGAGAATGCGGACGAACACGTGTCGCTTCATACGAAACCTGCAAGTTCGAAAATGTAAGCAATATGCACATATTAACAGGAAAGACATATTTTTCACATGTCATGCTCTATACCTTCTACGAAACATTTCAGGGGTGTACACGGGGTTGGCACCAAAGTAATGCCGCATGATCCTTGCCTCTCCATCAGCATGGTCTCTTGGGACAAGTCGTCTCTCATGTATTGTGCGGTGGAAGGTGCTCTCTTCATCCATGGCTGAAACCATAGCGTCTATCTCTTCGCTATCGTCAAGCAACTCATAATTCGGCTGATCCTCTTCGATCAAGTACCGAAGCAAGGTACAATCATCATTTTCTTCATCCAATGTTTGGTGCAGCCGTACCGATGAATGTGGGATATCCATTGTTCACAATTGGTGCCCTGCAAGCAAAAAGCAAAAAGAAGTTTAAATGAAGCAAAAAGAAGTTTAAATGAAAGTTGTGAGTGTCGCTGCTACAATCTCCCAAGAACCGCCCACAAAACAATCTCCCAAGAATCACCCACAAAACAAAATACTCCTAGCTGTGAATGAAACCCGATACGGGCAGGCCAAATAGGCAAACACCTAGCACGCAATGATCTGGATAGAGGATATAGTAGTTGAACAAGGCCGCCATGCAAAGTGACTGAATTTTGGACTAAATAAACCATGTGCATTTCCAAAAATACAGTACATTGAACAAGCAGAAGCAGAGTTGTACTACCACTAAGCATCGTGCCTAAGAATCAGCGCAGACGTAGTAGGAACAAAAGAACAGAGCAAGATTCAATTGGTGTGATACTGATAGAGATTGTAGTAGTTGAGAGTGTCGTAGCAGGAGGATCGGACATGCAACTGAAGTGACGATTGTCCAGTGGTGATATACTGGGCAAGGAAAGGGAAAGAAGAAAGCATACCTGAACTTTTTGAGGAGGTCGAGTCCTCGGTAGAGCAAGAGGAATGCGTCGCGGATGTTCTTCTCGGCGTGCGGCACCTTCTTGCGGTGGACGAAGGCGGCGGCTGGGTCTGCGCCGTCCTTGCGGAGCACGTTGACGAGCTGGAGCAAAGGAGCCGCGTCAGAGAGCAGTGGAGGAGCTCCGCGCCGCGCCGGAGCAGTGGAAGCGCCGCGCCGGAGCAGTGGAGGACCTGCTCGCGCAGCCGGACCTCACCGCCGCGGCGTCGAACACCGCGCGGGCGGCACGGAAGGAGACGCCCGCCACGTTGATCCCTTCCCGGCGCGCGGCGAGGAGGAGCGGGCCCACCTCGTCGGGGAGCGCCCCGTACTTGATTCCCAGGTCGATCTTGGCCTCGCCGCCGTCGGGGCCCTTGTGCGGAGGAGGAGCTCGCACTTCAATCGCAGGGCAGCTTCGATCTTGGCCTCGGGCTTGCACAGGTGCGCCTCCCGCCGGAGCAGGGCAGACGGGAACGCGGGAACAGGGGAGCAGGCGGCGGCGGGGTAGGGATAGAGGAGAAGATACAGGGTACTGTTGCAACCAAATCTAATTTGGAGGGTGGAATCTTTTAGAGGAAATGAAGAATATTCTTTTAGAGGATGAAAAATAGAGGACATTGTTGCGGTCAGTCTCAGATGAACTACTTCTTCCTCCAAAGACGCTGTGTGAGTTTTTTTCTTTTCCCGGTACTTCCTGACCGCAGCTCGAGTACCACCTGGGCACTTCTTGGATCCATTGTTCTCAAGAGGGTGGGTGACTCAGCAGTCTCAGGCACCGTCTGATGACGCTGCGACAATCTTGGTGTGGACATGGACGCTGGTGTGGGTGTGTGAGAGATTTTGCAGGTGTGGGTGTGGGTGCAAGCATGGTGCTCTGTATCCTTGAGGATGTCATCAAAGTAGCTGTCCATGGAGCAGCTGCTGGGTGGGTCGCTGCCGATGGCATGGCACATGTTACATGTAGGTTTCTGGGTTTGAGAAATGAAGGTCCCTGTCATCCATTGCTTCAACTAACAATGAAGAACACACCTGGTAACAAAGGAATCAGATGATTTAACGCTGTCATTGGCGGCAACAAGAAAGTGAACACAGACAGAATAACAAACAGGGGTGATACTCCATTTCTAGCAAATCAGTAGCTAGTGTTACGGTGGGGGTAGAGGCGGACCGTCCAATAGGGTGGCTGCCCTACCTCCCCATCCCTGTTCCCAACCCCGACAACACTATGAAGTCTAAGCATGTTTCATGAGGTGTGTTCGTCCTATGGGGTAGACGGAGTCTACACATAGGGCGTGTTTGGTTTCCTTCTCAGTAGAGCCTGGCTCGCATATGCCATCCAGGCCCAGCAGAGACAGGCTACACAGATGCAACACGGTGTTGTTTGGTTGTCTGAATCAGATCATGCAGGATGAATAGAGCAGTTGTTTGGTTGCCTGGATGAGGATGCAATGCATATGATTGAAATAAAAAAATAAAATATAAAATTACATTTATTTTGTTTTTTATCTAATGTGTATCACTTATCATACTATATTAAACCTTAATTTAATTTAAAATAAACTAATATCACTTAATATATACTAATTAGTGTGCTAATAACATCATTAGCAGATAAAAATGTTGCACCACCGGAGCCAGGCCCGCCAGAAACGCAATCCATTTTTGTTTCTGGAGAGCCAGGCTGTGGTGTGTGTTTTGCATCTCGGGGGCCAGGCTGGGGTGTGCGTGCAGGCAACCAATCGTGCGAATCGTGCATGCGGCGGGCCTGGCTGAGCCTCAGCCAGGCAACCAAACGCGCCCATAGTGAATTTTGTAATAATGGACGGTTAAATACATCAAAAGATGTAGAGACCGGGATTTTTCATTTGCTTGATAAAATAAATTCCCCTTTATCTAAAATGAAGTCTAAGCATGTTAATAAAGGTTGTATCATTTTTTTCCAAATTATACATAGTGTTCAGTTAAGTCTTATCATATCCCTTTCATCCATTGGCCCATAGGTAATAGCAGGTCTCCTCTGATCCCTCTTTCTTTTCCTAGACTCAATATAATCAAAGCATAATTGGCAACAACATAGGTGCTGCAGCAGCAAAAATTAAAAGCCTTGTCCGGTTTTCCATCTACAATACAACAAGCAAAGACAAATGTGTAGTTGTTCATATATCACCAAAAAAAAAAAAAAATCTTGGCACATGCATCCATGAATCACAACACATGTGCTGCAGTACCATATAATAAGCTATTTACGACATTAAAAAAAAGTTTACAGGCAATGTGTACCTCGGCTAGGACGAGTGGGAGTCGAAGAAGCTGGGCGTGCTGCAAGGGGGCACTCGGACGTCGACGAAGCAGGCGTGCTGGTCTTCGTGCGTGGACCAACGGCGAAGAGAAGGCAGAGATCGTCCGACATCCAGAGAGAGGGAGGGGGCCAAGCAGGACCTCACGCGCGGTCGAGCTCGCGGGAGGGGGGGCGGGGCGGGCGGATCCTCGCGTGCGGCCACATAGTAGGGTAGCGCCGGCCGCCGCGTGGGGAAGGCGCCGCCGTCCAGTCGCCTCCCGAGCAAATCCTTTTCGCGTGCGGCCACATAGTAGGGTAGCGCCGGCCGCCGCGTGGGGAAGGCGCCGCCGTCCAGTCGCCTCCCGAGCAAATCCTTTTCTTTTCCCTGTCCACGACATGGGCCTTTCACCTTTCATTCGGAGGCCCATGTCGTGGCTGGCGAGGTTTCGGAAATGAGGGGCCATATAAAAGCCCACTGATTTTTTTTTTGAACTGAAAGCCCACTGATAATTGATTGAAGCTGCCCCCCATCTTATGGCATGGCGAGGCCCATGATTCAGAAGTAACGTATCACGAGCCGTCGCTTGCCTGATCAACGACCCGGACGACAGAGGCTTAAGCTAGGGTAGAAACCACACCGCTCGATTGGGCCACTATAAAACCAGCAGCCCGGTCGCGCGTGCTCGGATCCCTGCCGCCGCCGCGCCGAAACCCTAGAGACAGCTCGAGCTCTCCGCCGCCTCTGCTCGTTCTCGGGCTCTCTCCCCCTCCGGATCCAGGTAACGGCGACCGAGCCGAACCTCTCCTGCTAGATCTCTTTGTCCCGCGTAGCTTCTGGTCGTCCTGAGTGATCTAGTAGCGGTTGTGCCTTATTTCTAAGGTTGTTCTTGTTGCTGGGCCAGGTTGGAAATGCTGTCGTCGTAGTAGATAATATTCTGTTCAAAATTACTAGTTATGCTTCGTTGTTTGTACTTCGGTAGGTGGTAGCCATTCCAGAGATGCTTTTCCTTGCGATCGGACGATAGGAAGCATTTGTTTGAACATATGCTGAACTGCTCATATAAATGTTAAGTACTGGTGTTTCGTAGGAAGCCTCTACAAAGTAGGTTGCTTCTCTATAGGTTTCCATCCTTCTCTTGAAGCATGATGCTAGTTTACTGGCGCAGCATTTTCCTCGTACTGTGTTATATCTTCAAACTCGTTAAACATATTCTTGGCGCTGTATTAAGTTGTTCATTTGCTGGCGATGCTTAATAGTGTTTCACTTGTTTGCTGGAGATAGCTGTAAATGGGAGACTTAATTACGTGCAATTGTTTGTTTGAGCAGGATGAAGTTCGTTGCTGCCTACCTGCTTGCTGTCCTTGCTGGCAACAACAACCCCTCTGCGGAGGATTTGTCGGCCATTCTAGAGTCAGGTAATTCGAGTTGACTAGTCACCAATTTATTTAGTCCAATGGATATCATTTTCCTTAATAAAAATGGATATCATTTGGTGCTGTTAGTGTCTGCTTGGTTTATGTAAATTATGCAAAGCACGACCATTTTACTGATAGGGGAGTGCTCCTTTAATGTAGTTTCTTTTGGTCATTGACTGTTTACAAATTAATCGCACTTTGTTCATTTTGTTTTACAATCATAGCAACGGCTAATCCTTTTTGTAATTGAATGTACGTTTTGCTTATGATTCATATGTTATAGAATTATATACTCCTGATCATTTACATTACTTTTTCTGTCTCCCAGTTGGCTGTGAAATCGACAATGAAAAGATGGAGCTCCTGCTGTCCCAGCTGAGTGGCAAGGACATTACTGAGCTTATTGCTGCTGGTAGGGAGAAGTTTGCTTCAGTCCCAAGCGGCGGCGGTGGTGTGGCTGTTGCGGCAGCTGCCCCTTCTGCTGGTGGTGCTGCTCCTGCAGCTGAGGCGAAGAAAGAGGAGAAGGTGGAGGAGAAGGAAGAGAGTGATGATGTAAGACCACTGCTCTTGTTCCCTATTTTGTACTATTTCATTCCCTATACTGATTTTGTAGTTAGGTGGTATACAAAAACCCCTTTCCTGCTACTATGTGCTATCCTTTTGAGCATTACCATGTTGGATGCTGTCATATGCCAGCTTGATATTCATGTGCCAGCTCAATTATAATCGTTTGATTCCTTTTTGTCATACTAAATTCAAATACTGATCATGTCGAATGAATATTTATTTGCAGGACATGGGCTTCAGCCTCTTCGACTAAGTTCTGCAGTCATCAGAGTCTAGTCTTTGGTCAGGAAAACTGGAGTTCTTGTATCCATTTTAACCTTGTTTTAGGAGTTGGAAAGCACTGGAAAGGCTTGCTGTCTTGGTGTGTCGTAAATCAGCCTTAGGTTTTGCTGGTTTGTTTACCGAACCAAAATTTTGTTATCCTGTTTCAATGCTTTATTAAGAATTGGTTACCTGATGCCAAAATCATTGCTGTTTAAATGCTATCTCTCTGTGATACTGCCTGTCATGACTTTGGTTATGGAGTAGCTGTTATATGGTTACAGCTACTGGAAATGTTAATTGTTAACTGCGTTACCTTGGGGATGCTATTTGCTTTGACCTGGTGCAAACGTGCCGCTGTTGCCTGTAGCTTCAGCGTGTTTGCCCTTATGCTTCGCTCCGTGAATACATATGGCTCTGAAATAATGAGTTCAGTTTATCAGTGTTGTAAACCCTTCTGCACGCTCCGCTTCGATCGTGAGACATTGTAACTTGAATTTTGTTTTTCTCCTTTGATACTTGTGAATGGAAAACGTGCTCTGCACTTTCTGGCATGTGACGAGTCGATGGGTGCTCGAGTTAATGTGTTGTTGCTCCAGGACTATCGTGAGTACAGCAATCTCCCAGTCCATTGCTACGATCTGAATTCGTGAACTTTTTGAGCGTGCTTTTTGTGGAAACCCCGTGTAAACTGTTCGAGGCCGACTCGGCCCGAACAGCCTGCATTTCCTCGTCTGTGGACAGCCCATGTAATCTGTTCTAGGCCCACTCAGCCTTTCTAATGTGAGGCGGCTCTCCCGTTCTACACTGGAAGCCGACGTGACGAGGGACCCGTGGAGTCGAGATGTGGTGCACTTCCTTTTTCAGCGATTTCGAATACGTGATGAAGACGATGCGAGTGGTTTCCATTGACATGAACACCATGACCGTGGAGTCGTCTTATCAGTATACCACAACGGATTCGAGGACCGTGGAACTGAAGACGCTGACTTGACCAAACAAAAGTCCGGATGTCCCCTGTCCTTCCTTCCTCCCCTGTGAGTTCTCCAGTACCTCCAGCAGCCTTTCTCAAGGTAACATTGTTGCGGCTGCCTTTTATCTTTTACTATCTATCACCACCTCCACTTCATAGTAGTAAATCTTTGCCGGTTGCGTGTTTAACTCATTCAAGTTGTTCAGCACTTCAATTTTGTTGGACTGAATTGCATAAAACTATAACCTTTTGTGTCAAGGTTTCAGAAAACTACAAGTTTTGAAATCTATTTCAGAGAACTACAACTATTTTGACCATATATTTCAAAAAACTATAATTTTTATGTCCGGTCTCACATGTCAGCCTCACAAGTGGTAGTGTTCTCAAACTGAGATTACATGTGGGACCAGGAGCAAAAGTTGTATGTTTCTAAAAAACATGTCAAAATAGTTGTCGTTATCTGAAATAGATACTAAAAGTTGTAGTTTTCTGAAACCTTGACACAAATAGTTGTAGTTTTGTGCAATTCACTCATCCAGGGCCGGTCCTGTGATTTTGGAGGCTCTGTGCGAATCTAAAAGCCGGGAGCCCTTCTATATAAATATTATAATTTTTTATATGCAAATACATATTTACTAGTAAATTAAAAAAGGTAAATTCAAAAAAATATATTCATTTTTCAGAACCTGATGCATACATTCTATGCTGAAGTTTGGGGAAAGATTTGATAATCGTTCATGTATCATGTCGTTAGGAATTTAGGGCATGGTCCATAGCAATTGGCAGATAGACCACATTTTATACGGAATACGTACCTCCTTTAGTGAAGGACGTCGAAACGACGAGATGATGCCTGATGCCAAATGGGACGGCAACTCGACGTTTTGTGGATTGCCGTCGTGTTGGCAGCCGGCAGCGGGCGCGGATCGCGAATTCCCCATTGATGAAACGGCGAGCGACCTGAACGTGCGCGGCGGCGCTGCGATTCCAGGCCGCCTCATGATTTGTCGTAATGCCTGTTGGCTTGGGATCACAAGAAGCAGGCAATCCAACTAATATAATTGTGGCCACAAGTTTGGCCGTGGCCGCGTCACCCGAAAAACGGCGTCCGTCCGTTCGTTTTCATCTGAGCCGTCGGAATTTTGCAAAAAGGCACTCGGTCAATGTCGAAACCAACCCGCGGTCCAGTATGAACAGTAAACCCGTTCGTGTTTCTTTCACGTAGCCCCTCGCATTTCATGCAAATCAAAACGAAGAAGACGAAATTCCGATTCCGCGGCATTTTTGTAGAAACACGCCCGCGTGTCATTTTTTCGGATAGCCCCCCGCCGCGCCGTCCGCTGCCCACACCGCGGCTCCGAGCCCTTCCGCTCGTCCTCGCCGTCGTCGCTCATGCGCCGCCGCACCTTCCTCGACTGCTCGGCCTATCCTCCCCTCTTCCGTTCCCCTTCCCGGCTTCCTCCGTCTTCCCCGCGTGTCTCATGGAGCTCCCCATCGTGGTAGGCAGGCTGTAATCCGGCCCGAATCCCTAGCCCTAGCTGTCGGGGCAGCGGGTGCGCGTTGCTGTGGTGGTCGGCGTGTGGCTAGAGGCAGGGCGGCGAGCGACATGGCGTGCAAAACACGGATTGGAGGTGTGCTCGGGTGGTGAGATGGCGATTCTGCCGGCGAGGTTTCGATGGTTTCCGTCGTACGGTGCTGCTGCCTGCCCAATTGCAAACAACTCGACATTGTAAGTTTTCCCATGGTTGTGGATTTGTTAGTCTAAGAAATACAGCACAATGGCTGCGACAGGGGCTGGCAAACATAGCACAGTTGCTGTGTCTATTTTGGAAGATGCAGAACAATGCTAGATTATAGAAAATTTTCACAAGTTGTGCTATGTGTGTGTAACTTAGATGAATCACTGATTCCATTTCCTTGATTGGATAAAGATTTTCGGTAGAATATTAACCCAAATTCGCTGATATTTGATTCATGGCTGGGTAGGATTTTTTTTCCTGCTTGTTAACTTGTCAATTTTGTTACCGCTATGTGCCTGGATATGCAGTTTTCATAGAACTTGACCAAGGATTTGGATACTGTTGATTACTCATTACCATATCCGTGCTTAGAAAAAAAACAGTCTTCATAGAACTTCTCCATGCTTAATTTTGCTGGCATTCGAATGGTGCATCTAAAGAATGGGTTCAGATTCGATGCTCTGAATTCAGTAGTTTGACCTTCAAAGTTAAATTAAAGATTTGCAGTTAATAATTTATTTTTTTAATTGCTTTGTTTTGTGCATTTATTACTGGTTTGCAGTGTGTCAAATATATCATTTAGTATCGGATTTTTTTATTTTGGACTCATGTTTGGAAGTTCGAAATTAGATTGAGAATCTAGACTTACAGTGCATTTGTTATTACAAATTGTTGTGTTTGTAACATTTAATTTTAGTATGGTTAGTACAAAGTCTAGGGTATAATACTGACATATAAGCTGTCAGAAAGCTTCTTAGTTATTACAAATTCGGTCATTTATTATGGTATGAGTCTTGTAAGGGGATAGAAAAAAATGCAGACAGTGTCATCAAATATTATTAATGGTACGTGATTTTTTAAAAATTTGCTGATGGTTGAGCCATATATCTTATTTGAATTTGAAGTTGTTGAATTTAATTTTGTTCCCGTATCTGGTTCAAATTTGGAGCTGGAGTTGCCGCCTCATATTTTCTTGCTCTGCAAGTCTAATATTCTTGTTGCATACGTCTGTGTCCTTTGCATGGCTTATCTGTTGTGTGTGTGTTCCATTGTGTGACACGTGTGCGTGTGTTGGCAATATGTGATTGGTGTTTCCTGAGTCGGTATTGTTGTTTGCCTTCTATAAATTTAGCCTGCTGCCTTCCCTATGAGTAACTAATTCCACGGCCTCTCCTGTTCTTTGTTTCAATATGATGTTTTCTTGTTGGAATGAGTTGTCGCCGGCTTCAAAAAAGGACTGTTCGTGTTCATGTTTCGCGCTTGTGGGAATACTGTGGTGGACGTGATGGAGGAGCTCTTCTTCATACAAAGCTTATTTGTTGCTGGGCAACGCCATGTATGCTGAGATTCCAGGACGTCAATTTGAGAAGATCAGGGGTGTTATATGTGAGGGGGATATTTATATACTGAGCAAGTTCTTGATTGCGCCAGTGAAGCCTGCATACAGACCTTTTCTTGCTAGATACGTGATGAAGTTTACACCATGGACAAGAATTAGTGTTGTCAACCAGTGTTCAGAAGCGTTTCCCCGGTATGTTTTCAACTTGTCGCCTCTTGCTGACATAGCAACGCGGGTTGGGAGCCAGATATATTTCACTGGTTCGATTCATGTGGAAAATTCCTTAATTTTATGCGCATCGATGCTTGTAATGGTTCTTTTTTTTGTTAGTACTGTGTTGCGCAGAAAATAATTTTTTTAATTTGTGGTTATATTATTACTTCGTAGATGTGCTTGCTGCTATTACTGGTCTCTCTATTGTGTCCTATGTGCGCCTTACTGCGGCTTCATCTGATAAGCCGAGGCGTTTGTTAAATTTGAGAGATATGAGGTTTGGTTACTTATTTTTTGTTATATTTTATTTTCATTCACATTCAAGTCATGGAAAGGAAGCCTACTTGATGCATCGAGTTCTCCATGCCTGGACTCCTACGGAAGGGAATAGTTAATTTTGAATTCCTGGAAGACTAGGTATGTAATGTGTTGATTTCTAGATTCGTTTTTGAACAATCTTTACTCTTCATTGCCTGCTGTGATTCCTTCTGTGGACTCCGTGGAAGATGCTGTCAAATTGATGTTTTTGTTCTTGTATGTACAACAAAATTTCATGATTTTACATTTGGCAACTTCTGCAGTGCAATCTTAGTTTTGATGTTGTCAATTTGATGTTTTTGTTCTTGTATGTACAGCAAAATTTTCATGTTTTTACATTTGGCGACTTTTGCAGTGCAATCTTAGTTTTGATTGCTTGCAGCTGCCACTTAATTCATTGTGATTGAAGATATGGTGCACTGTGTACTGATAGATTACCTGAAAAAGGTTTAATGTTTTATTTATTTTGGGACGGTTGCATTGCTGTTGCCAATTGTTAAAGAGGGATTACTTGCAAGTTTGCTATGATAGGTTACTTTTAAAAATATCTTCCCTCCCTTCATTGGGGTGTTGACTGCTGCTGCTGTTGTGCTTTGTGCAGAGGTACATGCTGGTTAAGGGAATACAAGCTGTCTGTGTATACTCGCGGTAGAGCACTTGGTATTTTACGCAGTTTTAAATTAGGTCTGTATTCATAGGCATTTATTTTCTTATATCTGTGTACATAAAGGTTAAGGTTTGATTTTTTATGTCATAAGAAAATTGGATCTCTTGGTGTCTGCGATCAAGGATCATCCTACAAAGTAAAATTAGCACATTGTGGGAAGGTATAAACCTAGGTCTCCTATTGAGCCATATATGGTGTTGGCAAAGTTTTCTACGAGTCGATACAGCTTTTGTTTACTGCATTTTCTGTATTACCTTAGAGAGATGCTTGCACATATATATAGGTATTACAGCTGATTTGTTCTACTGCACCATACAAGTAGCCATGGAAGAATGCATTAGTTGGGTCAAAATCTAACATAATTTTGGTTTTCAATTGAAGAAGTGACCAAATTTGCTGACTACAGCAGCAAATGGGACTTCTGTTTTGTTCTGCTGGTGGCGTAGTTGTACCCAGAGGGCATATTTCTCAGAAAGAGATGTGTAAAAATCAAATAAAGTAATATGTGCCCACTACTTGTCTCCTCAGTAATTGTGGTATTTCAGATCTTGACCTTTTGCCTTTTGTGTTTATGCAGCTTTCAACAGAAGCATGAGCTTTGCTTCATGTTGAATGAGATGATTCTGCAATTCTGAGGCAAAACTTGATCCATATGTATCAAGGTCAGCACTAAAACTATTCCAGATTAAATTTTGCACCGGAAAACTTATTGATCCTGATCACTTTTTTGTGTAGAACAAAGGATTGAGTGTAGAATCTTGAACAATTCACATAAACTTTATCTCCTTAATTTAGTATAGAAAACTTGATTGCCTTCTGCCTTTTATTTCTCTGTTTTGAATTCACATTTTGCATCACCCTTTGCCTTGCAAATTTCATGTTGAGTTACACAGCAAGAGAAAACAGGTTTCCTGCCATACGCATGCTTCAGGAAGCTGTATGTACGCCATATAGTGATTGGAGTAGTACGCTTTAATCTTTTATACAAGGACTATTCTCTAAGCTCTTAATAACTTCTGGATCTGAAAGATTGCACAGTTAGTTCGTGTGTTTTTATAAAACAAATCCTGATGCACAGTTCATCTTACAACAATGGCGATGAATTTCTTTGGTTTCTCTTTTTGTTTACAGAAACATGGATCATTTGCTTAATTTAGATGCCTGTTAACATTATTAACAAATGTAATAAACCTCTACGGATGTTGTTAGCAGTTATGTAGCTACAGAAAAAAGCTTTTACTACTTTTTTAAAGACTCCTATGTAAGCATGAATATTTTCTGTTTGCAAGAGTCAAGTTAAAAAGGCTTTGGATCAGGAGAAGTGCTGTTTCTGCACAAGCAACTGGTTTGCTAGCTTGGGTATAGTTGACAAATAAAAAGGTTATCATGATACTGCTGCAACTATTTGTTCATATATGTGGATGGGTAAATATGTTGGAAGCTTAAAATACTATTTCTTTAGGCACATGGTAGTGGCGTGCTAACCTCCCAGTTCAATGTTCATCTATGCATTCTTGGATGTTTTTTTTTGGGCAACCCTTTGCCATATAAAATAGAAGTGAGAGTGTGTACTGAAATGTACTAGAGCTGACGTTATGTTGGCGTTCCCTCTGTCTTTGCAGTTTCTTATAGAATAGTGTCTTTCTCTCACAGGAATAGAGCTTGCTTTAGCACAGGAGGCGAGGGAAGACGGTTGGAGATGTCCCAGAAGATAAAAGAAGACTTTCGAGCTTAATCCAAGATAGAACGCAAGCTCAAAATGCAACTGGAGTAGAATGACAGTACAATGAATATGCAGTTGAACTGATCTCTAAAAATCTTTAGATTTCCTTTGCGATGGTTGAGTAAGATTAAAACTAGGAGAGAAGGGCTTAGTTTCTGTAAGAGTGTGTAGTTCTCATCGTCAGGGTAGAGGCCCAGTAGAGATGGGCTAGACTAGCTCGATGGTAAATGTCTGAATTTCTCATCACGCAGGCCTCTATCGGTCCATTTGAAGCCCAGTCGGTTTCTTGACTGACACCAACCGCCGGCTGCGACAACAACTTATGCCAACAAATAACGTACCTAACATAAATCAACAAACACGAAAGAACGGCGCGCCAACGGCACGCCCCAGTTTCTAGTAAACCAATAAAAGAAGGCCGATCAGCAACAGATCCGTGAAAGGGAAAGCAAGGGGTTTCTTTAAACCTGATCTCGTGCGCCATTCTGGTGGCCTTTTTTTACGGTGGACTAAGAAGGAGCAAGGGGCCTACTAGTACATGCATGCCCGGAGGAAGGCCCCTAGGCTTTGGGGGGCCAATGCGGCGGCACCGCTAGCCCCACTCCAGGACCGGCCCTGCACTCATCTTGTTGGCGTTTCACGTACTATTGGGAGATCAACATCCTTCTCCAACCGGAATAGTAATGTAGCATGCAGGCTACTAAACATTAATTTGAGCTTTGAAGTGAAAGATAAGCGTTAGGATTGTCAACAATAATAAAGTCGTCAATATCTTCTGTCTTGTGTTGCTGGATTTTTTTTTATAGGAGTGTTGCTGGAAATTATTAGCATTTGGAAGTGAAGTATACTACCTTGATCTTCAGTGTCACAAAGCTCGAAAAGGCCACTGATACAACTTTCAATAGGAGGCCCATATAGCGGCCCACTGATAATTGATGTAGAGCCACGTATAGCATGGCCAGGCCCATGATTTAGAAGTGGCCTATCACGAGCCGTTGCTTGGCTGATCAACGACCCGGACGACAGAGGCTTACGCTAGGGTAGAAACCGCACCTCTCCATTCGGCCAATATAAAAACAGCAGCCCATTCGCGCGAGCTCAGTTCTCCGCCGCCGCTACGCTGAAGCCCTAGAGAAAGCTCGAGCTCTCCGCCGCCTCTGCTCGTTCTCGGGCTTTCTCTCCCTCCCGGATCCAGGTAAAGGCGATGGAGCCGAACCTCTCCCGCTAGATCTCTTTGTCCCGCGTAGCTTCTGATCGTCCTGAGTGAGAGTAGCTGTTGTGCCTTATTTCTCAGGTTGTTCTTGTTGGGGCCAGGTCGGAAATGCCGCTGCGTCGTCGTAATAGATAGTAATCTGTTGAAAATGACTAGTTATGCTTCGTTGTTTGTACTTTGGTAGCTATTCCAATGAGATGTTTTTACTTGCGATCGGTTTTGATATCTGTGTATTGGACGTAGGAAACATTTTTTTTGAGCATATGCTCAACTGCTCATATAGATGTGCCGGTATTTCGTAGGAAGCCTGTATAAAGTCTTGCTTCTCTTTAGGTTTCCATGCTTCTCTTGAAGCATGATGATAGTTTACTGGTGATTTTAGTTTACCCTACTGTGTTCGATCAACAAACTCGTGTTAAACATATTCTTTGGCGCTGTATTAAGTTTGTTCATTTGCTGGAGATGCTTAATATTTCACTTGTTTGCTGGAGATATCTGTAAATAGGTGACTGAACTACGTGCAATTGTTTGTTGTTTGGGCAGGATGAAGTTCGTTGCTGCCTACCTGCTCGCTGTCCTTGCTGGCAACAACAACCCCTCTGCTGAGGATTTGTCGGCCATTCTGGAGTCAGGTAATTTGACTTGACTGACTGCCAATTTAAGTAGTCCAATGGATATCATTTGGTACTGTTAGTTACGAATCACTGATACTTGGCAGAGGTCGCCTTATCCGTATCCGATACAGCAGGATACGATATGGCGATACTTTGCTACTCCGATACTCTCTATATTACCACTGTGCTGTTTTAGAATTTGATGTATTGCTGTATCGCCGTATCGGTGTCGTGTCACTGATTTTTAGACTGTTAGTCTCTGCTTGGTTTTATGTAAATTATGCAAAACCCGACTCTTACCAATGTGGTAGTGCTCCGTTAATGTAGTTTCTTTTGGTCATTGACAGTTTTCAAATTAATTGCACTTTGTTCGTTTTACTTTGCAATCATCACAATCGGTGATTGAGTGTACGTTTTGCTCATGATTCATATGTTCTAGAAGTATATAGTCCTAATCATTTACATTACTTTTTCTGTCTCCCAGTTGGCTGTGAAATCGACAATGAAAAGATGGAGCTCCTGCTGTCCCAGCTGAGTGGCAAGGACATTACCGAGCTCATTGCTGCTGGTAGGGAGAAGTTTGCTTCAGTCCCATGCGGCGGTGGCGGTGTGGCTGTTGCGGCAGCCGCCCCTGCTGCTGGTGGGGCTGCTCCTGCAGCTGAGTCGAAGAAAGAGGAGAAGGTGGAAGAGAAGGAAGAGAGTGATGACGTAAGACCATTGCCCGTTCCCTATTTTAGTGCTATTTCATTCCCTATACTGATTAGTTAGGTGGTTTTCAAAAACCCCTTGCCTGCTACTCTGTGTTATCCTTTTGAGCTATATCATGTTGGATGCTGTTATGCCATATCACTTGTGCCAGCTTATTTATAATCTATTGATTTCTTTTGTCAGACTAAATTCAAAGACTGATCATGTTGAATGAATATTTATTTGCAGGACATGGGCTTCAGCCTCTTCGACTAAGTTCTGCAGTCATCAGAGTCAAGTCTTTGGGCAGGAAAACTGGAGTTATTATATCTGCATTTTAACCTTGTTTTAGAAGTTGGAAAGCGATGGAAAGACCTGTACTGTTTTGGTATGTAGTAATTCAGCCGTAGGTTATGCTGGTTGGTTTACTGAACCAAAGTTTTGCTACCCTGTTCCAATGCTTTATTAAGAATTGGTTATCCAATGCCAAATCATCCCTGTTTAAATGCTGTCTTGTTTCTAGGGTACTTCCTGTCGATGCAAGTGAAGGAAGCCTTGGTTGTCTAGTAGCTGTTACGTTTTACAGTTATAGGTAATGTTAATTGTTATCTGTTACCGGGAATGCTATGTGCTTTGATCTGGTGCAAACGTGCTGCCGTAGCTGTTGCTGCCACTTCGCCACCTTCAGATTGGCAGATCGCCTGCTTCTTCACGTACCAGATCTAAAACCTTGTTACACGAAAAAATTGCACCAAAGCATTTCGGCTGAACTTATTATATATACACTACTACACTGGGTGCGCGATCGCATTGAGCTAGCGGGAAGACGCAGACAGAAAGGTTTGGTAGGTATGTTCCATCGATTAAAAAGTGCGATCGAGCTGGGTACGCACGGCAACTTCTAGAACAAACTTTCGTCTGTGCGTTATGTTATCAGTTTTAGTGACCTGAGCGCACACAACTAACAACATTTTCAGGGGGGAAACAGTCTGTTTTTTTATTCCCATTTGATGTTATAAGCTCCGTAATTTTTGTACGACCATGTGTGGAATGCACTGGTCATGCTCACCCTGACAGAGCTGAATGTTTTTTTTTTTCCTTTGACAAAAATGCAGATTTTTTTTTTTTGAGAGAGAGACACGCGAGAATGCAGAATTGGCTTGCCATTGCTGTTGTGAGCCGCAATACTGAATTGGCTTGCCATTCCATTTCCAACCGAACTACTAGTCGGCCATTCACATTCTCAGATCCAGGATATGTTCTCGTCGAGAACCATGAGGCCTGATAGCTGTTCTCAGCCCAGCTAAGACCTGCAAAGTACATACTTGGGCCAATAGAATCTGCGATCGAACTCGCCCCATACAGTTGGTTGTGGGCCCCCTCTCAAAAAAGGAAAAAAAAAAGGTTTTGGCCACCCAGTGAAGTTCGTAATGCTCACTGGCAGGTGGGCCCTACGATGTCAAAACATCTTTTGCGGGATATCAAAACCATTTTCCTCGCGCGGATGCGCATGTCGTGTCGAGCAAGGGAGCCAGACCTGACCCCATCCAAGACAACTTTGCTTTCGTTCCGGCCCAACACGTGTCAGTAGTGATCTCAACTTACAGGACGTCAATATGATAACAGCATGATCACTCTGTAATAACAAGTGGTAATCACTCCCATCTGATGACTGATGACAAGGATGAACTGGCGACGTCACCCGATTGAGGAAAACCCAGAACCCAATTCCAATAAGCTAACTCAAGCATCCGAAAGTGAAGTTTCCAGGAAGTAAACCGACAGCTTCTGCGTCAACTAACCATGACGGTGACCCGGAGCCGGCCACAGCTCCAGTTAATTTGAGATTTGAGCACAAGATAAGATGCATGCACGCGAACAAGGACATACGCCGCCTCAGCTAATTATACTGTAATCTACGCCGCAGACAGCACGATCAAAACGTGCTATCGTTCGCGTCTTTTTGTCCAGCTCCTGTGTTGATTCCAGTTGACCTCGTTCTGGTCCTCGTCTCTGCAGCTGCAACTCTGCGAGTCCCTTTCCTAACCAACACGGAAATCATCAGGATGCTTACAACCCCTCACGTGCCGAAAAACCCAGTTGGATTGATTGGATGGAATATAAACCGCGATGACTTGAAGAGGAGCAAAAAAAAAAACAAAACAGAGCACGTGCGCGTACGCGTAAGCAATAGACACACGTTGCGATTTCCATTCCACTTCTTGAAAGAATGAACAAAATGAGGCCGCCTGGACTCATGTCAAAACACATTCTGCACGTGCGACGATGCCTGCGGGCCCCACCCGCTTCTGCTGTTGGTTCCTGGAAAGGAAGCGGCGCCACTGTCAGGCTGCTGCTGGTTCCTCTCGACTTCCTTCATCAGAGCCTCCTCCACGGCCTTTTCCACTTCACTCGCCGCAATCTGCGAATGTGTCACACAAAGAGAACCGCGTGGTTAGCTGATAGTAGTAGCGTACAAGTGGCGTAACTTGATTGACTGGTCGTTAGAACTCTGCATGAGTGTTAAGCTTGGAACTGTTGAGATGAGATGAGATGAGATGCTCTGTTTTCAGACTGCAGAGGCATTGACTTGCTTGATGTTAAACTAGTATAATAGGGAGTAAAAGAGCAGGGCAGTTTGGATGTCTGATTTGACAGTTCAAGGATTATCCTGACCGAAAACATTTGGGGATTTAGTAGATTGCCTCTTGCAAGCAGGATAAGATTTCTTTTAAAAAGGAAAAACCGGTGCGGATATGATCCAACGATTTATTCAGAAATTGGAAGATCTCAACAAATGTTTGACATGGTTGACCGCTGTCAAAACGCGGGGTGCATGGTGGAATTTTTGTGTTTCAGTCTCAATGAAAGGGGCTAAAAGTTTTTTTTTTAAAAGAAAATGAAAAGGGCTTAAAGGGTTTAAGTAAAATTACATTGCTATGTACGGTGTTCCTTAAGTGAAGATATGATTTGGTAGTATTTTGTACGATTTTGACAAATTTTTCATTTCTAAACTCGATTAAATTTCGTCATCCTTATCCCATTTGCAATGCAGTTTCCTGCCAAACGATCTTTATCAGCTAAGGCAGGATAGTGTGTGTCTGCTAATAAAATATGAAAATTGTTGTAGCTGACTCAACTGCTGTATCTGTTTCGCACCTAAACTCTGAAATTACTAGTACTGTCAGCAAAGCAGATGAACAAATTCAGAAAATTGCAGCAGTCACACTAGCTTAAGACTGATAATTGTAATGATTTATGAGGTTTTGCTCACCGTGGTTTCGATGTTCATCTCGGTCCAGAGCCTGCCGCCGCCCATGCTCGACCGTATCCCTCTGGCCTTGACGCCCATGCTCTTGAGCCGCCTGAGCGCGCCGACCATGGAGTCGACCCCCGCCGCGGGGTCGTTTACCTCGAAGTCGACCTTGACGGTCGGCTGCCTGGCGTCGTGGCCGAGGATCCTGGCCTTGAGCTCCTCGTTCCGCTGCTGCAGCTGCTCCCGCGCGCCCTTGAGCTCGTGGATGTACATCGCCGCGGACTGCACGATCGAGTTCTTGTCGCCCTGTTGTTATAAGCACAAGCAGCAGCAGCAGTGTCCGTTAGTTTCACTGATCAGCACACTCTATTCAAGCGAAGCTTCAATGGCCGGTCTTGCCGCCATTGGAGCAGAGAGGCAATGGCCAATGCGATGGGCGGACAGGGGAGGAGAGAGACGAGACTGACGAACCTTGGACCTGGCGGCGACCATGGCGTAGAGGTCGGCGTAGCTCTGGCTGAGCTTCTCGCGGCGCTGGCGCTCCCGCATCATGTGCCGGAACCCGCGGCTGCTCTCCACGGCGCCGGCCGGCTCTCGCCGCCGCTGCTGTTGCTGTTGCTCCTCCGGCTCCTCCTCCTCCTCTCCACAGCCTGACTCTGCTCATGCATCATGCCCAGCGCCCTCATGTGCACGTTCGTCCCCTGCTGCTGTCCACCCAGCATCGGCTCCGCTCCGGCCGGCTCTGAGTAATCCTGGAACGCGCTGCCCGTCGTCATCGCCTCCGGCGCGTAGGGCGGCTCCGCTGCGAGGCCGAACGGCAGCTCCGGGGACGCCGGAGCGGCGCCGTGAGGGTAGAAGAATCCGGGGAGCTCGTCCTGGAAGCCGGAGTAGTAGTAGGAATCCATCTGCATTTCCCGTCCGTGTTCTGGAGGCCAGGCGGCGATGGAAGAGAGGCGGGGGAGTGGCGAGCGGCTGCTGTGTCTGTCTGTCTGTCTGTCTGTTCCGGGGATGTTCGAACGCGGCTTAAATAGGCACCGGTTTTGGGCTTTGGGTCACGTGGTCAAAATGGCGCGTCGAGGCGAGGCGAACTGTCCCGCTTCCCGCGTGTGCGAGAGAGGGCTTGAGGAAATGTCAGACCCGGGATTTTGCATTTGTTAATTCGAGAGGACGAGGAGGGAAAAAGAGCACGTTGTTGAAATGGAGGTTCTGCCTGCGGCTGGTGGGGTCAGGTGGCGCACACGTCGGATGCGGAGGGAGGAGCCTGGTCAGAAGGTTCCGCGTAGGGGGCTGGATGGAAAATCGCGAGGGAGCGCTCGCTGTATTTTTCATTCCGGATAAATGGCACCCTCAAAGATTCGAAACTCCACTTGCGACAGGGTTTTCTTTGACTACTCCAATACTGTAGGGAAGTTCTAGAACAACACGAAAATAGATGAACGATTTGCAAATTATAACCGAAAGTATTTACTGCATAAGACCACGAAAATCTGACAAATGCAGGGAACCACAAAGTTGCGTGTAAATCACAAATTACCCCGTGATCAAGATGGTAGCATAGAAAAGATGAACCAATAGCGATTAGCGTATTTAATTAAGTCGAACTTGAGTGTAATTGTTGTATATCTGAAACTGTAGCTACTTATAATAATTTTATTTGGTGATATAGCTTGAAGTTCCTTATGTGGCAGACGTTGCATAAAGCCCCCTACAAGAGTGCACATTTTGTGGCATAAGACAGCACGTTCCCTAGTTTTCCACAATTAGTGCAATTAGTCAACAGTGTATATCATATTTCGATGTTGAGTGAGTACCTGGAATACGTGGCTCCTGGTGGCAAAGTAAAGTAGAGGAGGAAAGAAAATCTAAGCAACCAGCAGCTTGAACAGGACGACGAGCTGCCTCGCCCACACCTTGTGTGAACTAGAATCGGCCAACGACGAGAAAACACGTCAGCTGCCACACGGTGGCGAGACCGGACTCCCTCAGATACATGGACGTTTGAAGAGCAAATGACGAGTAACGACTTCTCCTTGACCGCATAATCTTCTACTCCTCTTGCTGATTTACACGTTTATGGACTGTTATATTTCTCACCGCGTTCTGACAATATCAGTATTTACTTGTGACACGACAGCTATTTTCCTTCAGTCCCATCACTAGTGTGTCCCTTCACAAGAAACAATTTACCAAATTTTACCATTTTAGTTTAACCATCTAGGACTGTATTTCCAAGAAGCAATGAAACCGTCTTGTTGATACTGCTGTATTGTTACTCCACTTAGGAAAGATGTTGTATTTTCTCTCTAGGTGACAAAGTTTTCTTGTCACGCCACACCCAACGGCTTGCCTGAAGAGGTTAGTTCTTGGAAAAATAATTGGGATGGATGAGTTAGTGTTAACATATTAGAATGAAAAGGGTTAAAGCATAAAGTATTTCTGTATTTACGGAGTCCTCTTTTTAATTCTCCTCATCTCATATGGTTGTTGCTTTGTGCGCCGTTATTTCCTATATCACATTTTATAATGAAATTACTACCTCCGCTTTTACTATATGATATATTTCACAGAGGTAGTAATTGCCTTGATGACGTAGAATTGTAGAGGTAGAGCTGGGCTTGGAGTTAACTCAAGGAGGGACTGATCTCTCGGAAGGTGGAGGGCAGCAACAAGGCAACGCAGCTAGAGGGGTGGCACCGCTTTGTCGATGATTGGTGGTTGATCTTCAGCTCATGTTTAAAGCTTGGACTTCTATGTCGGTTCATTAAGAGTTGTGTTTTTCTTAAGTCTTTCTTTGGTGTACTGGCTCCTAAGTCCTTGTATGTTGCCTTATGCTTTGTTGTAAACTTTTCAGACTGGTTTTGACTACCATTAAAATTAATGAAAATTCAGGTGGAGATCCCCCACCCCCCAAAATCCATTGACCGTCAGAAAAAAAAGAGGAGGGACAATGAAGAGCCACTAAAGTCAACATTAAGGACACGGATAGAATGTAGAGGTGATGATGATCTATTGGAGGTAGTGGCTTGTGAGGGCACGCCGAATCATCAGTGCTATTTCATAGTAGATTGAGCATACTTTTTATTAAAAAAAATCTATGAATATTTCAACATATGTTAAAACTAGCCACAATTCTTAGTCATTTGTAGAAAACTATAACTATTTATAATTAGTTTAAAAACTCACAACTTTCCTAATAGTCCCATGGTACGGTTGACATATGTCACCATCCGTTCCATGCCGTTGGGGCTAAACAGGCAGACCCATTGATAAAGTTGTTGTTTTGTGCAACAAAGTATCCGAATAATTATACATTATTGCAATGAGCACAAAAAGTTAAATTTCTACAACATTACTCAAATTAGTTGCATGTTTTCGAAATTTATTCCACCTTTTATTATACAAAAAATACTTAAGTGGTCCAAATCTAGATAAGAGTGCAAGTGTTTGTATATACTGAAAGCATATTAATTTTAGAGCAACTCCAGCAGTCTCCCAATAAACTGCCTCCCAATATCCTCTTTGGGGAGGCTCCCAATAGGATTTTCAGGATATTGGGAGGTGCAGCTCTAGCAGTCTCCCAATACCTCCATCCCCATTAACCTGACATGTGGGGTCTTTTTCTCTTCTTTCTCTCTTTCCTCTCACTTACACATAGGGCCCGCCTTATCCTCTCCATCTTCTTGCTCGCACTGTCTCGCTGCGCCGCGCCTGCCTCACTCACGCCGGCATCGCCACATCTCACCGCACAGCTCCGCATCCATCTCGCTCGCGCCGGAACCTTCACGGGCTGCAGCACCTCCGGTGGCTGGCCAAGGCGGCGGCGCGTCAGCGTTGCATCGCAGGCATCGGCGATGGGTGGACGAGAGAGGAAGACAGGGGCGGCGATGGCGCTCCGACGGTGTGTGCGATCAGGGCGGCCTCCACCGTAGCAGGCACGTCCGGTGACGATGGCGAGGGATCCATTGCGGCGGCGGCGCACCAAAATCCTTCTGATTTGGGGACCCCGTGCCCAAATCGACTCCTAGTTGGTTCGTGCGGCCATGGAAGAGCAACTCCATGGCGAGCGGGAAGGGAGGGTCCGGCCTCGTGGTGTCGTGTCGTCTTCGCGTCTCGTCGTCGCGTGACCAGGGAGGAGGGCCGCCGCCGCGATCTTGTGCCCGATTTGGCCTCGATTTGAGCGGCGGTGAGCCCAAATCAGGGTCAACGGGGGCAGTTGGACCTCGTCGCGGGCATGGAAGGGCGGGGCGACGACCGTGGTGGTGGGGCGGAGGTCTCCGGCAGGTGATGGCGCAGCGGCGGGCGAGCGAGAAGATGACCGGGGGCGGGGAAACTGTGCACGCACGTGGGGAACCTGTGGGGCCCGCCAGTAGTTGGTATTGGAAGGGGGAGGAGAGTCTCTCACTATATGAGGAGGAAAGGGTTGATTTGGGGAGGGTGAGAATAAATGGGGAACTTATTGGGAGACTGCTGGGGCAGTTTTTTCCTCCCCAAACTCTCAATATCACAGTTTTTTGGCTATTGGGAGGAGGATTGGGAGACTACTGGAGTTGCTCTTAGTGATTTTCTCTAGTGCAAAATTAATTATATATTTATATAGCAGCCCATCTAGGTAATTATCCTTCAGAAACATGTATGTATGGATTTCTGTGGAATAGGATAAGTATGGGTGGGGAGGACATGTTTCTAGCTTTGCGAATCGTTCCAATTATTTTGTCAACATGATTATCATATATGCATGTTGAGCACATATCAACAATACAGACCATATAAAAAATCCTTCTTCCGAGTTAGTGGATCCGGAGGGAGGCATTGAAGGGCCTGGGTCCCCCATTCCGTCCCAGTCGGACTCGGAGCGTAGCCTGTCTTAGCCCACCGGCTTACCGAGCTCCACGGCACTTTTATTTCAATGTTAGGCTAGGTTTCTTCTTTCCCGAAGGATGTTCTTTGTATTCAATATCCTTATGGGGAAAAAGTATACCCAAAGGAGTCAATAGGGATTTTGTTTTATCAACAATGAAGAGTGGAGTCTCTTGGGAAGTTTCGGGAAGAAATTGGAATGGAATAATATCGATTCATACAGAGGAAAAAGTTCTCTATTGATGCAAACGCTGTACCTAGAGGATAGGGATAGAGGAAGAGGGAAAAATCAAAATGAAATAAATAAAGAATAAAGCAAAAAAAATAAGTCGTGAACCTGATGTGTGACCTTGGCCGATCGATTGCAGGCTTGGAAGTGCCATTAAGATCCTATCCAAAATCACCCCCCGGGGATAACGGAATAACTACCCTTTCGAGGACACCACATTCCCTGGTCGAGGCAAGGCTATTCAAACAAGTCTGAAAAGACTCAATCATGTCAGACGAGACGGCACTAGCTGTGGGAGCACCTCGGAAAAAAAGGCCTTTAGAATTTCAGATATGGTTTTAAGGTGCCAGCCTGGTTTCGAGGCCCACTGGATGAACCCAATTACTATGTTGCAACTGATTCGGTAAGCTACGTGTCCGGTGCACGGAAAACAGCCTTCGGTCTCCCAACCTTACTCATGGCAACCTTCCGGCCGCCCAACGACCTATAACGCTAGTCACTACTCCCACTGGGGCTAGGAAGTAAGCCCCACAACCCAAAGCGGCGAAGAACATATAGAATTTGTCTGGAGAAGCTTACTTGTCTTATAGTTTAGCTGCTTTATCTGTCTTTGGTTTTATCGCTTGTTGTTTTGTTTGGTTCAATAATACGGCTTATCCAAGTGAGTTTTACGGACCCACAGGTCCAGAAGCTTCTCAAGCGCAAGCATTTACTTTTCTAGCCTTTCATGCCAAGCTTGACGCTCTTGCTCTTGCACAGGCGGTGGGTGGATCAATTTGTGTAAACGATCTCTTTCTTTCTATGTCTCCCAATCGATGCGGTACTGCCAATCGTAGACTGGTGACCAGGGAATGAGAGCTCCATACACCATGATTCATGGAGTCTTTCCTCTCGTTTTTAGGTTGTTTGTGTATATACCCAACTGTAGGTCACCTATGTGACCAATCCTCACCATTGGTTTCACAGCACTTAGTAAGCATACGTTTGAAGACCGAGTTGGTTGATTTGGTCTGTCCATTCGCTCTAGGAGGGGCTCGACTTCCTTTGAGCTATGAGAAATGGGAGCGCCTTCTTCTTTTTTTTCAGGGATCTCCTTGGCTACAAAGAGAGCTATGGAGCCTAGCTGAAAGCTTGACAAGGCCTATTTAGTGTATTCGGCCGCCCAACCACTCGCAGAAAGAAAGGGGCATTCAAAACCTGACAGGGATTCCTTCTCCTAGGGTTGCTCTGAGGTAACCGCTCGTCTTGATGCTGGCAGTCAAGAAGGCAAAGAGTTGACTTCTTCTTTTGAAGTGAATGATCGGAAGTCAGAGAGGATAGAGAAAGATAGTAAATTTTTGGTAATTTCAAAGAAGTCTATTTTTATTTTACTTCCCTCAAGTATCTGTGTTGTTCACTTAACCTTTTAAAACTAAATTTATTCTGATTTACTCCCTCGAATTATCTAGATTAGTTTAATTCACCTGCTAATGCAATTTTTCTATTTTGTTTCTCTTTGTATGGGTTATGTGTGAAGTTCAAATTTTGTAAGATTGTATATAACATCATACTCTATGCTAGAAAATTTCTTCCATAATTTCTATAAATAGTTTCTTGAATTATTCTATCTCACATATCAAATTTTTATTCCATACCTTCCAACATACAAAAAAGTTACAAAAAATCTTCAATTTTTTTTCTGACATAAGGTATGTTTAAGCTTATATCTCACAGAAATTTACCCTCTCAAACATGATGTGTACTTAGATAAGCCAAAAAAAGTTCATAAGAAGTGAATTGAATCAATCTGAATGGTTCGGAGGAGTTAATTAGACTAAATTTAGTTTAAAAGATTAGATGAACAACAAAAATACTTAAAGGTAGTAATATTAACTTCTTTCTATAAAAAATGAGTTTGCCAAGTAGCAACAACGAGTACATCCAACAGGACTAGCTACCCAGTTCCGGCGATCCCCTCACCCGTGTGGACTAGAACCGGCCAACAAACACGTCATCTGCTACATGGTGGCGACTGGCGAAACCGTGACTCTCCGTGAAGTACATGCAAGGACGTTTGAAGAGGTAATGACGACTAAAGACTTCTCGTTTACCACACGATCTTCTACTACTCACTGCTGCTGGTCCTGCAGTTGAACATATATATGTCGTTTCATTTGGCGCCCATGTGGAATGTTCTATTATTCCTCCACGTGTTGTTCGTGATTAATGAGATATAAGATCTGATTTTCTTAATGTTTCCGTCGTGTGTTTAGTTGTGGCCTGTTGTGTATTCAAAGTCCAACGATAGTCACGGCGTGTTCGTGGGAGATTCCAAGTCCCAATTCCATAATACTCCGCGTGTACCCCGTGCTAGCATCCTTGTGTTTTGTAATGTTCAGTAGTTGTTACCTAGGATGCGAGTGAGATGCATATGGACATATGGTCTTGTTCAGCTCATCTACTTCACAATTTGCTATTCACCCACGTGCGTGTGAGGGTGCTGCATGGTTAAAAAAAAATAGACTGCAGTCACAGGCACGTACACAACTTTAATCTTGTACTAGTAATGTTCAGGGGTTGTTTCCTAGGATGCGAGTGAGATGCATATGGACATATGGTCTTGTTCAGCTCATCTACTTCACAATTTGCAATTCACCCACGTGCGTGTGAGGGTGCTGTATGGCTAAAAAAAAAACTGCAGTCACAGGCAGACGTTTACAACTTTAAAGTCTTCACAACTAGGTTTTGATATAAAGCAGACAGAGGTATGAACTATGAACGGGATTGATTAATTAAATTACATCCGTCTGCTTTTAGCCTTTAGTTTTCACCCCCACCTATGTTAGTTGTTGCCCTGCGTCTAACCATTATTTTTCCAACATATTGGCCAAGAAGTCTATTCACAATTAGTTGTACTACTACTGAAGGTGTCGGTCGAGACAGAGCTACGCTTGGGGTCAAGCTTTTTTATAGATGAAAAAGTGAGTTAACACTAAGGTCACGACGAGGATGTGGGGATGATCAGAAATTCAGAGGCCGAGGGTGATGGCAATTCCATCCAAATTGTTGGGGGTCTTGAGGGCATCCATTGCAGTGTTCCTTGGTTATCCAAAGCTAGCTAAACCTGGCAGCTAGTCTGCCCTATACGTGAGACACTCGTGCATGACCAATATCTGCCCTGGCCACGACCAGAGACTTGCCGCGCATGAGTCTGACTGACGGACCCAGACCACGCTCCCACATGAACACGCATTCGTCGAGTACAAACAAACGCGCACAACCACAACAAATTACCGTGCCGAAGTGCTAATTTAGGCAAAATGCACTCAAAGGTGAAAGTTAAGCTTAGTTCGAGAGACACGGCTTAAACCGGAGCTTCCCCCACGAGCTCGTCGCGTGGTCTCCACTGCTTCCTGCTCATGCAGCGCGAGCCTCCGCAGCGTCGCGACATGGCTGCCGTGGCCGCGGGGAGATCGTGATTCTAGGGTTCAGGTCAGCACTTAACGCTGCAAAAGGATTTGATTCGATTGGGAAATGCTACGGCAAGCTTAACTGCTTGCAATGCCAGACGGGAAAAGTGAAGCCGAAAACGAACGAAAGGCCAAAACATAAATCACACAGCAGGGACGGAGCTTTCAGTTCAACACATAAATCACCGAGAACATTGACGAGCTGATTTAAGGTAACAGTTGAATACCTAGATAAGATGGATAGCCGACAATTCTCAGCCCCAATAACAAGCTGAAGTTCTGATCTGCTTAGCAGAGTTTCCCCCATCTCACCCCTGCCAAATTTAGACAAAACTATCAGATGTAAAATACTAGTAGAAGCAAAGAACTCTTCTCAATAGAAAGAAAAAGAAAGACAGACCGTTACAGAAAAAGGGAAACTGATATTCCAGCCGCAGGAACAATCTGAATTGCAAACTTTCGAATTCCGTAGCAGAGTTTGACCCATCTCAGTTCTGCCAAGATTCACAGGAAAACCAGTAGTCCATTAGGAAAGATGATTAAAATGTTTTCCATAAGAAAATGGAAGACATGCAGCACAGAAAAGAAGTGAGATATCACTCCTGCCAATGTTCAAAGGAAAATGGACGAGGAAGAGTCACCATGTCTATGGCCTCAAAGCAGTCAAGCATATAATCCGTATGTTTAGAGAGCAAAGAATCGAACTACTTACAGTGAAAAATGCTACTGGACTGCAAACACGGGGATGGAAGACAGGAGAACGGAGAAAAATCTCATGCCCTTTGAGTTCATATGAATATCCCATTGGAAATAATTCAAACAATAATCAATTTCATGAACGAAACAAAAGTTTAACTAAAATTTTGCTCGTCATCCCAAGAGGATCTCCACTCTGATAAACGATCTACAGAAAACAAGCAAAGGAAACAGAAACAAGGCGAAATGAAATAGCCCCGAAAAACTGCACTCCAGCAGCCAAAAACCAACCCACCATAGAACAGAAAAGGCTCCGCGGAAGAATTGCATCAGGTTATCAAACAATTCTTACCTCAGCTTTGTTTCTCGATCTGCTCCTCCTTTCGCTTGAGCTGTTTTCCCCCATTTCCGTCCCCTGCTTCGTCCCCGTCTCATGGAAGGGAAAGTGGTGGTCAACAGCAGGAAATGTTTTGCCGCGTGGATTGCAAATGTTTATTCGCCCAGAAAAGGAGGACTAGTCTGCATGCTTGACTCTGAAAATGGAAGCTGAATGGCGTTCAAATGCATCGAAAACACGTGGTCAAACATTCCTCCTCTTTTCTTTTGTTTCCAAGCATGAAAGCGAACTCTAATAATAGACTGCTAAGAATGAAGCCGAGCGGGACAAAACACATGCGGATGAAGTGCAAATATTCTTCATTATCAGCAATGAACTAAGTGGGCATCCACAATCATTTCATCATACAATATGATTTTCGTATCATGCTCTGCCAAAAAACACGTGAAGAACATTTCCAACAGCTTTCGCATGATATACCACAAAGGTCTGCTCCAGGCAAACTTCATAAAGTACACGAGCCATACTGAAAAGTGAAACTAGCTGGATGACAGATACATCATAAGGATCAACATTTTCCAAGCAGGTTCCCGTTATTGTCAGTCTAGCAGTTAGCTTTACTTCATTCAGTTTATTTCTTTGTTCTCTTGCGGCCTCGCCTCCCTCTGGAGGTGGCTCCAGATTTCTCAGGAGAGCTATGATGATCACCGCTGCCTGTGTTGGAGGGTTCATCGTTGACACTTGCCTCTTTGTCGCTTCCTTCCTCGAAGAGCTCTGTTCTGTCCGTTGAGTTGTCCCCCTGCTCCTCCTCCTTTGTAGGTTTGTCAGCAGATTCAAGTTCCGCAACTTTTTCTCTGAGCTGTCTGAGTTTGGCCTTCTTCGAATTTAGAACCACCACAAACTAGAGAAACACCAAAAATTGGTGAGTGATGCACAGATGCGTTAAGGCTCAAAATACAGCTTCTAGAGTTCTGAGAAACTAGAAAAGGGAGCAAAAAAGTCAGATTGTGAAATGTGAGGTCGAGCAGTGTTTCCTATGTTGGTAGTGGGAATTATTGCAAAAAGGGCTAGGGTATACACATCAAGAATGATGAATTTCATGTGGAACTGCATAAGAAACTATCATCTGCAACAGGCACTCAGTGAACAAAACAACAGAATTTTTTTTTGTACCTTTGTAAAGGTGGCTTCTTCGAAATCAGCTTTCTCCTTATTAAGTCTTTCACTTTGTTGCAAGCATTTCTCGGCTTCGTGTTTCAACTTGTCAAAGGATTGAGATTTTCTAACAACCTCTTCCTAAATACAAAAATGTAAGAACTTAGCAATACGAAAAATATAAGAACTCAGTAAGTTCATGCCCAATTATGAAATGTACTGAAGTAATTCACTAGTTTGGTGGTAGTGGGTAATACATGAAAATCAAGGTCATCATCTAAAGTTACACTACTCAAAATTAAAAATAGCCATAACATAACATTTCTAGAAATTAAGGAAGTAACCGAAAGAGTCATACACTCAAACGTATATTTGCATCCATAAGAAAATCCAGGATCTCAGATATGGCCTGCTGCGTGTTAGGTGAAGGCTGCAGTTTCCAACGCCACTCCAACTTGGTACCTTGTCTTTCAAATGTCCAGGACAACTAAATGAAACAGGAAAGACAACGAAGTTCAGGGGAAAAGATAAATAAGAAAATCTGATAGGCAAAAATAGAAGCAAGGACATTTACTTAAGCGGGGAGGCATGTTTAAACAGGAGAAAAAATCTAGCCATCAACATTAGTTCAAAATGCATAAGAACAATCAAACCTCTTTCTACTCAAGTACATCGTGTCTTCCAATTTCAAGATGGTAAAAGGTTAATAGGCTTCCTTGTTCCTACTGTATGAATGACTAAGAAGTAGTAGCAGATCCACTAAGTTGCTGAAGCTCAAGACAACTACAACACCAAGGACGTACATATGTCCTAGAAGTATTGGTGAGCACATACGGTGAATAAAGCTTTTCCCCCCTTCTTTTCATCAACATGCCCTGGTCTATATCGTAAGTTCAAAAGGTTAATTTTCCCCAGCCAGTTAGTTTGTTTGGTTTCTTATTACCATATCATTAGGGATGACCATTCATCAGCTTGCCATGCTTTGAACTTCTGTGTTTCAAAGTTGCTGTAGGGTAAGCGCTGTAAACTGGTGGCAAAAAAGATGTCTGAAAGGCATCTATTGGAGTATGTCATAGGGGGTAACTACAATATCACCACAATTGCATCTTAGTCCATTACTGTCAACAAGACTACAATCGTTAATTTCATAAGAAGTGGGTAAGTTTGTGCATTTGAGTTCGACACCTAAGAAAAGAAACTTGAAAACCTTTCATAACAGATCTGCAATAGCAAGATCAGAAATCGCTTCCCAAATTGGGCCCATAGGAAAAGTTGGTGTAAGTTAGACAGACACTAATCTGAAACCCATGACCAAACCAACAAAACTACTGAACACATTATTGGGTGATGACTGATAACTGTCTAGATTATACACTTGCAGCAAACCAGAACATCTCAGATTCCAACGCCAATATTGTTACATTGACGCATACGATCCCCATGAGTGACAATCCATTCATCCAAATGGATTCACTAACCAAACTTCAACGTCCTCTAAGAAAAAATAAATTATTCCATTTTGACTCTGGAATTCCTATTTGCCCATGAGCACCTCAAGCGGAGAGGAATTGATATAAAAGGGAAGAACGAAACTGACCCTTCGACAGCCGTTGCCGGCGTCGTGGAAGGAGTAGGATGAGGAGGGCTGGTGGAAGGCGAGGTAGCGCTCGGCGAGGGCGAGGTACTCGTCGACGGGCTGGTCCCATTGCTCAGCGCGGAGCCGCACCTCAGCGTCGGATGCTTCGGCGACCCACGCGCCGGCGCCGTCGGTGACGGCGAGGGAGAAGCGGGTGGGGAACCACGTGGCCTTCACAAACACGGCGCCTCCGCCGGCCGCCTTGGGGTCCTCCACCGCCACCGACAGTTTCGCGCAGCTGTACCTCGGCGCCGCCGCCATGGTCGTCGAGAGGACGTGCCGCGGACGCTGCTCCTTTTCTCCTTTTTTTTTTTTTTGAGGGACTGCTCCTTTTCTCGTGGGCGGCACTTTGTCGTGGGCTGTGCTTTTCTCTGCGGGCCAAAGAATAGTAGGTTTGGGTTGCAAACGTGTAATTTTTACAATTTGGTCTTTTTTGAAAAAGTTTTTCACAAATGGACCCTTGGAAAAAATATGTCCAGAAATGGACCCTTCTCTGAGCGCCGTGTTATTTGGCGCTCAGGTCCAACATCTGGGCGCCGAAAGAATTGGCGCTCACATCGTCCACGTCAGCTGGCGGGCACGCGGCCGCTCTGCTGACTTGGCGGGGGGTGGGCGCCAGATCCATTGGCGCTCAGGGGGTGAGCGCCGCATCCTTTGGCGCCCACCCCCGGGCATCAATAGCGCCCGCGGGCTTCTCTTTTTTCCTTCGCTCACTTTCTCCTCCACCGAAGAACACAGCCCGCCGGCTCTCTCTCTCTCCCCCATTCATCCCCTCCTCCAAATCCCCCAAATCCGGATGGTTTGAGCCCAAATCTTTTGGAGAAATTTGTTCCCGAAGGTAATCTCCTCCACCTCCTTGAATTTCATCCAATGGAATTGCTTGTATGGCTCTAATTTGGGGTAACCCTAACCCTAGGGTTTGAGGTTGAAATTGCTCGATTTGTTAGGTTTGGTTGTTAGATTTGCAATGGGAAGTGTAATGTTGTTGATATGTTGATGTTTGGAAGGTTCGGTTGTAGTTAGTTTGATTAGTAGCAATGAATTATTAGTGGGCATGTTAATGACATAGGGTTGTATGCTTAAATTAGTAGAGAATGAAGGTTTGTTTGATGATTTAGAGTGATTGGAGGTAGTTATATATGAAGTGGATGAGATTTGCAGTACGAAATTCGGTAGGGTTATTTTTGATGTTTATTTTGATATAAACAATGCTAAATTGGGAAATGTTTTTATTTTTTTGTTGAAATGGATGTAGATGGCTAAATGTGTAAGAGTGCATCATGGAGGTTCAGTTGTAAGGACAGAGGATGGTAGTGTTGATTTTGTTGGCATGACAGAGGTTGTGTTGCTTTTTGTTGAGACACCATCTTTGTGTAGTCTTTCATCTCGAGTGAGACAACGTTTGGGATGGACGGAGGAGGGTGTTAAGTTGGATTTTGAAGGAAGGATTGATGTGGGTTCGTCGAATGGGCCACGCATGAAGATAATGGCTCCAGTGGGTAGTGAGGAGGAATGGCAAGCATATGTTGAGATTGTTATGAATTCAGAAGTTCGAGCTTTAGATTTGGTGGTTCGGAAGGTAGTGGTGGATGGAGGCGTAGGTATTGGTTGTTCGAATGAAGTAGAAATTGACCTAACACAGCCATCACAAGCAAGTGTGCATGACGGTTTGGCACGGAATTCTGCAGCAACCGTAGTGATGACTGATTCGGTTGGAGACCAAATGCCTTCGATCGTCCCGAATTGTGGTGATGATCGTAGGGATGAAACTCTGCCGGACATTGAAACGGGTCCTCAAGTGGCACCTAATGAAGTAGTGGCACCTAATGAAGATAACTATGGTGTTGCTACCGATCTAGTGGATGTCCCGGTTTTTGGTGATGATACAAATTATGAGGAGGAGAGAGCGGAGGATTCGGATGATGATCGCCCTATCGGTGGATTGGCAGAATGGGAGAAGGAAATGTTGAGGCAAGTGATTACGGACCGTGATCCATTAGTCCCTGATTGTCGGGATTTGAGCCAGGGTCATAGAGCTGTTGCTGATGGAGAGGAGACCGAGACTCTTGTGCCACGGGTAGAAACAGCTGAAATAATTCAGAAGGGTATTATCTTTCAGGATATGGAGTCAATGAAGATGTGGTTGAATGAGTACTCCGTGTTGCACTGCCGTCCTCATAGTGTCAAGCATTCTCACAAGCAGCGACGGTTCATTGTTGTGTGCAAGCGTGGCTGCCCTTGGACAGTACGCGCTCGGAAGACTCGTCATGCGAAGTGGAAGATTACAAGTGTGGTGCAGCCTCATACTTGTGGATCTGACAATCCGGATGACAGCCACCCACAGCTGAGCTTCAAATTTATTGCTCAGAGACTTGTCAATATCATAAAGCATACTCCAACGATGCCGGTGTCTTCCCTGATTGAGATGGTACGTTTGAAATGGAGGTACCGCATTAAGTACGGGAAAGGTTGGCGGGCAAAGCAACGCGCTCTGAAGACATGCTACGGCGATTGGGCAGAAGCATATGAGCGCCTGCCTGCAATGTTGCATGCCATGAAAGCCAAAAACCCGGGCATGCATATGGAGTATGTCCCTAAGTCACAAATAAAGAGAGCGGATGGAAGGGAGATTTTCTTCCGAGCATATTGGTCTTTTGCGCAAAGCGCTGAGGCTTTCAAGCATTGTCGGCCTGTGATTTCTATTGACGGCACCTTCCTCACTGGGAAATATCAGGGCACCATGCTTATTGCCATCGCAATGGATGCTAACCGGCAGCTTGTACCTTTGGCATTTGCAATTGTTGAGAAAGAAACAACCTCAAGCTGGGGATGGTTTCTGAGAATTGTGAGGAAAGTGGTTGTTGGTCCCGGCCGTGACATTTGTGTCATCTCCGATAGGCATGCTGGCATACTTAATGCGGTGCAAGAGGAGTTGCCGGGGTATGATCGTATACATCATCGATGGTGTACACGGCATCTAGCATAAAATTTGTTGAAGGTTGATCATATCAAAGAGAACTTCAAATTCTTTGAGGAAGTTTGTCGGCAAACTGAACGTGACCTTTTCAAACAGGGCTTTGATGCATTGAAGACAAGGACCACTGACGCGGGTAGGCAATTCTTAGATGGGATATACGAACAAAGGGAGAAGTGGTCGCTTGCATATGATGTGGGTGGTGCGCGATGCGGATTCATGACTAGCAACATGGCTGAAATGTACAACAGTTTGTTGAGGGGTGTTCGTGCGTTGCCGTTGACTGCTATTGCATCGTTCACATTTTACAAAACAACGGAGTGGTTTGTTCATCGGTTGAAGGAAGCAAATGTTGTTTTAGGCTTGAGGGAGAAATGGGCACCTACATTGACAATACAGGTTGCCAAGTCTTTGAATCGAGGTAGTGACATGGTTGCCACATGCTTTGATTTTCAGACATGTACTTATGAAGTAATGGAAGGTGGTGGAACCACCGTCGGCGGTGAACATCGTGGTGCTCGAAAGTTCAAGGTGGTGATCACGAGAAACACGTGCACATGTGGAGTGCCTCAGTTGCTACATTATCCTTGTGGCCATATGGTAGCGGCATGTAGGGCTCGAGGTGTTGCTCATGACGGTGGCGCTAGGATCCCTCAATATTTATCTGTGCAAGCTATGGTTCGCACTTGGTCTCCACGGTTCGAGCCATTCCTTGATGAAGATAAATGGGCACCATATGATGGGCCACGATACGTGGCTGATCCAGAGCATCTTGTTCATACGAAGGGTCCGAAGAGGAGGGTACGTTTCACGATGGACATGGACCGGATTAAGCCATCTAAGAAGAAGAGGAAAGGTGCTGCATTCTTTGAAGATCCACAAGAGAAGCGATGTGGCAAGTGCCATGGGAGTGGGCACAATCGGAAAACTTGCAAAATTGATTAGGTAGTTATTGCATTGTTCATTGCTTGACGCTTCATTTCTTTTTTTTATTATATGTTAATTTTTTGTATATCTTATGTCCATTATTTTTGTTTCATAAAGCTTGTAATTTTGCAATTTTTATTAACATTGTTGTTTCATGAACAGGATGGCGCGGCCTCTCTTGCTTGACGAGTTCTACGAGAACAAGCACCGTGCACGTCTGATCGAGGAGGGTCAGGTACATATGTTTACTTTCTTTGTCACCGTTTTCGACATTGCAACATTTCTATGTGATAGTAACACTTCTATTTTACATGTATGCAGGTCCTTCCGCTTCTACGCCCTCGCGGTCACGATGGGCACACGGTGATGCAGTACGACGCGCGCTACACTCCGCTTCTTGCTCGGGCTCAGCTTGCGGGTGTGGCGAACGTCGTTGCCCGCGGCATGCCTCCTTTGAATGGGCCAGCACTTACGGCCCTTGTTGATAGATGGAGGCCGGAGACGCACACCTTCCACCTACCTTGTGGTGAGATGACTGTCACCTTGCAGGATGTTGCTATGATGCTTGCGTTGCCTATCAGAGGAGAGCCAGCCACTGGGAGGTGTGACAGTGCGGGTTGGCGGGCACGTGTGGCTGAGTTTTTGGGGGAGGAGCCACCGTTGCCTGAGGCTGGGAAGAGAGGGCGTTCAGCTGGTGTCCCTTTGTCGTGGCTTCGGGCACGGTTTGGTACGTGTCCTGTGGGTGCTGATGATGCGACGGTGACTTACCACGCTCGGGCATGGGTCATGCACATGTTTGGGACCGTGCTGTTTCCTGACGGCACAGGAGATGCCGCGTCGTGG
The DNA here is from genome assembly GCA_007726485.1 of Eragrostis curvula. Classification (NCBI taxonomy): domain Eukaryota; kingdom Viridiplantae; phylum Streptophyta; class Magnoliopsida; order Poales; family Poaceae; genus Eragrostis; species Eragrostis curvula. The sequence continues at coordinate 9,212,016 of CM017443.1, forward strand.
ATGTACCTCCCTTGCCTCCTTGACTGGGATGCTGCTGGTCAGTTCAGTTGGGGGTCGGCGGTCCTTGCCTTCTTGTACCGGCAGCTTTGTGAGGCTTGCAGGCGTACCAAGCCGAGGTCCTCTCTTGGTGGTTGTGTCTACTTGCTGCAGCTATGGATGTGGTCCAGGTTGCCTGTTGGGAGGCCCAGGGTCCGTGCACCACAGCCTTGGACGCCGGAGGGTGTTCCCGAGCAGCTGCCCACGGCCGCTTACGTGTGGGAGAACGTGGGGGCACCTTACGCCGAAACAGAGCGGGCGTATGTCGAGTTCAGCAACGAGCTTGATGCCCTCACACCTAGTTGTGTAAGTGATTTTTCGATGTCGTCCATGCATTTTCAGTTTCTTAGTTTCATATATACTAGTTTGTAATGCATGATTTGTAACTTGCAGGTCAATTGGTGGCCCTATTGTGGTGACGATGTCGCAGCCGTGGAGAACGGGTTGGGACTGAACCCGTTGTGCCGTCGAGATGCAGCCCTATGGACGATGAGGTGCCCTCTCATTTGCTTCTACGCTGTTGAGTACCACCTACCAATTAGAGTGATGAGGCAGTTCGGTCGCCAGCAGCCATTCCCACCTGACACCGTGTCCACATCGATCGAGCTGCATAAGTAAGCATTGCTTCCCTTGGTCGTCGATATTTTTCCCTTCTCTTTGTGTGCATGAAAACTAATGTTGTGAATTACAGGTTTGATCGATCAAAGCAGAAGAAGGTAACTGATTTTGCTCATCACCATCGTGCCTACCTTGACGAATGGCGAAGATTTGAGGACAATTGCGAGCGCATTCATGCAATGCACCGCGACTCTTCGTTCCGCCGGTACCTTGAATGGTACCAGTCGTCGACACGGTACCGTCTGAGGCAGGCTTGGACTGATAGAGATTATGCTGATATAGAATCGTCCGACGATGAGAACACCCCCTATGATGTCGCGACACGTCAGGGGACGGTGGTCGAGATAGCACCTGTCTTAGATCGCGTTGTAAGTGTTCTAACTTGGGCTCGTTCCTTTTTTCTATGTATTAGTTCCGTGCCTTTGGTTATGTAATTCATGTTGCAGGGGCGAGACATTAGGCGGTCTGTCAATGAGATCGGCAACGTCATGGCATTCCCCGCGGGTCAACCTGATGGAGAGAGCCGCCTTCGAGCCGCCATGGAGGTAACTTGGCCCTTTGTCATTTTTTCCTTTTAGTTGCATGTTCTTTTTTTGCTTCTTACTATTATCTTATTTTCTTCTTTTCGGTGCAGCGGTTGCAGCGGAGGCTTCGTAGAGTTGCTGCAAGGTGTGGCTGCCGCGCCCAGACTTTGCAAGATGTCGCTCCTCCCGTTGTCAGTCCGGAGCGGTCACGTGCATCTGGCGCTTCTCGCTCACGTGCATCAGGCGGTTCTACCTCACGTGGTCGTCCTTCTACATCGCGTGGTGCAAGCTCTTCGCGCACTCGTTCTCGTGCACGTGACTCGTCTTCCTCAGATGCTTCTGATGGCAACGACGAGGACTATGAGGCGCCGGATGTGATTGGACCATCGCAGCTGCAGGATGCCCCGGCCTCAAGCCAGCTAACACAACGTACACGCCGGCCAGTTGATCGGTATACTCCTGGAACCAATGCTTTGGCCAACAAAGGTAAGGGCAAAGGAAAGAGGGGCGGTTGATGATGGTTTCTATGTTGTTATGTGCACTTCGATGTCGTCTATGGACTTTGGTTTGTGTGGACTTTGTATGGACTTTGTTTCTGTGGACTTTGTATGGACTTTGGTTTCTAAGGACTCTGCACTTTGAGTCATATGTATGGACTTGGTTTGTGTGCACTTTGTATGGATCGGAAAACTTTGAGTCATATGTATGGACTTTGGTTTGTATGGATGGCGTGTATGGATTTCAAGACAAGTCGTATTGTTTGTTTGTATAGATGGCGTGTATGGAGACAAGTCATATCGTTGATTTATATCGACTTTGTATGGATGTTCATGTAATATGGGCGCTGATATGGGCGCTGATGACTTTGTATGGATGTTCATGTAATGTGGGCGTTGATGTTTTGTGGTGGTACGCAAGGTAGGCGCCAAATCCATCGGCGCTCAACTGAGCAACCTGGGCGCCGATGCATTTGGCGCTCACATATTGGCGCCCCGACACCATCCACATCGTACAGACCGTTGGCGCCCAGGTAGTCAATACGAGCGCCAAATGATCCGGCGCCCACCTGGGCGCCAAACGTCACGGCGCCCACCTTGGGCCACCCTCGACCCCCCTGCGGCACTGCTTTGGCGTCGCCTTCGGCGCCCAGGTGCCCGAGGTGAGCGCCAAATGATACGGCGCCCACATGGGCGCCAAACGTGACGGCGCCCACGTTGGGCCACCCTCGACCCCCCCTGCGGCACTGCTTTGCCGTGGCCTTCGGCGCCCAGGTGCCCGAGGTGAGCGCCAAATGATACGGCGCCCACATGGGCGCCAAACGTGACGGCGCCCACGTTGGGCTCGACCCCCCCCCCCCCCCCCCCCCCCCCCCCGCGGCACTGCTTCGGTGGGACCTTCGGCGCCCAGGTGCCCGATGTGAGCGCCAAAGGTGACGGCGCTGAGGTGTCCTACCTGAGCGCCGTCAGTTTTGGCGCCCACATGAGCACCAACACTTATCAATTATTGTGCGTAGGGCAGGGCAAGGCATCCTATGCCACAGCTTCGACCACGACGGCAACACTTATCAATTATTGTGCGTAGGGCAGGGCATCCTATGCCACAGTTTCGACCACGACGGCTTCATGTCAATTATTGTGCGTAGGGCAGGGCAGGGCATCCTATGCCACAGTTTCGACCACGACGGCTTCATGTCAATTATTCTGCGTAGGGCAGGGCAGGGTCACTTTCCCAGTGACAACGATAACTCATCACTGACTAGCATTGGATACCTATGCTATATATGCAGACTTTTGAAAATAAATGATTCCTTTATCGCTCCGATAAAGATGCATTGGATTCCTGCATGAGTGCCCACCTATGCAGACATTCATCTTCTATATAAACAGCATTGGATGGTCACCTTCCAAGACCACGCGCCACACAATGTCTAACAACGAGCCACCACCACCACTAGAATTTATGTCTTCTGCTAGGATGCGAAGGGAGCTCGATGAGGAGCTTGCAGAATGGGAAGATGGACCTCCTGCAAATGACCCCAACAGAGATACCTTCCTCAATCCGCGGCCACCACCAACAGGCTTCGAGGGTGCCCCCCAGTGCCACTGCGGAAGGAGGTGTGTTTCTTCTGCCTCCAAGGATATCGACACTTGGGGCCGGCGCATGTGGAAGTGCCCGCAAGAAGCCTTGAACGATTTGGAGACATATCCCTCGACGGTATGATATATCAATATCAATACAAACGCTTCGGCCTTTTAATGTCGATTAACGCAAATTTTATTGTACAGACGGCTTCAAGAGAGAAACATGCAAAACGTGGCCAGACGTGGAGCAAATATTCCAACCTCCCCAAAGGATGTGACTTCATACAATGGATCGATGACACCATCTCTCCAAAAGACCAGGAATGGGTGAACTTGAAAAGAAAGTGGGAGTTGGATGAGCTTCGTGACAAGTTCAAGGCAGGTGGGTCTTCCAAGAGGAATGACGATGATGACAGCTACTTAGGTTCGTCCACCCTGGGCGATGATTAGTGCTTGCTGTTATGCAGATACCCGGATTATGTCGTTGTATCATGTTTGTTGTTAGTCCATTTAAATTCCCTAAAGCGTGTTACGATTAAATCCATGCACGAGTAGGTTTATGATGTGCTTGGAACACGCTATTGTTCACTTTTAATCAATGTATGTTGCATGCTAAGTATGAATGTTAAAGCCGGGTTGTTTTCCTTTCATTATCGCTTTGTCATACCTCGCAGAGCATCTATGGTTTGATTCTCCTCATGTGCATCACTACCTAGCAGAGCATCCTATGGGCCAAAACTTTTTTCGACGCAGTGCCTGCCAGAAGCACCAATGCATCAATGCACTTGCTTTTCTGCATCGATGTGTCCGCCATCAATTCATCAGAGCATCCAATGCCCCAAAGCATGCATGCCACAAAGCATGCGTGACTGTGTCAATGCATGCATGCCACAAAGCATGCGTGACTGTCACACTGCGTGACTTTTCTGCATCGATGTGTCCGGTGGCCATCAATTCATCAGAGCATCCGGTGACTTTTCTACAAAGCATACGATGATGACATCTCCTTTTCTTTTCTTTGTAGTCTTCGTCTATAGACCACGTTAGTTATGCCTATAAAATGCACACATCGTCTGTCCGTTAAACTCAACCACTTCGCAATATAACCAACAGCGAAATTTCTCCCATAGCTATGGAGTTCCCCAACGACCCACCCCACAACAAAGAGACGTTACCTCTCGGAGATGGCTTCATCGCTCCTATGTGCCTCTGTGGCACTCCATGCAGGTTAGTGAAGTCACTCGTTCTCGGTGATGACTACGGCAAAAGGCTTTGGATGTGCAAGAACTACCAATATGACCCTTCGCAACGTCTTTACTCTTCCGATAGGAGATCAAGGGTAACTACTTGTACTTCGGCATTCTTTGCTTCCACCATTGATTCTTACTTACTAATACGTTCATAATATTGCAGTCCCCGCCGCCTCTGTGTGAGTTCATCGAGTATGTTGACACTGAGCAGACACCAGAGGATATAGCCCATGTGTACCGTGTCGCTCAACGTGCAAGAAGGCATTGGCTTGATATGGAAGCTGAGGAAACGAGAGAGGAGGAACGCAGGAAGATGAGGCAGGAGGACGAAGAGCGTCGACGCAACTACGAAGCGGAACGCAAGCAAAGAGAGGAGGCGGAACGAAGGCGCAAACAAGAGGAAGATCGGCTTGCTTATGAGGCCCGCGAGGCCGAAAGGGAGAGGATGCGCGAGAGAGCTCGCCGCGCTAGGGCAGCAGGTCCGGATGCCTTCAGAAAGGGGAAATATCCCCGTTGCACTCAGTAGACACCTCATATGTCATTCCACCTCATAGAATACTACGTTCACTGTTAGTGAAATTTATTTCCCTAAGACGTGTTAGGAGTAGATCGATGGACACGTAGCTTTGTCATGTGCATCGAAACACGCCATTGTTCCCTCCTCATTCTATGTATGTTGCGTCCTAAGTATCAATGTTGAAGGCGGGTTCTTCTGCTTTTATTATTTTCATGTCCATTTGTTGTCTGGTTGCTATGAATGCGGACCAGTCCTTTACGTACATGCAAGTAATCGAGACAGGGCCACAATAAAAAGCAGGCAGCGCATGCGGCCCTTGTTTCGTTGTCACTGGTGGCAGGCAGCGTATGCAACTAATGGAGGCAGGGCCACAATCAGTCACTACACTCCGGTGCCAGACAGGACATCGCATGCACGACCACACACGACCACAGTAAAAGGAGGCAGTGCACCATGATTGCATCAGACAACGCGGAGCATCCTATGCTTCTCAATGAAAGGAGGGCATGCACGACCAAACACGACCATAGTAAAAGGAGGGCATCCAACGACCACAGTGAAAGGCAGGGCCACAATCAATCACTACACTCCGGCATTCTTCTCCTTTTATCACTGCGTCAATGAAAGGACCATAATCACTGCATCCACAGCAACACGCAGGGCATCCAAGGACCATGTAGTCAAAAAAAGAAATGTGACATTGATAGAGCATGCATGCGCGAACAGTGACTCTACTGCATGCATCACTGCCTCAATGCAATGCATGCATCTCTCTTTTCAGACATGCAGCTTCTGTGACTCGTGAGGAGTGAGCAAATGAGAGGAAGAGGAGAAAGAAGGAGAGGACATTTCTGTGCCCGGGGGTGAGCGCCAAGTGGTGCGGCGCTCACAATCTGGGCGCCATATATGCCGGCGCTCAACCCCTGCTAGGTCAGCAGAACGGGCGCGTGCCCTCCAGCTGACGTGGCAGGGGTGGGCGCCAATTGTTGCGGCGCTCAGCTGTTCAACCTGAGCGCCAAATCATATGGCGCTCAGAAAAAGGTCCATTTCTAGACATGTTTTTCCCAAGGGTCTATTTGTGAAAAACTTTTTCTAAAAGGGCCAAAATGTAAAAATTACACGTTGCAAACACAAACATTAAGCCCAGTTACAGAGACGGAGAGGAATATTAGGCCTGATTTCATTGTGAAGGCCCAGCAGCTCAAAGTTTGGACCAACAATGTCTTTCACTTAATAACCTTAATAACCTTTCCCTCAAAAAAAAAAAAAACTTAATAACCTAAAAAAAAACACTAAATGTCTTTCCCAGAGAGAATCGTCTTCACTCTTCAGGACGTCACCAACTGTGTCGATGGCGCAAACATAAATTTGCCAATTGTCCCCGTGTTCCAGCATGCATGTTACAATTTTCACGATGTGATTCACATGTGGAAGTCACGATACAGACATCAAGACCCAGTGGAGTCCTGGAGTCCACAGAAGAAGCTAGCCGTAAAGCCACATTTCAAGGCAGCACACAGTATATAGCAGGAGGGAATGTGCACCTACTTAAAAGTTGCAGCTATGAGACATGATATTTACAAAAGCCCTCTCATAGGCCACTATTATTTATCGATTTTCTTCATGTGTTTACTTCCCCAAAAAAATAAGCACATGCAATAGAATACACACTAGAAAATAACAAATAAATATATACGAGCCACAAACAAACATTTTTTTAATTTAGGTACTCTCATATCTTCCTCGCAAAAAAAAAAAAAGGGACATTTACATATCCGGTTCACTTTCAGACGTCAATTACGGATTCGGTCCTGTTTTTTGGACTTTGCAAAAATGGTCCTGTTTTTTGAACTTGAAGCTGCCGTCAGGTCCGATTTTTGAATGCCGTCTAGTAAACAGGATTTTTGGAATGAAAACAAATCAGAAAACCTTTAGAAAAAGAGAAAAGGACTATACTACCCCTGGCCAAATCTCCTTCCTTCTCTCTGCCCAACCCAACCTTCTCTCTGCCCGACTCATGCTTCCTCTCGTTCTCTCCAATGGTCGAAACCCTAACCCTAGGCTGAACCAGGCGGCGGCGCGGCGCAGCGCAGCGTAGGTGGCGGGCGCGGAGGGTGCGTGCGTGGCTGCGGCGGGCGCGGGCGGGGCGCGGCGGGCGCGGGCGGGCCTGCGGCGCCCGCGGTGGGGCGCGGCGTGCTGGGCTGCAGGTGCCCTCCATGGCGGCGTGCGGGCGTTGTTTGTCATGGCGACTGCAGATGCCCTCCATGGCGGCCTGTCCCGGCGGGATTTGAAGGAATCAAACCACAGCGGGCGAGCTCGGTGCGAATCCCGCCTCCAAGTACTGCTGTGCTGCACCCTGCTAGTGCCGGTGCGTGCTTGCTAGCTTGCGTGTACTGATTGCTGAATTCTTGGTTGTGCTACAGCTTGCTGATTGCTTGCTTGTACTGCTATTGCTTGCTTGCAGATGGTTGCTTGCCATGGCGGACATGCCGTGAGAGAGCCTCCTGGCATGCTCAGCTTCGGGTGGAGCTCGGACATGCGGTTAAAGGACAGAGAAGGCTCGTTTCACTGGCATATGGACCCCCAATGATTTGAGTACTCTGATTTAGGTAGACTGAAAAACAAGAGGCTACCTAAACTCACAAAACTATGTTAGGTAGTCTGAAAAAAATGATTTTAGGAGTCAGATTTGAGTATGCTGTTGGAGTTGCTTTTATTGGGCGTAAATTAGAGAACATATTGATACCCGAAAAAAAATATTGATGTTTAAAGGTTGTCCAATATTATATACGATTTTTGCTTGCTGGTCACCAATTAGCCAAAAACAAACACAATGTTGTCAAAAATTTTAATACAATTTTTGAAATTATTTATATCCAAATTATTTATATTCGGACATAAACTTATTTTCAAAAACTTTTTTGAAGCTCGATGATGTGGTGCTGAAAACAGAACCAGATTTGCAATTCATTTTCAAAAACAGGACTGATTTTGTAAAGGGTAGATTGGTCTTTTGGCAAGCCATTTAACACCGTTAGTATCTGATAACGGAATAGGACCTCCTTCCAGCTTCACATTCAAAAAACAGGACCGAATTTGCAAAGTCCAGAAAACAGAACCGAATCTGTAATTGACATCTGAAAGTAGACCACATATGCAAATGCCCCAAAAAAAATGATGTATTTGTATGTAGAAGATATATATCAATCAAACCGTACTCAAGAGTCAAGATATCAAAAGATAGAGTAGGATTTTTTTAATATAGATAAAGACATAGAGTACAGTAGTATATAGGAGAGGGCACAAATTCTATGATGTTATGTTATAGCTATCATGTTTGGATACATATTTATTCGTGTGCAAGAAAAATATTAAATTCTAGTCTAGATACAAAAACACAGGCGATATGATAGATGAAAAATATATACTATGAGACTACACATTAATTTGTAAGTATCCTAGTCGAGATACATATATGTAGTTTATTTTTTGGAATATAAGAAGATATGAATCCCTATTCCTCAGATATAGTAGTAAAACTTTTGTGAGGATATATGGGAGAGAGCATCCTTTAGATTATTCCCAATGCATGGTACCATGCACATTAATTAATTGCCACGTAGGATTTTTTTGTGACATGTTAAAAAATTAGGGGAAGTTGTGTTTTTACCCTCACTTTGAGTTCTAATTCTGATTTTACCCTCACTTTTTTCACTTTATGATTTTACCCCTAGATTTTCAACCTGAGGCCAGAGCTTACCCTCAGTAGGGGTAAAATCATAATAATTCTATTCTGATTTTACCCCCACTGAGGGTAAACTCTAACTTCATGTTAGAAAATCAGGAGGTAAAATCACAAAGTGAGAAAAGTAAGGGTAAAATCAGAATTAGAGTTCAAAGTGGGGGTAAAAACATAATTGTCCCAAAATATTAAATAGGAGATAGATGGAAGTTGTATAAGATATCAACTTGACACAAAATCCAATACTTAAGGTTCAGTCACATGGATACAAGACACTGATAATTAATTATCTTAGGGAACAACATCGTGATACAATGGGTTGGAGGATATTGTATCTTCACATCAATTAATGGTAGTTTTGTGATATGGCATCCTTGATATTTGAATCATGATACTATGCATGTGTAGTCTCATGCATGCCAAATTAAGGTTGGTGGTGTAGCTTCTATCTATATAAGAACCTGCAAGGAACTCGTTTCCCATCTCCTCGCAGAAAGAAGTTGTAGAATTGTTCGAAAGAGAAGTTGTATTCTCTTTATCTTCTTGAGGCACCAATTAAGAGAGACGTGATGAGGATCGTGTCCTTAACCGCTATGTTTTTCTTGGTTCTTATGATCTTGTCGTCTACCTCCCCTTCATGTGAAGCTGGACCCTGTAGGCACTCCTGCTTTTCCATATTCCGCACTGTTTCCTAAGAAATTTTAGACTGATTATTAGTTAACCAACAATCTTGTTGTGATTCTTATTGCTGCGAAGGCCTCGGCAAACTTTGCACACCGCCGCCGCCAGATTCGTGCTACCCCTACGACGGTCAAGGATATTGTTTGGAAACGTACTGCCGGGAGCACATGTGCAAGAATCACGGGCACGGCTCCTCTAGTCCCAAAGGCTACTGCAAGGAGCTTGCTGATAAATCATGGGAGTGCTGCTGCCCACATTCAGCTGTGTAATGCATCCATCTCTTTGATGCATATTCAATAAACATGATATGCTTTGATATCAATGAAATTTCTTTTTTGCAAAAAAAAAGAGAAACTTAATAAACATGATATGCTTTTCTGGTGCCTGGGTCAGTTTTGATCTATATTACTCCATGCAAGCAAATGGTGTACCGACTACTTTTATCAGTAAACAAAAAGTGACAGCGGACTGCCGTTTTACGAGAACGCCACGCGCGAACTGCGAATTAAACTTAGCCATGGCACAATTAAACATGGTCGATGCAGATCAGAATCAGATTTCATCTGGTGCACTGCACATTAACTTCTCTGTGCGACTGAAGAAGAAAGAAAAGAGATGGCAAAGCCTGGAGCCTGGAGGGCCAAACAGCTCCTTTGCTTTCTTGTCCTTGCTGTTCTATGGTGTGGCGTGAGTGCGTGACAGTGTTGCGGCTTTGGAAGCGATCGATCGGAATCCGTTCACTCCCTTGGCTTCTTGCCGGAAAGAGGCCGGCCTGAGCCTGTTGCGTCGAGCTGCAAACGATCCATTTCTGTGCAGTGTTAATTCCAGTCGTCAGGGTAGATGGCGCGATAGGTATCTTTCCACTGGCTACTTATAATGCGCAGGTAGCCAGATAGCTACACCAGCAGTTCGCGCACATCGATCAACTCCTAGTATTTTACTCTGCTAGCTAGCCAGGCGAGCGAGCTAGCGTACGTGATCGATCAATCTCAGCCATGGCCACTTGTTGTTCAGCAAGCACGACGCAGACGCAGGGTCGCAAGATCAGAGTGCTCCTCGTGGAGGACGAGGCCATCCACCGGGTACGTCCGTCCGTGCCCACGCGGTGATCTTTTGCCGGCAAATTTGTACTGCCAGTGTAATGCGATGACGTTGTGGTGGTGGTGGTGGTGCAATGGCGTGGCTGCAGGCTGTGGCGAGGGCGGTGTTGAAGGCGGTGGGCGGCGTGGAGCTAGACGAGGCGGAGAACGGGGCCGAGGCCGTGCGGCGCGTGCGGGAGCGCGGCACGAGCGGCGGCGCCTACGACCTCATCCTCACCGATCGCCAGATGCCTGTCATGGATGGCCACGAGGTGCGTGCGAGCGCGCGTTCTTGTGCACCGAAACCGCCCGTGTGCGCGTGGTGCGTGTGCATTTTGGCTTCTGCTGGCACACGTCCACCTGACTGGCTGTCTATATATGCCGCCGGCGTTCGTGCGTGCGCGCGGTGCAGGCCACGAGGCAGATCCGTGCCCTCGGCGTGATGACGCCGATCGTCGGGGTGTCGAGCGACTGCCTCGGCGCCGACGTCGACGCGTTCATCAAGGCCGGCGCCAACGACTTCGCGCCCAAGGTGAGCGACCAACTCAACATGAACTTGGCTACGTACGATCATTTACTGAAGAATATCTGCACGTCTGTCTCCGTATTTGCCTGCAGCCGTTGTCCAAGGAGAAGCTGGACCGCATCCTCACCAAGTTTGGGCTCGCATAGCTTATGTTGTCGGGAAATGCAGACATGCAGCGAGGAACCGTAGGTGTAATGTTGGCTTTGCAAATCGCAATGTGCTACCAGCATCATCAGCTTCTCTTCTGCCTCATCGTGGGAATGTAGCCAAGCTGGACATGTAGGACGGGCTTCATCACAGTTCATCATCCACTGACCTTGCAGGTTGTAGCCTAATTAATGTATCTGTATCTCACCAAGGTTCGAAATAACGAACAGGCTGCTATGTTCTCCTTTACACAATAGTAGCATATGCAGACAAATTATGAGTATCATAAGGCTCCAGCCTAACCAATGATCAACTGTTGTAAATACCTGCTGATGTAGTCATGCTCACCTTGAATCTCTGCTTCTCTGGGTACAGAGTATAACCTTTTGATGTGCTCATGCCCACCTTGCATCTCTGCTGCTCTGGAATACGGAGTGTAGTATACCAACGAAATCTATCTACAACTAATGAATTGACTAGCTGTCGTCCGCGCAGCCTTATTCTGCGCACCCCCGATTCAAAACGCGCTGCTCCGAAAAAACAGGCGCTCCCGATCCAAAACGCGCTCCCTGCAAAACAGAACACCCCTGTTTTGATTCAAAACGTACCTCCCGCAAATCCCGTTTCCCTGCGATCCGCAGTTCGCTCACCGGCACAAAGAAACTCACCCACCACGCCAGTGGCGGATCCAGCGGGGCAGCAGCACCACCCCACCCCCCCCCCCCCCCCCCCCCCCCTTCATTTTTCTCGCAGGCCTCGCAGGCAAGAGAGGTTGAGGGGCTGGAGGTTGAAGATGACGGCGGACAGTGTCGGATTTTGGATATTTGTCTCCCGGGAAGGAAAGAGGAGGTCGTTTCGAATCGATTTTACCCATCCACAGTCATTGGCGCGTTTTAATTTCAGTAGTCATGACCTTCAGTTTGCAACAATGGCGTCCTTTCTTCCTGTGTGTTTCGATTCGATCTGAGGAGGAAGAACGAAACGGTGTATCGTATATGGGCTCCTGGGCTATGCTGGGCTGAGAGCATTGGTGCAGCAACCTACCTTGAGATTGGGCCATCCCTAAGCACTGAGCCACTCAAGCCCAGCTCGGCCTCATTCGGTGAGATTTGGCAAGCAGGAAGCAACAGTTCACAACGTGACATTCCATTCCTAATTGTTCAATTGGCAATGTCTAACATTTTCTGTCTGATTGCATAGAAAATTTTATTCAATTTCATAGCAAATTTTATTGTGCGGGATAAGATTTTTTTTTTGTTAGCCAATACTATCAACGCCACTGGGCGAAGGTGAAGATTCAACCCGTAAAGAAGGGATGCCTTATTCTTCTGTTAAACTTCTACAAATTTGTTAAGATATACAGTATATATATACAGTTGTTAACAAGTTAATATTCTGTGTCATGTACACAAATATGTCTTCAACGTTCTACTGCACACTAACATATTGATTCGGTTCCCCTAGAATGGTTCCGCATCTCGTTATGTCATTGTTGCTTTGCAAAAATTTCGGTACCCATAGCTTAATCTTCTGTTAGCTTGACCTGTTGACGAAAAATTGATTTCATCTGTGTTCTATTTTGGCATTAGCCTTTGAATTCCATTACAAAAAAATTTTGTGCTATTTTGTATTAAATGCACACAATAAATATTATTTTGGTTCACACTGCGATGTTCGGGCAAACAGATAACTAATAAATTTTTGTGATCTGTCTATATTTCATATTTGCTATTCGGTTAATATCATTGCTGCTCCCGTAGCAACGGCACTCATCTAGTCAATCTGAAAACTCATTCAGATTAAACTGACTGACGCACTCGTCTCTGACTTTTCTGGGTTCGTGCTGAACACAATTTCAGAGTGTTAAGCCAGCAGCCAACAGCGGCGAGCGTTAGCTGTGAACACCCCGATCTCCAGTTCTCACGGACGCACAGGCTCGTGGATTGTGAAGCTGCCATGGCGACCCGGCCGTGCCAGCTGGTGGATCGCGCGGCTGCTCGCTCCTCTCAGATGCGGGGAACCGCGCTCGCGCCTCTCCGGTCCTTGCTGCGGGTGAGACGAGTGCGGAGCTGCTAGGTAGGGGATATGGGTGGCATGGCGCCTCCCCATTCCGACGGGGAGCACTGATGGCCGGGGCGCCGCCGGAGGAAGGGCAGAGGCCGGCGGGGCAGAGGAGGCGGTTAGTTCAAACGAGGGGGCGTTCCGCAAATAATAACGGCGGCCCAAATATTTTCAAAAAACACCCTAATTTTTGTCGCGACTATTGATCCCGATCCAAATGAGGGGGCTAGCTGAAAATAATTGGATCGCGACTATTAAGCGCCATCCAAACCTGGGGTCTTTTTACAATTATTCCGGGCCGCCGAGGTCTACCGCCGCCGCCGCCGCGCTATCGCCGACGACCTCTGCTCCACCGCCTAATCGCCGCGCATCTTCACGACGCTCGGTAACTTTCACGCGCCTCCAACTCCGCCAGCGGAGATGCTCCCTCGGAGCGCCGGCGCCTGTCGCGCGATGCCGGAGATTAGGAGGGAGCATCAGCCTCGTACCGTGACCGCCACTACAGGTCGAAGGAGCACTCGGCCAAGGTTGCAGCCATGTCGCTGGCTGCGGCGGCTGGCTTCCAAGGCTCCACCCATTGTCGCAACGCAAGCGCTGCTCTGAACTGGTTTGTGCTGAATTTCTCTCTAAGCTGGTAAAAGATCTCGAGGGACCATTCCAGGCCGATCAGCGAACCATTAGCTGATGTCAAATAATAGTGCCACGCATCTGATCAGAAATTTCTTACTATGTACTTATGTCTTCCAGCTTCTCATCTGATCAGATTATTGTGCATGCAGAAAAAAAGAGAGAGTGAAATCAAATGTTGCTGTGTTGACATGCGTCTTGCATATGTACATATCCCCGTTGTTTTTGTAGGCAGCAATACCTTGCAAATCTACATCCTGCTTTCTTATACCCATGCTGAAATTATCTTATCACAACAACTTTGTTATTCATTTTTCTATTCTTAGGATGATATAGCCTTAGTGAAATCTTTCTTCTTTCTGGTCAGACCAATGCAATCTAATCTCTTAGTTATTAAAATTTAGCATCCGGAAGAAGGGCTTGCCAACTCATTAGCTCAGTTGTGATTGTGCCTCTTTTTTGTTTTAAACAATATTCTTGATGAACAACATATACTCTCTTCGATATTGTGGTTTCTCCTAGATTCAATGTTCACTGTTTCTCTTACATGCTGCTAGTGCTCCATGGAAATGTAGGGGAGGGGGAGGGGGTAGAAGAAGAGTGAGATGAAGAAGAAGGTTGATGAGCCCCCCTTGGCTGCCATCCTAGCTTCACCACTGGTAATCAAACTAGTTTCACTGATGGGATTACTTAACATACAGTTGTATTCTGTTGCCAAGAACTCTTTTGTATATGTGGCTTGCAATGTTATCCATGTGGAAATAGAACCTTCTATGCAGTATAGTGTATACTGGAAAATTCCCTTCTACAGTCAATCTCTTTTCCTGCCTTCACCTTGATATGACTTATCCACTAGCTTCGGCACCCTCTTGAGAAACCTATGTAATTATTTTCCGAAGTCCAAGAACTACCATGATCATTTTTGTTATTTGGAAGTGGAAACAAATACGTAATATAAAGACGATGGATACAAATTATAGGATATATGTGTGCTTATCATTCGTTTGGATACATATTTATGCAAGAGCACAAGGAAAGGTTATACCGTACACTTGAGATTTCCCAAACGTAGGTGCTAGGTGCATGATATATGAGGATAACAGAGATATATATTTTTTGAGCCATATATGTGATATATAAGATAATTCATAACTGGTCTTGGATACTTATGTATTTATTTGAGACTATGCATTAATGTTAGACCAAGCTTTGGATACTTATGTATTTATTTTGTAGTGGCGAAGATATCAATCCCTAGTCCTTGGGATATCAAAATGTTGATGAAGGATACATAGGAGAAGAGATGACGATTTGTGTACCTAATTAAGTTTGGTGGTGCTAACATCTATACAAGCACCTACACAGACTGCAATAGAAATGCGCAAATTTCCTCTTCTCCTCCTTGCAGAAAGAACGTAGCAGCATATTTCAAGTTTTCCTGATGACACTCTTGAAGACTGAGGTGATGAGGATCATGTCCTTGACAGTTAGTTTGTTATTGGTTCTTACGATCCTGTCGTCTACCTCTCCTTCATGCCAAGCCGGAAACAGTAGGCACCCCAACTTTTCGTTACTCCGTATTGTTCTTCAAGACATGTCCCAAGTAATTAGTTGACCAGCAATCTTAATTCCTTCGAATTGCTTGTGTGTAGGCCACAGCAAACATGCATCTCCACCGCCATCATCATCAAAGGTGAAATGCCACCCTTACAATGGTAAAGGGGATTGTATGGATCATTACTGCCACTTCAAAGTTAATGTCAATGCCTATTGTAATAAGAAGCTTCATGATAATTCATGGGAATGCTGCTATCCAGAATAAGCAGTGCAATGCATCATTTTTTTATGCATACTCAATAATTAAATATAATATA
Organism: Eragrostis curvula; assembly: GCA_007726485.1. Taxonomy (NCBI): domain Eukaryota; kingdom Viridiplantae; phylum Streptophyta; class Magnoliopsida; order Poales; family Poaceae; genus Eragrostis; species Eragrostis curvula. Next base: position 9,227,779 of record CM017443.1, read on the forward strand.
CTTATGAGTTGACTAGCTTAGTTCTTGCTCGTTGTGTTTCTCTCTACAATGTACTAATATCCGTATGCTATCAGTGCTCTATCTGAATGATTTTAGCGTGCCGTTAGTGAAAATTTATAATTCATTTGTTCCTAATTGCGACAAATCATGACATGCAGTCATCCATAGTCAATTTTTCGTGCCACAGAAATTTGCTCCGGTTCGTTTAAAAAAAAAAAAGAAGAAGGAAATTTGCGCTGTGCAGTGGGCAGAAATTTTTCGTTATGTAGAGATGCTAACATGACGAAAATGCCACTGTTGGCCTCGTCGGGTTGGGTGGGCCGTTGTGAACCTCGGTTCTACCCAACCCATTCACCACTGCACGGGCACGGCTCGGCTCGAAGCGTCCGCACCGTCGTCTTCCTCTAGCCGTTCTTGTGCGACCGAGAGGTTCTTCCCGTCGGCCTACCGCGCCGCCGCCTCGCCTTCCAGTCGGACCGCAGCTGCCGGCAAGAGAGCGCCGGTCTTCATCCTCTCCTGCCCTCCGAACGCAGGTTTACCCTCTCGTTTCTCGCTCCATTCGTGGCCTATACCCTAGATTCTGGTTACCAAATACCTTTTCTTTTTTAACAGAGAAATTGATCGATGCGAGGTCATCTCTTCCTAAAGACCTCCTCCGTACAGTGTGGCAATGTTTAGGACTATCAGCAGCTTGCCACACGCCGCTGCAGGAGCTATGGTCCCTTCGTCCTCCTACCATGGTGAATGGCTCTCCACACGTGTGGCCTTCGATTCTCATGATACTACTATGGAAGGTTTGGAATGGTCGAAACAACCATATTTTCCAGGGCAACCCTTTCTCTCCACGACGTGTAATCAACTCTGCTGTTAGTGACATTAAATTGTGGAGCCACCGTTGCAATAGGCGACATCGCCAATCTGTGATGGCTTGGGCTTCATATCTTGAACACTGTAACTCTCCTGTAACTCTTCCTCTCACACCGCTGGTGTGAACCTTTGAATGAAATTCAGGTGGGGTTTAAACCCCCCCGTTGTTTGTTCAAAAAAAAAAAAAAAAAAAAGACCTCCTCCGCACATGAGTGAAGACAGCAAGATGAGCCGCCTCCGCCTCCCAAGCTCCTGGGAGCTGGCTCCGGTGCCGGCGCTTGACGACGACAACCTCCTGTCCGACATCTTTCTCCGCCTCCCGCCGCTGCCCTCCTTCCTCCGCCGCGCCTCGCTCGTCTGCAAGCGGTGGCGCAACCTCGTCTCTGAGCCCCATTTCCTCCGCCGATTCCGTTCCCACCACCAGAAAGCCCCCCTCCTTGGCTTCATCTATGATGATTGGAGCAGCAGAAACATTGGATTCATTTCCACACTGGATTCGCCGGACCGTATCTGTAGCGTCCCGTCTCTTCGAGCCCGGGCCCGCACGCCTGGCAGCTCTATAAGACGTCAAGACTGACCCCACAGACCAAGCACCCGGGAACGACTTCCCGGTCGGTCACCCATCCCGAAATTGCTCCAGACCAAGCACGTTTAACCTCGGAGTTCTTTCGAGATGAGCTTCCGGAAAAGAAGTTGCAACTTGTTGATATGAGTATTCTAGCAATCCTTTTAAGGATTGAGCTGGGATGTCACATACTCACCCCCTTAGAAGATCGACGTCCTCGTCGATCAATCCCAATCCAGGAACGTCCCCTCTTGGCCACGTCCGTGTGTCCAGTGCCAGCGTATGTGCCATACTGTGTGACCACTATGGGCCCACACCAGCCATGCGCACCATGCCTGCGCAACTGCGCCCACACGCGCCCGTGAAACCGCAAGGGTCCAAGGGTCGGCTCTGATACCACTTGTAGCGTCCTGCCTCCTCGAGGCCGGGCCCGCACGCCTGACAGCTCTCTAGGACGTCAAGACTGACCCCACAGACCAACACCAGTCTTTTCTGCGCACTTTGTCCTCACTGGTGCGCACCCGAGAACGACTTCCCGGTCGGTCACGCACTTTGTCCTCACTCGTGCGCACCCGGGAACGACTTCTTGGTCGGTCACCCATCCCGAAATTGCTCCAGGCCAAGCACGCTTAACCTCGGAGTTCTTTCGAGATGAGCTTCCGGAAAAAAAGTTGCAACTTGTTGATATGAGTATTCTAGCAATCCTTTTAAGCCTTGGGCTGGGATGTCACAGTATCCCTGCTGCACACTTCTCCCTGCAGCACGGCGAGCTTGGCATAGTTGATTGCCGCCACGGCCTCGTCCTTGTCCTCAACAGGGAGAAGGAACATGTCCATGTGTGGGATGCGGTCACCAGAGATCACCGCTATATGTGGCCCTATCCCCCGCGTTCAATGACGTTAGGATGTATGTAATGGAAGGCATAGTCCTTTGTGCTGCCAAGGACCAAGGCCACGTGCATGGCGCTTGCCACTCAGACCACTTCCAGGTTGTCTTAGTTGGCGAGAAGGGAGATCAATTTTGTATCAGTGTTTATTCATCAGATACTGGAGCCTGGGGCGATATCATCTCATTGTCATGGTCGCTGCTGAATATGAGGACATTTTCTCCAAATCGTTCTGGTATCCTGATTGGTAATTCTGTTTGTTGGCTGCTTATTACAGAAGAAGTTAAGATCCTTCAGTTTGATTTGGATGAGCAAAACATAGCTTTTTTAGATGTACCGTCAGATGTATGTGTATTTGACTTAGATGCCTATAACCACTATAAGCGTCAATTTGCTATTACACCTGCCGATGATGGTGCTCTCAACTTCATCACTTTGGAAGGATTCACCGTCGATGTATGGAAGAGGATGCGCAATGGTAATGGTGTTTCTAGATGGATGCTGGGGAATACTTTCAAACTGTGCAACCTTCTTTCACTAAAGCCATCTGCGGATGAGGTGCCTGTACTGATACTGGCATTGGATGAAGATGGTAATATGATGTTAAAACTGGCAGATGGTGGAGTTACAGTCATGGTCCATCTCAGAACGATGAAGTTTAAGAAACTTACCGAGAAAATGGGAATCAACAGTTATCATCCATTCACGAGTTTCTATAATGCAGGTAAATATTATGACTACACATTGCAGTTATAGGCAAAGTTATTTTCTATAGTTGGCATATTGCATAGTTTGTGTTTCCCTGAATGTTGGACATACAATTTCACCTTGAGTTGTATCAATTGTGGCTTGATAAACTCTTGAATCTATAGTTATATCTTCTCTATTATTGTGGAACTGCGATGTTCGTACAGTTTTGATCAGTTAATGCTATACTATTATTATTGGAGATATCAGCTTATTATTGCCAGTCTATGAACCTTTATTCCAGCATGAATTGTTTTACCATAGTACTTTAATATAGTGCAGTAGTTTTCAGCATTAAGTACGGAAATGACTGGAAGTTCAATACTATAGTTACTAATTAATGTTGCGAGCATTTGATATAGTGTATTTTTCTGTGGGCTTGAATGTATAGTCTTCTTATACTAATTAAGTGTTTGCCTGTGTTTTCGTAAGTACTTGATATTACCAGTAGGTGATCTGAGCATTTGACTTAGGCTTGCTGCCTTGCCACACACATTGCTGCTTATTTTGAATCGCTGTCGAAATTGTTCTAACAGTACTAGAGGAATTACTTATATAAACCTACTGTTGAGATTAGTGTTTGCAATAGCCATAGTTTTCTGCATAATTGTTCGTGTTTAGCAATGCTTGAATAGTTTTTGAAACAGTATTCATTTTTTAGTAACTATGTCTAACTTACATATGTTCCAGGCTGTTAGCCAATCACACCAATTTTCATTAGCACTTTTTTATCCGATTTATGTACATTCCAATTTCTTCGGTTAAATACTAATAGGTATGACAAAATTTGTAATGGCCAAATGAGCCAATTGGCATGTCAGGAATTGTCATAAAAGTCCTTTCATAGCGTAGTTGTGGTAATCTTGATATCTTATTATGATGACAAAAAAAATAGCGTAGAAAGTTCTGTTCTACTTCCATATGCAAAAATCCCTTGTTTGGGGGTTCCACTTTATGAGATAAATTATTCAAACAATTTTGTAACTAATTGGCTGTTCTCAGTTTCTATACATATATGATCAAATAAGGAACCGTATGCTTGTGCTTTCTACTCTAGTTTCATGCATACGATACACAACATATCTTGATTATGATTTGATAAGCTATGCTGGTCCTTGTTTTAATCATTCATTTCTGCAAAGCAATCAGGTCAGTTTTTGACCTTATTTGACTTGCTATTGTGACCATTGCATTTAAAGGTTCCTCCATTGCTGTTATCTGCTAGTAATATCCATTTTGTTTGATATTGCTGATATAGTTGAGATCAGCTTCACAAACTGTTAATTCAATGCTTATTGTTTGCATGTACTCAAATTTATGGGATCCAGGCAGTTGAAGTAGCTTGACTGATGTGATTATTTCTTTCTGCAGGAACCTAGGTGTTTTCCGGTTGCCAACATGTAGAACTGTCTTTCGTTGGTGTAGACTCTTGACTGATGGTGTGGCTTGTAGTGTTATCCATGTGGAGATGGAACCTCTAAGTTGTGTTTGTACTAGGAAACTATGAAGTAGATTTGCAGGAATAACATTCCTAATTTACTAATTCACTATGTTCTCTAGTTATCTTCAGTCATGAATTATGGCACATTGACTTTATTGGAAAAATTGAGTAACCTCTATTGACTGGTACTTACATTGGTTCTTGGGCTTTAGCCTGTGAGAAGCTCACCTATCTGTTAACGAGTTAGTGTTCATGCAAAGTGATACATATGATTTATTTGTCATCGGATTCGTATTTATTTTTCTTAGGGGGTTTATTTGTTGAGATTGGTTCCTCCATTTTGTTTCATTTTATCCCTTGCTGTTACCGTTGCTGCTGTGAGTTGTTGGAGCAACACGAATGTGGCGTTGTGACAACTACGTGTTCGTTGATGTGGATAACACAGTATCGCTGTCTGATACTACGTGTTGGTAGATGAGCATCAAACTATCAGCGGATCTGTAGTTTCGTTGTTTTCAAATGCTTTGATCTGCATGTTCTAGTAGCAGGCTGTTATATGATCCACTGCATTCAGAATCCTTCAATATAATGTCCACGTTCACATTCTATTTACAGACGATTACGCAGCACGTTTAAGGACGACTCCTGGGCAGAAATGAATGACGTTTCGAATGCATAAACGCCTTCAAACGTAATACTACATTTGACCAGCATTTTATCGGAAGGCGTGGTGTGACAGTGTGCGCCTTTGGAAGCCATCGATCGGAATCAATTTACAGTGGTGAAGGCTAAGCTCTTGGCTTCTTGCCGGAAAGAGGCCGGCCTGAGCTGCGTCTTGAGGGCCTTGGGCAGCGTGGAGCTGCCGGACGACGGTGCGCGGCGTGCGGGAGCGCGCCTACGACCTCATTCACTGGCGTCGTTGTCCGCGTGGTCCGTGTGTGCTTTTTTTTTTTTTTTTTCGCTGGCATGCACGTCGAGCTGACTGGCTGTCCACGCGGCGCCACGCCGGCGTTCGTGTGCGTAACCACGCCGATCGCCGGTGTCTCGAGCGACTGTCTCGCTTCGCCGCGGACTTGACGCATATATTCATCAAGGCCGGCGCCGACGAACTTCGCGCCCAAGGTGAGCGACGAACTCAACACAAAGATGTGGAGGACCTTGGCCAAGATCATTTGTACTGAAGAACACTCGCACGTCACCGTATTTGCCTGCAGCCGTTGTCCAAGCAAGGAGAAGCTGGACCGCATCCTCGCCAAGTTTGGCCTCGCGTAGCAGCTTATCTTGTGGGAATATAGACATGCAGCGAGGAGCTGTAGGTGGACTGGACTGTGCAATGTGCGAAGTGTTATAAGCTTTTCTTCAATTAATCTGGCTCATCGTATCTAGCCAAGTTGGACATGTAGCATAGGTTTCATCGCAATCTATGTTTTACGGACTTTGTAGTCTAGATAATGATCTATATATGTTCTCCTAAACAATGATCAACTGCTGTGAAAAAGCTTGCCGATCGTGTACATATGTACTCATGCTCACCTTACATCTCTGATTTTCTTGAAACAGAGTATAGGCCCCCTTTGGAACGCAGGATTTTCACAGGAATTATACAGGAATTTTACAGGAATCAGTTGACTGTTCACAGGACAAACGCAGGAACGGGAAAAAATCCCGCGTTCCAAAGGCCCCCATACGAAATTAAACTGATAGACAACTAAACCAAATTAAACTGAGACACAAATTGAGCTAATTGAACTGAACAGACGCACTGTCTTATGAGTTCTGTCCAATTGTGGACTCGTGCTGAACACAAGTTCAAAGTGTTACAGAGCCGCCAACAGTGAAGAGCCTTTATCTGTGAACATCTCGATCTCAAGTTCTGACGGATGCACACTTGCACAAGCGGGTAGGTTATCAAGCTGCCATGGCGACCCGGCCATGCCAGCTGGTGGAACGCTCCTCGCTCCTCTCCGATGCGGCGAACGGCGGCCGCGCCTCTGCTCTCCGGTCCTTGCTGCGGGTGAGACGAGCGTGGAGCTGCTAGGTAGGGTATATGGGCGGCATGGCGGCTCGTTATCAGACGGGCAGCACTGATGGCCGGGACGCCGCCGGAGGAAGGGCAGAGGCCGGCGGGCAGAGGAGGGAGGCGGCCAGTTCAAACGAGGGGTCGTTCCGCAAATAATAATGACAACCCAAATATTTTTGAATAACCCCCTAATTTGAATCGCGACTATTAATCGCGATCCAAATGAAGGGCTCATGTGCAAATAACTGGATCGCGAATATTAATCGCGATGCAAACCCGGGGGTCGTTTTACAAAGTTTCCGAGCCTTCATTCCGTGCATCTTTACTACGCTCCAAAGTTTCACGCGGCCTCCCGTGGCTTTAGCTCCTCCGACGGAGATCGATGCTCTCGCGGCAGCGCCGGCGCTGGTTCGTTGAGAGCGCGCGACGCCGGAGATTAGGAGGGAGCACTAGCCTCCTACCGTCGAAGGAGCCCTCGGACACGATTGCATACATGTCGCTGGCTGCGGCGGCTGGCTACTCGGCTGGTTTCCACGGTTCCACCCATTCCATCGCAAGCTCTGCTCTGAGGGACCATTCCAGGCCGATCAGTGAACCATTGGACAAACCGAGGAAGAGACTGGATGTATAACAGGAAGAGAAGGAAACAGGATGGTCGAGCATTGCTAGCGCCGCTACCGTGCCATGAGGAAGAGAAGGGGTCAGATGATCCCAGGTAAAGAACAGGCAGCCTGCCTGAACTATCCCAATCCTAAATGGAGCTTCCTGGTTTATTCCTGTTTTCACTTTCTTCCCAATCTAATCATTCCGACCTTGCAGGTTCAGTTTTGAGTTTTCTGTTATGTAAGGTATCAAGTGTTAAATCCAAACGCAATGATGTTTATTCCAGGAGAAGGTCTTGCAACGGTTAACTCAGTACCTCAGTTGTGATTGTGCCTCTTTTTTGTTTTAAACAATAATCTTGATGAACAACATACACTCTCTTCAATATTGTGGTTTATCTTAGATACAATGTTCACTGTTTCTCTTACATGCTGCTAGTGCTCCATGGAAATGAGAGCGAGGGGGTGGAAGAAGAGTGAGATGATGATGAAGAAGAAGGGAGATGAGCCCCCCATGTCCGCCTCAAAGTTCATATCAATGCCTATTGTAATAAGAAGCTTCATGATAATTCATGGGAATGTTGCTATCCACAATAAGTAGTGCAATGCATCATTTTGTTTGATGCATGTGAACAATCTCTACAACTAATGAATTATGAAGTGGTCGTCTGCCCCAAAGTTAATCTGCCCCAATTTTCAAATCCCGCGCCCCTGCGATAAACCGCTGCCCCCTCCTATCAGAAAAATAAAAACCGCTGCCCTTGCGATCCTCCAGCGCGCGCGTCCCATCCGCGATTTCCACGCTCACGCGAGGAATCGCCCCCGCTACGCCGCAACTCCCCATGATCCCCTCCCCGCCTCTCACGCCCCCGCTCATTTTCCGCCGTCGCCATCGTTGCCACAAACAAAATCGACGCCTCCGCCTCCGCAAAACGAAATCGATCGACGCCGCCGGTCTTCTCTCTCGATGAGCGCCCAGGCGAACAATGGATCCGCCTGAGCCGCGCGTTCCCTGCGCCGGAGGGCGGCAGCGGCCAGGAGGAGGAGCAGGTCACGCCATCCTGATCGACGGCGCGTGCTGCCGCCACCCATGGCAATCCACGACGGATCTTGCCGGCGGCGGCGCAGGTACGCACGCACACACACTCCCTCCTCTCTTCTTCAATATAGGGATGCCCAAATTCACCATGCCCTGCTCTACTGCTTGCTCAATCCATCGCTGATCCGAAAGCTCTTCGTCCTAATCACCAATGCGTGACTGCATCCACAACCATCCATGGCCTCTTGAAGAAAGCCGCCTAGCAGTTTGGGACATGCTCGCCACGGCAGCAGCGATGACGTTCTCAGTAGCGGCTCTGTCTTCCTCCTGTGAAGCCCGCGACATGGTAAGATGGTTCTTTCTTGGACCTAATTTCCTCTTTTTTTATTCTTGTGGGAGACTTTACCCTGATGGAATTCGTATGTGCGTCGTCAGTAGCAGGGAATGGAGAAGATTTTGGAGCCATCCAGCCACGCTGAGTACTCCCAATTGGAGGTGTGCATTTTTCTCCTCTCGACATTGGTTTGGTTTAAATATTAGAACCGTATTGCAGTCTCATTCATCAGGTATTTGGTACGAGGGAGCTGTGTTTAGCAGAATTTCAGATATCACCAAATTGTGAAATGTATGTATTTCAGATCTTGTATGAGAACCATTTTTCTTCATAATTTTAATCCATGAAAGTTGCCCATATCACTTTCTCTGTAACAAACTATTTTGCATTTTTTTTTAGATTAAAGGAATGCTTATGACCTGAAATCGAGATAATGGAGTTTTTTTTTTCTCTGCAGTTCTCATAACAAACTACATGACTAAACCTCAAGTAAGGAGAGTGAATAGGCTACGAGTCCATGTTATTGTGCCTATTGCAATTGACATTCTGTAGAATTATAAACGTAATGATTGGAGGAACTTATCACATGATGCTACACCTTTGCAGGTTGCCACATACACTGCAATTGTTAGCATGGGAGAGTAATTAGCTTGTTTGCTGTTCGGCCATTTATGCACAGTAAAGCAATTGCTATTTGTTGCTGTGGTGTTTCTAGCTAAAGTTGTTATGGCCTCTTAAGCAAATTATTTATTCACATGTCCTATCATAGATAAGAGTCAAACTGTTGTTGAACCGAGTTGAGCCGAGCTATCTTGTGTGCTATGAGACTGCAACAATCACTGGAAGCAAGAGACTCGATTATCTCGATTCCCGTACTTTAACAGATTTGCTAAATTGATTCCAAGACTTTCAGCATTTCATTATGCATTAAACAATATTTGTATAAAATATCTAATGCAATTGTAGTGTTTATATGCATCCACAGTGCCTTATCAATCAGTCGTTTCGTTAACTTAACCAGTTGTTTAGTTTTGCAGGTATGAGGAAGTCGTGCCTGTTGCTGCAGTCCACCAACAAGCACAAGCCCATCAAGCTCCAGATTAGGCATTGTCTTCCTTCCTCTGCAGTGTTCTTTTTTACATGAGGTAATCGCCTAATTTGTCTGTGCCAATTCTAAATTTTTGGGTGGTCAGTAACATTGGAATTTTATCCCTGTCAGTGATTCATATGGCTCTGCAGTGATTGTAAATTCATGTGATGTTAGATTTATAGGCATGATTATCAGGAGGTTTTGCAATTGGAAAGCCAGGTCTATCAGATATGTCATTTTTTTTTCCAATGTGAGTCTACAGTTCCTCTATGAGCTGAGATTATTCACTACTAATTTTATTGCCGTGTTAATAAGTTTGTGAACTGTACCATCATATGCTTTTCAATATATATTTATATCAAAATGTTTTCCATCCTGGCATGATACAAATATCTATTTGATAGGGGAGTTGCACCTGAAATGACAGTTTGAATGTGTCATTATTTTTGTTTTCCCATAAATTTTTCTGACGTTATAACTAATAAATGACTTCTGTTAATCTTGAAGTTTTTTCTGTTCTCCATCTTGCATTTCAGTTTCTGTCAGTTGTTCCTGCTATCTTGAATTTTATGCTGCTGTGTTGTGCAGAGAAGGGAGGCGACAGGAAGAAGAGAAGGAAGACATGAGAGCAAGAGATGGAGGAGGGGGGCAGAAGCCAAAAGCCAGAATTAATAGAATTGCCTATGGATAAAATTTTACTGTTGTAATGGAGATTCCGCATTTGATTAGCCCACCATTACAAACATTTGATACAAATGAGGAAGGTGCATTGTTGGGAGAGACTCAATACTACTTAGAAGATTGAATCCTTGATTAGAATGTATACGTACAAGGATGATACAAATGACAGAAGGTTGGATTCTTGTAGAATGGGTAGTCACAGTATGTGTGCAGAAAGATACCATAACAGGTTGAATCTTTTTTACATTAAGTATCGAGATGCATCACAGGTAAATGACGGGAATGAAATAATGCCCATGATACTAGAAGCATCAGAGGATACCTTGCCGGCGACCTAGGTAAATTAATTTGAAAGTGATTTGTTTGTTAGAAAAAACTTTTTTTGGTTGATTGCACATCTAAACTTATGCTATAGTTATTTATTATGTTGTTCTTTATGACTGTAGCAATGCATGAGCACTCTATTGTTTAACATTTTCTTTCGCTCCGTAGCAACGCACAGGCACTCACCTAGTTCAATATGATATGCTTTTGTGTCATAGCTTGTCTCTGCTCATCAGTGTTTCTCTCAACTCCAGACGAGCAAAGTGGACTAACATCCGTATGCTATCACTGCTCTATCTGAATGGTTTTAGCACGAGTGGAGGTGTGGGTTTGATAACTCATTTGCCCCTAACTGCGATAAATCATGACAAGCAGTCATCCGTAGCCAATTTTTCTGCCACAAAGGTTTCGTTAAGAAAAAAAAAACAAAATTACGCCGCTGGGGACAGAAATTAGTTTAGCAGGGCCTCGTTGGGTTGGGCCGTGGTGAACCTCGGGTTCCACCCAACCCATTCAACCCCTGCTCGAAGCGTCCGCACCGTCGTCTTCCTCTCGCAATCGCAAGTCAGCCGTTCTTGGCGGCCGAGGGGTTCTACCCGTCGGCCTCACTGGCAGCAACAGCGCCGCATCGCCTTCCAGTCGGACCGCAGCTGCCAGCAAGAGAGCGCCGGCCTCATCCTTGCCTGCCCTCCGCACACAGGTTTGGCTCTCTTGTTTCTCGCTCCATTCGTGGCCTAAACCCTAGATGTGGGTTAAGACCATTTTTCTTCTTACAGAGAAATGGAATGAGGCGAGGCCATCTCTTCCCAAAACCCTCCTCCGCACATGAGTGAAGACAGCAAGATGAGCCGCCTCTGCCTCCCAACCTCTGGGGAGCTGGCTCCGGCGCCGCCACTTGACGACGACAACCTCCTGTACGACATCCTTCTCCGCCTCCCGCCGCTGCCCTCCTCCCTCCACCGCGCCTCGCTCGTCTGCAAGCGGTGGCGCGGCCTCGTCTCTGATCCCCATTTCCTCCGCCGCTTCCGTTCCCACCACCAGAAAGCCCCCCCTCCTTGGCTTCATCTATTATGATTGGAGAAATACACGCACTAGATTCATTTCCACGCTGGATTCACCGGACCGCATCCCTGCTGCCCACTTCTCTTTGCAGCTCGACGAGTATGACACAATCATTGATTGCCGCCACGGCCTCGTCCTTGTCCTCAACAGGATGAAGCATGGCGCTTGCCACTCAGACCCCTTTCAGGTTGTCTTAGTTTGTAAGAACGGGGGAGACTTGTGCGTCAGTGTTTATTCATCAGATACTGGGACCTGGGGCAATGTCATCTCATTGACATGTCCACTGTGGAACATGAGTGAGTTTTCTCTAAAAAGTTCTGGTACCCTGATTGGGAATTCCGTTTATTGGCAAGTTATTATTATGGATAGGCTTCAGATCCTTCAGTTTGATTTGGATGAAGAAAACCTTGCTTTCATAGATGCACCATCGGATGATTTTGACTTAGATATGTGTCAGTTTGGTATGACACCTGCCGATGGTGGTGGTCTCAACTTCATCAGTCTGAAAGGCTTCACCGTCCATGTATGGAAGAGGATGTTAAATGGTAATGGTGTTTCTAGATGGATGCTGGGGAATACTTTCGAACTGAGCAACCTTCTTTCGCTAAGGCCATCTGGGTATGATGGTACTGTACTGATACTGACATTGGATGAAGACAGTAATATGATGTTTACACTGAAAGATGATGGAGTTACATTCATGCTCCATCTCAGGACGATGCTGTTTAAGAAACTTACCAAGAAAATGAGCATCAGGAGGTATCATCCATTCATAAGTTTCTATAATGCAGGTAAATATCGTGACTATGCATTTTCAGTTGTAAGCAAAGTTATTTTCTATAGTTGGCATATTATGTAGCTTCTGTTTATCTGGATGTTGGACATACAATTTTACCTTGAGTTGTATCAATTGTTGCTTGATAAACTCTTGAACATATAGTGATGTCTTCGATAGCATTGTGGAACCGTGCTGTTCAGCACAGTTTTGATGAGTTAACACTACGGTACAGTGATTGGAGATATTAGTTTATTGCTGTCTATGAACCTTTAGCGCAGCATGAATTGGTTTACAATAGTACTCAGATATAGTGCAGTTGGTTTCAGCATTAGATATGGCAATAGTTGGAAATTTAATATTACTAATTAATGTTGTGAGCGTTTGACACTGTCAATTTTCTGTGAGCTTGAATGTGTAGTTTTCTTACTAATTACGTGTTGCCCTGTATTTTTGGAAGTAACTGAGAACACAAATAAGTGATCTTAGCATTTGACTTAGGCTGGCTGTCTTGCCATTTCACGCTGCTTATTTTGAATCGCTGTCAAAGTTGTCCTAACAGTACTAGAGGGATTACTTATATGAACCTACTGTTGAGATTAGTGTTTGCAATTGCCATAGTTTTCTGCATAATTATTCTAGTGTTAAGCAATGCTTGAATATTTTTTGGGATACTATTCTTTTGTTAGCAACTATGCCTAACTTACATATACACCAGGCTGGTAGCCAATTACAACCATTTTCATTAGCGCTTTTCTTAGTTTTTGTTTCCTGTCCAAACTAGTTGTGTCACTTTTTCCAATTTCTTCAGTTAAATACTAATAGTTATGCCAAAAGTTGTAATGGCCAAATGAGCCAATTGGCATGTCAGGAATTGTAATAGAAAATCCTTATATAGTGTAATTGTGGTAATCTTTTCTTCACCATACATAAAAAAGGGAGTTGGTGGTGAATGGTTGGTCCGGCACCCTTCACCCCTACTTCTATTTGCGCCGACAGGTGGGCCCGCATATGGCTCCGTGCCTCCGCATGTCACCGCTGCTGTCCTACTCTATTCCGCCTTCATTTCAATTCTCTCCCTCCGCGGCTGCAACCGAAGGCGCCAGCAGATTCGTTGCGAGGCCGAGCATGCCCCGTCGCCAATCTGCCACAGCGCGTCCTCCTCGGGTCAACCGAGTGTTAGTTTTTGTAATATTTTAATTCCAGTGGGACCCATGGATGCAATGCGGACGAATCACCACCAGTGGAGCAGCTTTTTTTTTTCCCTCTTGGGCTTGCATGTACACTGTGACAGATGTGTGACCGGTGACAAATAGTTGTAAAGAAAAAAATTGGCATGTGGTGCCATTTAGATAGCCTCCCTCATTCATAAAACAATTTTTACTTCACATTTTTTAAATTGTCTTAAAAAAATCCCATGTACTGGTGCAATCCAGTAAATATAACTGGCTTGGCAATCAAATGCGAGAGTAATTTTATATAACTATTTGTATAATGTAGCGAAATATTTGTAACCGTGGTCATGTGCTTCAAGTCTCTGATTTTTGCCGTGGCGAAGCACGGGCACACAGCTAGTGATATCATAATATGATGAATAGCGTAGAAAATTTTGTTCTGCCTCCAGTGTGAAGTCAAATAGGGACCCTATTTTGGATCCATTTGTTAAAACTGACGTATCAATTGAGAGGAAATGATGTATGGCTTGGAAGGTGTAAACTATATGCAAAAATCCCTTGTTTGGTGGTTCTACCTTATGAGATAAATTATTTCAATAATTTGGTTGGCTATTCTCAATTTCTATAACTATATGATCAAATATGGAACCAAATGTTTGTGCTTTCTACTCTACCTTCATGCCTATGATTAGGGCTGGCAAAAAAGCTCGAGGCTCGCGAGCCAGCTCGGCTCGATCATGGTTTTGGCTCGGCTCGGCTCGGCTCGGCTCGGTCTTCTTAATGAACCAAACCGAGCCTCTATCCTAGCTCGTTTGTTAACGAGCCAGCTCGTGAGCTGCTCGCGAACAGTTCGTTAGCTCGATAGGCTCGATTATATAGAAATATCAACTTTAATTCTCTAATAAAATGGTAGTTTTTTTTATGTTGAGAAGCTCAATTTTATCATCAAATAAATAAACCAAGTTCACTATAGATAAAGAAAATCATGTTTAATGTTGGATCATGTTTTTATTTCCACCTATGTTGACTTAGATTGATATTTTTCTACAATATTGTTTTATATTATAATTTTTGTATTGTTAACACATGCTAATAATTAAAAAAACTTAAAATTACCTATGCTTTTGTCATCAAAGTTTTATTACACTTGGCTCGTGAGCCTAATGAGCCGGCTCGATTTTTATAATGAGCCGAGCCGAGCTTCCATTTTAGCTCGTTAGTCTTAATGAGCCGAGCCGGCTCGGCTCGTTATCAGAACGAGCTTTAACGAGCCGAGCCTTAACGAGCCGAGCTGGCTCGTTAGCCACCCCTACCTATGATACATTCATACTTAACATATCTTGTTTATGATTTGATAAGCTAAAGCAATTAGGTCAGTATTTGATCTTATTTGACTTGCCTTTTTTTTTTGCGTGGATATTTGACTTGCTATTGTGACCATTGCATTTAAATGTTCCTCTATTGCTGTTATTTGCTGGTAATATTCATTTTGTTTCATACGCTGACAGAGTTGAGATCAGCTTCACAAATTGTTAATTCAATGCTTATTGTTTGCAAGTACTCAAATTTGTGGAATGCAGGTGTTGGCTTTTTCTTCCAAGAGCAGTTGAAGTGGCTTGACTGATCTGATTATTTCTTTCTGCAGGAACAGGTTTTCCAATTGCCAACATGTAGAGCTGTCTTTTATTGGTGTATGCTCTTGACTGATGGTGGCTATGAAGTAGATTTGCAGGAATTCACTGTCCAAAATGGCTCATTGACTTTATTGAACTATTGACTTATTGAGTAACCTCTATTCATTAGTAGTACTAATTTATTACTCACATTGGTTCGTGGGCTTGGCCTGTGACAAGCTCACCTATTGGTTAATGTTCCGCCAAATTGTTATATACACATTGTTTCTTGATGGTTTGGGACCCCCCTCCGGGGACTTATAAGAATGGTTCGTCCATTTTGTTTCGTTTAGTTTTATCCCCTGCTGTTATGTTGGTGCATGCTGAGTTGTTGGAGCAACACGAATATTACATTCTGAATACAACGTGTGGTTAATGTGGATAACACGTGTTACCGCAGTCTGATGCTACGTGTTGGTAGAAAATCAAACTATCAGCGGTTTCTGTAATTTCGTTGTTTTCAAACACTTTTATCTCCATGTCCTAGAAACAGACATCTAATCCTTTCAAAATCCTTCAGTCTCCACGTTCACTTTTCCATTTACAGACAACGCACTCCTGGTCAGAAATGGATGATTTTTTGAATGCCCTGAAAGCGTAAGTTCGACCGGCAATTCAGCAAGGTATATTCGTAGAATCCAAACGTGCGCTACTTTTTCTTTTTCTTTTTTGAAATAATGCGCTACTTATTCAGAAGTTGATGCCTGAACACAAAGAAAATGCTGAAAAACACACGAGATATGAATTTACCGACAACTTACGGTTGCTCCAGAATTTGCCCCATGAATGCGGGCATACGCGATCCGTACTGACAACTTATGGTTGCTCCAGAATTTGCCCCATGAATGCGGGCATACGCGATCTGGAGACACTGAGGATGCTTGGTTGCCGGCCACCAATTGCCAAGCCAAAATATGGTTGCCACACCGAATAGCACATGTGCTTGGTTGCATGCAAGACCGGTGGCCGCCACAGTTTTTGTGTCTGGCTTCTTGTGGCGAGTGTGGCGGAAGAAATTGCCGCCGCAACCTGTGGCGAGCTGCTGGTTGGCGTGGCTGGTTGCGGCCCCCCACCAGGCACGCCCACTCAACGTGAGCTTATGATGCCCTACGGTTAACAAAAGTTTCTCCCTAAATAGTCGAACTTCTTCACATGATGTCACCTTCATCTGACTTGCCCACTAACTTCAGCTCCCTCTAGACCATCGGGACTCTTATAACACTTTGTAATTCTTCTTTTTCTTAATAATATGTGCTCCGCCCGGAAAAAATCAGCTGCCTGAACCAGCTGATGTAGCACGCCTGGAACAACAAAAGCTCCAACGAGACGCTGCGTCGTGGCGTCGACCTGTAGCTTCATCCTTAAGCTTGGAATCCCGGGCGTGGCATGTGACGATGGCTGCCGGGGCTCCGCTCCGCTCGACCTCCCCTTTCCCGGCTCAAGTGGGCCGCGAAAGTCACCTCGCTTTTTTCCGCGGCGGAATCGCTTCGCGTCTCACGTCGCGGATCCCGAGCTCGATCGTTGCGTCACTCGCCTGAGTCGCCTCTGCAGCCTGCTCGCTGCTTAACCGTGCCCAACCAACTGGCCGTCGCTTTGCTGCCCGTATCGTATCTGATCACGCTGTCGTCTCACAAAAAGAAAGTGACGCGAATAGCATCTGATCGGCAGCAGAGGCCGCCTTTCCGAGCCTGCGCAAGATCTCAGATGCCGCGTCCGGCTCTCGACGTCTCTTCTTTCTTCCCTGTTGGTGCTGCGTATATAGCTGTGCGTGCTTGCACGGGGCATTTCAGTTCAGCTCAGCTCACGGCAACTTCAATTCGGGTCGATCGCTTCATGGCTGTCGAGGGGAATGATGTCCGGTCCGAAGACGCGCGGTGCCGTGCGGTTTCGGACCAGGCTTCATTCCCCACGACTCATGGAAACGGCAGCGATCCGTGGAGCTTCTTGATCGTCATGGGGTCAGCCAGCGGACCGGCCGCCGGGCTTCGGAGACGAAGAAAGCAAGCACTAGCTAGCGGCTCAAGATGGTATCCTCTTGTGCAGAAGGGAGGCTATATGTTTATTTAGCTTTCACTAGCCGTTCAACCCGTGCGTCTGCACGGCTAGTTAAGTTTGATGAAAATTGTTGTGGCTTCAAGATTTTGGACCTTGGTGAGGAGTGAAAATGTTTATTTTTTAAAATACTATCTTGCAGGAACTAAGAATGTTTTTTTCATATAATGTGGAAATGTGTTCTTCAGAACAAAATCTCGCCTTTTTTGTAGGGTCCTGAAAGTTCTATAGACATCATACTACATATCCAAGATGTCTGCCTTATAATTTGTCATATATTTTTTATCCATATTCAAAATGCTCATTTCTCATAGTCCTGGCCTTCAAAATCTGAAACATGGGGCGTACAAAATAAGAAAATGTTTCGTTTGTGTAGTGTTCTCACTCGTGTAAATGTCTAGCTACTCCGGTGACTATGGCAAGTTCTTCTATTGTATCTACCAACTGCCTCATTCTGATTACCTGTCTCCATTTTGTTGATTATTAGTTGAGATCCTAGTTTGGTCTACACCAAGATATTCTTGGACTTCACTGAAACTTCTATTGTGGTTCTCCGTGCCTCCGACACACTACCATAGTGCCACTGAGATGCTAGGTTACCGAAATGCCCAGGAGAAGTGTTCCTTTGTACTTGAGTATGTCAATAATAGTTGTGACATACGTATCTCCTATTACTAATTGCGTGTTACTATCTGGTGATCTTATCAGATTTTTAAGAAAATATATAATATTTGGTTGGAAATTTTCAGAGTTTCAAAAATAGAACTAATCCAATTCTTGGGCTCTCTGGCAAAAACCTTAACTTTTTCAGTAGATAGGTAGTATGCATATGTAAAGTATCATATAAACTCTAGAATACACTTACACAATTCATTTTGTACATTGCACTTATTAATCGAAGGCTTGTATATATGCCAAAGTTGTCACACAGTTGTACAGAAGAAATGCATAGTACTTTATTTCCACACTAAAAATTAGAATTTGAAGAACAACTGAGTCATCAACCTTGTGCATTTGCAAAAGATATATAGGTTATAATACATAACTCAAACAAATAAGAATCACAAATGAATATTATTGTAAATGTAAAACGATAGCAAAATACAAATATAATTCAAGGTACTTCACTGCCATATTTGTTCATTGATGAAGAAACAACAGATTAAAAGCTTGGTAAAACTTTTAGCTATATTATACAAATGCGCAACGTTTCCTTCCTAGGATATACACACCCTTCAGTTTATGTTCAACTTGCCGCAAGCCTGCTGTCCTGCCGATCTCATGTTATCATGCTCAATTTTACTTTCTCCTTATGAGATTATACCTGCAAAAGTTTTATGTGCATCCTTCTCGTTCTGCCAGATGTACGATACTAATGTTAGTTGCAAATCCTCCCAGCAGAAAAGTTAAGATTAAGGTAACTACATCTAGTAGCAAAGAAAAAAAAATACTAAAAACTGCGTTAACATCACCTGCATGCATGAATGTGTTAGCTCGATGGCGTTCTTTACCTTCTCTTTGTTCTTCTCTTCCACTCTTCGTAATTTGCCTCTTCTTGCCTGAGCCTTCACGTAGCCAGTAACAGATCGATCAACAGCAGCGCAAGATCCTGCTGTAGATGAGCGTTCGGAGGGGCTGTAGATTATTGGTGGGAGGGCCGCTGCTAGGGCACTACGGCTGCGACGGCAAGGAGACGGCATCGTGAATAGAGACGATCGGTAGTTCTGCATGTACGGTATATTCTGGGTCTCTTGGTTCTAGACGTACACATCAAGGATACCACATCAACGTGAGGGCTCTAGATTAATTAGATCCGATGGCAATTGTTGTTGATGACAATTATAATCTAACAAATTGATGGCCGGATGTTTTGCTTTTTTGTGAGAATTTCTAGGATTTTCATCCGATTAACGTGGAGGCACCGAAAGGAGCCTCCAATTAGTAAATATAAGATGTATATGAGATATAAACAGCACGGCAGCAGGTTTTGAGCTTGTTCAGATACCTGAAGTCTGATCACTGGGCGGACTGGCGAAAATCAAGAAATGGGCACTGCCACTGCAGAGGGGTATTCTGAAACTGAAGATTGGCGAGATGGAGCGTCCATAAGAAGGGCTAATTGGGACAGGATCGGAAGGGCTAATTGGGACATTAGAGATGTTAAATGTTTAGCTTGATTTGTTTCGAGCTGATGCTGCAGCTGCTCAACATGGAAAGCGACATCACCGGTTACCTTTCTGCACATGTAGCGAAAGGTTCAGTTCAGAGCAGGCTTTCGAACCTGTGCTTGACGAAAGCACTAGTCATAACAAGCTAGTACTGTCAGGCACCTGAACAGTGCACTGAAATTATGAGGAAGAACAGAGGACCCTGAGAAAGAAAATGTTCTCGATTTTTTGTAACTGGAGAGATGCAGCTTGCAGTGAAAATTTGCCGCGGCAGACAGGCCGGACCACGGGACCAGGGCCAGGCCAGTCACTCCCGTGCTGGGAGGCTGTAGCAAACCCGTGCGTGCAAGTGCAATATGCCCGCAAACAGCTGGGCAGACTCAACTTGAGCATCCGGG
This sequence comes from Eragrostis curvula, assembly GCA_007726485.1. Lineage (NCBI taxonomy): Eukaryota > Viridiplantae > Streptophyta > Magnoliopsida > Poales > Poaceae > Eragrostis > Eragrostis curvula. Next base: position 9,247,678 of record CM017443.1, read on the forward strand.
CACCTATCCGGCCAGAACAAGGCAACATGCACTCCTTTTCTTGTATTCCTGGCTCCGCCCTGGCGGCAGAGGAGAGCTGCTGCTCTGCAACTGAAGATTGGAAAGGCGACACATCGCTGAGAGCATGAGATGATAACAAATCCATATCGCTGAGATGAGACCAACCGGTGCACCGTGGTAATCGCCGGGAGCGTGGTGCTCCACGCCCCGGAACCTCGGCGAACTCGCTGGCAGGAACTCAATCTTGCCGCCGAGGTGCCAGACGCAGGACGGCGTCGCCCACGTGCCCGGCCCAATGACGGACGTGCCTCCCTCCACAATGTCTTTTTTTCTTTTCTTTTTTTCTTTTTGCAAATCCTCCCTCCACCATGTTGCCCGCCGACTTGACATCAGAGAGCCTCCACGGCTTCGAATCCGATGGCGTCGGCGGGCACTTGCCCTAGCGAGCCCCGCCATTTTGCGCCCGCATGCGCGTCGCTGCTGGCCGCGTCCGATACCAAAGAGATGGGAAGCTCCGAACGGTGAATCGTGATAGCGTCGTCAGCGAGCGGGGATGTTTACGTCGTGGTCTCGTGAAGGCGGGTGCGGCGGCCGAGCAGCAGGAGAGCCCGCCTGATGTGGGGGGCGGTCGCTATTAGAAACAGCGACAGGGCGGTCGCTATTTCGTTTAACGACCTCCCCTGGGGCCTCTTGCCCACGTTAGATCAGATACGTGCGGATTGGATTCGTCTGTTTGACTCGGTCGCTTCTTGGCTCCGAGCGACTGCGGGGACCGTTGCTCGATGATGACCGGCTCACGACGCGCGGAGAGTCGCTGCTCCTCGATCGATGGAGGAAAGACCTACACGCATGCTGGCACTGCACATAATGTTACCCATGTGCAACGGTCAACGGATGCAAGCTGCGAGTGCTAGCATGGCGTAGCATCACATCTCGCCGAGGCTGCGCCTCGATGTTGGCCGGCAGACGCGGCCTCTCGGAGGCAGCCGCGCGTCTGCCAGTACGCACAGCTAGCGCGACGTCCCTCCATGTATGCGAAGCCAATTCCTTCGCCATGGCATTGTCGGCGGAGGCGACAACACGTACTCCCAGCACGACTGCCACCGCCTTTTGGCTTGAACCGCTGTTGATGGTAGAGTTTTCGATTGGTTGGCACAGGACTTCCCGATCGACGCACTGGGTTACTGATCATCATCTTTTAAATTATGAAAAGCTCGGCCAATACTTCAAGCACCAAACTGTGGACGTGGAGTTACCCTAGCTACGACGTGATTGAGTTCAACGTTTTTGTGGCAAAACTACTAAACTACTTTAGTGACTGCAATTTACCCAACGTTACAATTATTGCCACCAATGTCTTTATAAATATCTTGGTCACTAAAAAGTGTATTATGTGGATGAATTGATATTTTCTAGATTGAGAAGGTTTAGAAATATCTAACAAACTCTATAATAAAGCAAGATTCGATTTCAGGGGCTGAATACATGTAGCTGTACTGTTTGTAAGCAACCATACATGACAATTTTCTTCTATCTCAACAATAGTGACCCAAAGACATCACTACTTTTATAAGATTTCGCGCATTCATAAAACGATATTCCGTCCGTTTCAAAAATATATACAGTTTGGGCTTGGGCACGGAAACTAAGAAGAGATGAAAAAATGATGGGCACAAAAAAATGATGAGTTAAGGACGAGAGAAATTAATAGAGATAGGCACAAGAGAGAAATGCATTGGGAAGCGAGAATTGCATAGTATATGTTAGCAAAATTTTGAATGCTAGAACTACATGTATTTTGAAACCGAAGGAATAGAAACTATTGTGTGATAGTATGATTAAAAAGTACCGCGCCACCCTATGTCATCGCAGAGAATATCCCATATCAGATAGACCCAAGCCAGGAGAGGCCGCCGCCGCCGCCCTTCATGCTGTAGGTAGTCGGCCCGCCTCCACAGGTCGCGGAGCGTGTTGAGGTTCCCGCAGATGAAGCAGTAGAAAGCCCATCACATTCTCCGATCGAACCGTCCTCCTGTGCCAAAACGAGCCATGAGATCCTCCATTGCTTCGTGCAGGACACCCGAGGTTTTGATGACTGAACCGGACATGGCGCGGGCTGACGAACTCTGGCGAGGGAGAGTGGAGCGCAGGAGCGAGGTGGGGATCAGTGGAGAGGGTGGCGGCGAGGTTGAGGCGAGCGGGAGGGAGGCGAGCGGGAGAGAGGTGCGAGGGAGAGCCGAGCGGGTTTATGTTTTGTGGAGAAAGCACGGCGGGCCGAGGGAGCGCGCACGTCACAGGAGCGACGCGTTGCTGGAGCACAGCGTGTCGTTGGAGTTCAGCGGGCCGAGGGAGCGCGCTGGAGGGTCCGACGCTGCGCCGTAGCATGGAGAGGTCGCTGGAGTGGGATTGCCGGACGTGCCGGCGGGGCGAGGTTGCTTGCTCCAGGACACGCCGCCGCGCTCGCAACGTGGGATGGCCGGACAAGTATGGTGAAGGAGATAAGAGGCAGTCCGGTCTTTTTCTCTTTTCTCAAAAGGTTTTTTGTATTTTTTAATTCGAAAAGGTATTGTAACAAACGGTAATCTAAAACCGTACCTGATGGCGGCTTCAACTTCAGAAAACAGTACCCTTTTTGCAAAGTTGGGAAAAGAAGACCGATTTTGTAATTGACATCCAAAACAAGACTGGTTTTGCAAATGCCTCTTAAATATATGACAACATTGATGTTTTTATTGAATTTTGACCAACAATATATATGTAAATAATTTGGTTCATAACGTAAATTTTATATTGTTAGATCAATCATCAAAAGCACTTTAAGATTAACTTATACATTTAGTTATTTGTATAAATATTTATAAATAAAACGAATAATCAAAATAACAAAAAAATTGGTTCCATGACACTGAAAGGTGCACGTTTTAAAAATTTCTCATCGAACTGCATCGGTTCACTTTAATACCAACGAAAGTTACATCCGTTAAGAAATTTACCACTCTGTCATCTTTGCATTGCCGCCGTTTTCACACCGTCTATTCTATCAGCTACCTGCTCTTCTCTTCTCATCGCTAGTTCGCTACTCCATTCTTTGTCTGTCTCCGGAGGAGTCCGGCCTTCCGCATAGCAAGCCAAAGCAGCGGCCTGCAAAGCAAGCCTGGAGCCTCCTGGCTAGGGATGGCAATTTCACTCGCGGGTGCGGGCACTCGACGGGTCCCGCACCCGACGGGTGCGGGCGCGGGTGACGTTTTTCACCCGCGGGTGTCACCCGGCCCCGACCCGCGAAGAGACGGGCGCGGGCGCGGGTGTCTTCTCTCACCCGCGGGTGACTCGACGGGGCCCGAAAATCAATATTGTTAATGTCAGCCCAACCCACCAGAGCCCAACTATGAATCCCACTCTCAGCCCAGCTAACCAACTCAAGTTGCCGTCCATCGCCCACTGCAATGTTAATCCCCAATCCACATCTCGCTTTCGCTCGGCTCACCACCGCCGCCATGCCTGAGCACGTCGTCGCCGCCACGCCCGAGTACGCGAAGAGCAGGACGCGCGACGCGGCTCCAGCACCCCGTCGCCACCAGCGGCGCTCGAACTCGCGCTCCGCCTGCCAGCGTGAACTCGTTGCAAGCCCGTCGTATTTAATCTCCACAGCGGCGCCATCAGCTGGGCTTGATTGTTTTTTCCCTCTATTCTTTGTCTATTCTGGGCGGTGCTGCTGATGTGCAGTGATCTACGATGCTTGTCTCGATTCTTCTTTGATTATTTCTGTTGCTAGTTACTACTTCCGATTTGATATTATCCTTCCCTTTGGTTTCTTTTTTTTTCTTCGCATCTGATTGGATCAGAATAAGGCATGCGGATAGATCATTCTCCTAGTGCTGCGATCTGACTTTTTTATTTGGACATTGGAAGAAGGCAGAAAGAAAAAGCCGATAGCAATCTTACGATTCGCTTGAAGCTACAGGTCAGGTCCACCCGACGGGCGCCCGAGACCCGCCCGCCACCCGACGGGTGCGGGCGCGGGTGCAAGAATTCACCCGCGGGCACGGGTGCGGATGACATATTTCACCCGAAGCGTTTTGCTTCGCGGGTGGGTGTTTGCTCCACCCGACCCGAACCCGACCCGTTGCCATCCCTACTCCTGGCAGCGCGGCCTGCACGGCGCAGTGGCGTCAGGGTATGCCGGGTGGGCCACGGCATACCCTGTAGATTTTGGCCCATTAACAATACAGCCCAAAAATCAATATGCAAAAAACAAAAACAAAAATAGCAAAACCTACATGAAGCAACGCACGCCTCCGACGTTTTTGCTTTTCGCATCGTGAGTTCGTGACTCGGCTTCCGCGGCGCGGTTCCGCCGGTGTCCAGCCGGCCGCCGCCCATCCGTCCAGAGTCCATCTCCCATTCTGCCGGCCCGGCCACCGTCCATCTGTCATGTCCGGCGGCGTCGTCGTGCGCGTGCGCCGTCGCCGACGACCAGCACAGTCCCGATCAGCTGAAACCACCAAGAGCTTGACCGAGGTAGGGAAATTCAATCTTTCATTCATGTTCTTGTAATTAAAATAAATATTGAGCATCTTTTTTTTGTATGTAGAATTATTGAATGATGAAGAGGAAGGGAGACATTGCATCTCTTTGGCAACAGCATGCAGCAAAGAAGGCGGCAGCGCAGGCTAAACAAGAAGTAGACTGGTAATCATCTTTGAACTATATTATAAAAGGTGTGTGGAACTTTTTTATGCATAATTTGGACTATTTCTATTATATTGTGGGCAACTTTTTAATTCAAGTATTGAATTTATCATTTGATATGTTTATTTTGGTAATTTATAAATCACTTACCGAATTATATATGAATTGTACCGTTTATATTTCGATTGAACCGAATTGTATATATGGAAAAAAGAATTTGTGGCATACCCTACGGTAAAATCCTACCTACGCCACTGGCACGGCGAGCTCAGGGATGGCGCCCCAGATAGCGTCTTCGTCTCCGTGTCTGAGCACTACCGCAACCTGCCGCTCCTCTCAGTCCTCTGCACTAATGCGGGCGTCTTCTCCCCGCGCGGCCCGCCGGAGCAACCCGAGCAAGCTCTGGACCGGGTACGTGACAGTGGCGGCTTGGGCGGTTAGCTGATGGGGATGACGGGCTCCCAGCCTCCCAGGTGCACAGGGGCGACGCCCGCGCGAGGGATGACACACGCGGAGCTCCCCGTTGCCAGATCTGCCTCCCGGTTGCTGTGCGACGAGCTCATGGCGACGAGGGTGCAGGAGCTCAAGTGCAGCGGGGTGACGCCGGACGGCACGAGGGATGACACGATGCAGAGCTCCCAACGGCCAGATGTGCGCTCCAGCGTTATTTGCTTCAGCTGGTCGCCGTCCTCCCGAGCCGCGAACGCCCTGCTCTCGCATCCAGGCGGCCAGACGCCGTGCGACGAGCTCCATTGCGGAGGACTGGGGTCTGGGGGTGTGCCCGCGAGCTACGGAAGATGGGTCTGGTCCGCGTACCACGGCAATGTCTTGGAATTGCAGCTCGAGCCCCGAGTGCGTGTCCCGGCGAACCATTGAAGAATGAAAGAGCAGGAAGAGAGAAAGAGCGACGGAGTGAGACAGCAGGACGAACGGAGGCAACACAGAATGGTAAATTTCTTAACGGACACATCTTTCGCTGATATTAAAGTGAACCGATGCAGTTCGATGAGAAATTTCTAAAACGTACATCTTTCAGTGTCATGGAACCAATTTTCCCAATTCGGAAGGATTACCTACGACAGCTTGTGGACAAAAAACTTGAGCATCCCAGAACAAAGGCACCAAGCATCTTCTTCACCCTGGCAGCAGAGGAGAGCTGCTCTGCAAGTGAAGATTGGCAAGGTGCGACTTCGCTGAGATGCGATAAGCCGATAACCAGGGAGGCCAATCATTATGAAATGAATATGAAGAGAAGTGCGATGCCTCTCTCTCACACCCTCACTCGCCGCGCCAGAAGACACTGCAAATCAGTGGTTGTCATTGGAGCTCCGAAGGAGCTGGAGAAGAAAAGTGTTTGGTTCGTTGGCTGCAGTGACACACTGTGCTGTGCTATAAGAAGCCGGCCTCGCCATGGCCGCCGGCCGGTAGTACTGCAGCAGGCGGACACGGACCTTGTGCGCCGGCAGGTCCAGAATGCCGGGGAGCACGAGCACCTTGGTGAGCTCGCCGGTAGCATGGTGCTCCACATTCCGGCACACGTACCAATTGATGTCGGCTACCTTAGCCTGCGATGAATTTCTTCACACTAACAATTGATGTGACACATTTTAGCAAAACAGGGGCTCTGATTGACAGCAGATGAATTTCTTCACACTAGGAATTCAAAAACTACTAGCAAGGCTGTTCCATTTTCAGTTCTTCTTGATCATGGAGGCATTGCTCACATATTTCTGGCATATATAATATACTCCATACAAAGTAGAGTACTGCAGCTTGTCTGCGTCAGTTGGATAGAGACGCGGCACAAGCAACGACCGCACCCTACAAACGTTCGCCCGCCGTCGCAGGGCAGCTTTTTCACTGAATGCTGTTTGTGGAAGATCGGACAGTTTTACACGGGCGCTCGCGCGGAGGCATCCACGCGTTCTCCTGCAAGCACGACCTCCGCGGCCGCAAAGTCAATGCCGTCGCGGGCGCCCGGAATGTGCATATTGGCGCCTCTGCTTGCCCTTGCGACACGGGTGCTACGCATCAGCTTCAGCGTCCTGAGGACGCCGTGAACGCCCGTGACACGTACGGTGCTGCATCGTGCAGCAGCCCTCGTCCGCGAACGCGTTCCCCAGGACGATCTCCAGCCGTGTGAGGTTGCCGGCGTCGGCGTGCCCGATTAGGATGCGTGTACCCACTCCTCGGTGTCTTGGACGATTCCACCATCCCCCGGGTGTAGGCTGGCCTGGCCTGGCCTGCCGGTGGTCACCATTGCTGATGAGCGCCAGAAGGGCACGCAAGCTCCTTGCTGTTGGCGCCGCACTGATCGTCATCACTCATCAGACCCCCCTCCCCCCCCCCCCCCCCCCCCCCCCCCCCAAAAAAAATAAAATGAAACTAAAGCTGAAGCTGCTGAGATCAGAAGTAGTGCAGAACGGCTGCTTAGGGAGAATGCTAACAAACACTTTTCAATATATTTCAGGCACGATTGTAATAGACCAGCTTATGTATGTTAACATCATACAAAATTTTCAGTGGGTAAAGCCGGTACAAATAAGCAAAACCAAAATCGGTCTCGATGGAAGCAGAATTTTATCTACCTCCCGCATGGGCTAGCTCTCATTCTCTAAATTAGCGAGGCGCGGTGCCAGCTGAACTATCTTCACGGGTAGTGATGACAAACATACGCACAAGGTCGTGCCATACACACGCCATGATGGATATGCATGGTGATCCGTCAGTTTGACGAGTACTGCCTCGACAATGCCTCGTGATGTTTCCGTTGCTGTAACCAAGAGGAAAGTGAGCCATGGGTGAAAAACAGGTGACAGTATCACAATGGTGAACGGAAAGATTAGCACGGAGTAGCACAAGCATGTCGTCCTGATGCAGGACCCGTTGCCCTTACCTGTTCGGACACTGACGGCTTCACCTTTGATAGGGCTCGTTCAAAGTGTGCGAGCTCAACGAAACCAGATGGACTCATCGATGATGTCCCGTTCTCAAGGAACTCCGATGTCTCTTCCACAGCTGCCAGGGCTGCCTCATTCACCTGATGAGGGAAGCATGTTAGTTCTATTTGTTGCATGTTTTCAAATCACCAATTTGACACAAAGGAATGCTGCAATATTACAAAGACTCTGATTAATTAAGTCAGAATGCATTCAATGACCCGTCCTCAAAGCTAAAAGGACTATACTGCTATTTTACAAAAAGAAGAAATAATGCCCCCTTTTAGGAAAAAATTCAAACAGAGGTATGTTCAATGAGATACCACATATTCCCCTTAAATAAAAAGAGATATCGCATGAATTACCAGAGATGCTAGGTCGGCACCAGATAAATAGCAGCATTCTTCTCGACGTGCCAATGCATCCAAATCAACGCTTGATGACATGGGTCTGCTTCGAGCATGTGCTTTTAATATCGAAACCCGCTCGCTAGCACCAGGTAAAGGTACATAATGTTTCTTCCCGAATCTACCAGGCCGTAAAACAGCATCATCTATCACATCAATTCTGCACCAGAAAGGGGCTAAAGTTGTCGGCCTTCCATTCAGGGTTAAATATATAAACAAAGATCCATTAGCTACTGACAGTTACCTGTTTGTAGCTCCTATCACAAAGACACCTCGACGCTGACCAGCACCATCGAGTTCAATTAGTAACTGCAGACAGGAGAATCAGAATGAAATGCATCAAAAAGGAAAAAGGAAAAAAACAACGGCAAAGAAAATAAAAGGTTTAGAAAATGTCCCAAAATAATAACCTGGTTTAGGAGGCGTTCGACAACCCATCCCCCCTCTTTCCCTCTTTTTGTTGTCAATGCGTCTACCTGTCAAATCAAAGGGGATAAACAGTTAAATAACTTACATGTATAAAAACAGTTTCGCACCCAAAATAACTTACATGTATAAAAACAGTTTCGCACCCCACACATTCAAGTTGGTTGACCACTTCCGATAATATAGGCATCAACCATCCATACTTGTTTAAAGTGTTTCGCACAGGTTTTGCCTCAACATAATATATAGTACGGCAGGATACTACACAAAAATGCTTACCTCGTCAAAAAATATTATGCATGGGGAGTTTGTACGAGCACGGGTGAATATTTTCCTAACTTCTGATTCACTCTCTCCAACATACTTGTTCAATAGCTCAGGCCCCTAGTTCCAGAAGAAGAATTATGTTAGCATTATTTGTGTGAACTTGAAAAGGTGGAATATGGAAAATGGCATCGATTACCTTAATATGGATAAAATTAGCCCCTGCCTCATGTGCCACTGCTTTTGCTATCAATGTTTTCCCACAACCCGGAGGTCCAAACAGCAAGAAGCCTGCTTGCATGCTCACTCCAAATTTCTTAAAAGACAGAAAGCAAAGATGACATAAAATCTTCAGTACAAATTCTGAAGTGCTTTAGCTTCTAACATGCTAATCACTACAGGCTATAGCTACCAAATTGCGAAGAAGTGTGATACACATTGAGATTGTAAGAACGTGCAATAACTCACCTCATAAACTTCAGGTCTCTTGATACATCCAACAATGCAGAGTTCAAACTCTTTCCTCAATGAATCAAGACCTCCAACATCATCCCATGTGACATCAGGAATAGAAGAAAATCCTTCCCTTCTCAAAGATGGTTGAACCTTTTTTGTTGCTTCCTTCAGCAAGTGAGGTAAATCGACTCAAGGAAAGTAAAGAAAACATGATAACTGGAAATTCATGTTAAAATATGTAAATCTATGGGACTCTTATAAATCCAGTGACAGAAGAAAACTGAAGCTAGCTAGGGAAAGGAGTGCCCGCAAAACATAATGCGGCAAGAAAAGAAAAGGTACCAATCTGTTATAATCTTGCAATCTGATGCAGCTTAAAATTAACAGCAGAATTCATGTACTAAAAGTCTAAAATATAAAAGGAAAATACACAGATTGTTAGGGAAAACGGAACAAGCTAGACCAAATCCAGCTTAGACCAGGTGAAATTAACACAGGATTCTAAGCATGAGTTCTGCATGTAAAAGGTACAAAGATTACCTCAAAGTCATTCATTGTAAAATATAATAATCTCTGCAACTCGTCTGCACAAAAATGCTGCCTACAGCGGTAACATTTGTTGTTTCCCTCATGCTCACGACAATATTGGAGTCTAATTTTATCAGTTATTCTTTTCATTGCCTGGATCCCTGCTTGATAGACTAATGCCTTCAAGTCAGCACCAACAAAACCTGGTGTGGCCCTTGCTATCTTGAACAAGTCAAATTCGCCTTCAAGTCGAGCGTTCTGAGTAAGCATCTTCAGTATCTGTTCCCGTGCATTCACATCTGGAACACCAAGTGATATCTCTCGATCGAACCTTCCTGGCCTTCGAAGAGCTTGGTCCACAGCATCAGGCCTATTGGTAGCTCCAATGACAATAACATAACCTGGTTTCTTTTCAGATGAATCTGCATCAGAATCACCACCACCAATATTCTGGTGGAATTCATCCATGCATGTCATCAGTTGAGTAACTATCCGTCGCTCCATCTCTCGTTGTAGATTCTCCCTCTTGGATGCAATTGCATCTAGCTCGTCTATGAATACAATTGAGGGAGCAGTCCTATATGCCTTCTGAAACAAGCCCCTGATGTTTTCTTCAGACTCTCCTGCAACAACACAAGCATTTTGAGAAGACCTTCTTCGTGAATCGTAACATACAAGTTAAGAAGTAAACATAAAACCATGAATAGAAACTGGAGGAAAAAGTTGCATATCCTTCCATCCATTGTTTAAGCCAATACCAAATGTTTTCAGCTGTGCATCATATCTGAACCTTCAGCAGTTAGTCAGTGCGATAACAACTTCATGATTGAAGTGGCCAGCTTGACCCATGGCCCACATTTAGTACGCTATTCAGCACTATGTGCATATGATAGTCGGTCCAAATACTGGTTTTCCACAGAAGTTCAGAATCCTGATCTTCCGCAGCTAAATTTGTTATACGTTGAACAGGGTGTGGCACATATTATTATCTTACATTCTAACTTGTTTTTTTTATTCTAACATTTAAAGGGATATAGACCGCAGGTCACCTCACTTATTCATGGTGCAGCTATTTTGGGTTCCAAGTGAAAATACAGTTTACAGCTTAAATTGAAGAATAACAAAAAGAATGAGCAACTTTGTCCATTTGCACCTAATAAAGACTAACAGCAACAGATTTCAGAAGTTACAACATCTCAATCTATTGACAAAGCAAGGAATAACGAAAACCATTGGCCACGCTTTAATAATCATTTCCAGCATCAAACATGATCATCAGTTAAAACTTATTTGTCCAAATAAATACAAAGCGTCAAGAGTCAGAAAATGTACCTGATACCCCAGAGACGATTTCTGGGGCTGAGATCTTGTAGAACGGAAAACCAGCCTCATTGGCAATGGCATGTGCAAGGGTGGTCTTCCCGCAACCGGGCGGTCCGTGCAGCAGCAGCCCAGTAACAGGCCTAATCCCAAGGTGCCGTGGCATGTCCGGATAGCGCAGGGGATCCATCACTTCCTCCTCCAACTGCTTTATCACCGCATCCATCCCGGGGAGATCAGCGAAACGTGGCCACTTGTGCCTTCTGACGAGCTCGACACCGCAGCAGCAGCAGCAGCCGCCGTCTTCGCCATCGGATTCGGATGTGATGAGGCGGCGCGCCTTCTTTGCGATCACCTCAGTCTCCAGCTGCTGGTTAGTGCCGGGTTTCCGTTTGGGCGTCTGGGAGGCGTACTGGAAGCGGAGCGTGGTCTTGGTGATATCAAAAGCGGGTGGAGGCAGCGGTTGGTTGGAATCGTCGCAGTCGGAGAAGGAAGTAGTGGACGAGGCGGTGGCGTAGGCGTCGTGGCCGTGGCGGCGGCGGCGGGAGGCGGAGTCGCCGTCTTCATCGGACCCACAGGACGATGAAGAAGGGATGTCGGATAGCACGCTGCGTACCGCTGCGGTAACGAGTTTGAGCTTGTGGCGGCGGAGCTCCGGGTGGCGGATGCGGAGGGCGTGGGCGACGTCCTCGGCACTGGAGCCGGGGACGGCGAGGCCGCTGTTCTGTATGTGGCGGCGAATGTTACTAAGGGAAGACGTCGAGCGCGACCGGCGGGAGGCGCCGTGGCGCGACCCTTTCGTCATCAGCTGCGGCGGCGCGGCTAGGGCTTAGGTGGCCGGTCCCGGTTGCTTGCACGTTCGCGGACGAAGAAAACTTTGCTTATATGGTTAGAAAAGGCGGGTTACATTTTTTACGCTTCCTCGGTCTGTTTACGTAAAATGTGTATGAATGGAAAATTCAGAGAATCTGTCGTGCACCATATCTTCATCTTTCATTTAGCATCGTGTTAATAACAGTGTACTATAATGAAGTGTTACGATGGTATTAAAAAATGAGTTGTACTGACATTAATCATGCACAGCTTAGCAATCCTATCTTCCACAACCACATTTCGTATGCAATGTACAGTATATTATAATAAGTTAGGGCATATTATTAATCTTGCATTTTAAATAATACAATGTCTAATCTAACAAAAGACGAAGGGTGCTCATATCAAATAAACTGAAAACGAAGGCAATCTGTACTCTGCTCAGTCCTAACATTTCGGCTAAATGTCCACGCTGTCAAGCCATGATACTGTCCTTACGTTCAATCAAGATGGTAAGGAAACAAAGGGAACTCGTGGACACACCACGTGCAAATGTACTTACTGACATATAGTTCATCAGCAAGTGTTAAATTTGGACGGCAGTAGCAAGAGTCACGAACCACAGTAATATACTTACTGTACTCACCGGCTAAGAAAAATCACAAAAAGATAGTCCCCATTTCTTAGCGTGCAGATGATGACATTAGACCAACTATATGTCAGCGCCATAATGTTCATTGAGATAACATCAAATCACAAGAATGCCCCGAAAATACACAAAAATACCATGTTCCACCCAGATCTTGTGTTGTTAGCTGGGACCAAAAAACAGAGACGTTGGGACAAAAATACATGATGATACATCAGTAAAAGTTTCCTACAAAAATTTCAGTACAAAACGTGGATTTCTTTCAAGTACTCTCAGAGTTGTATCCACATCTAATCAAGTTGCTTTGTCCAATCGAAGGGCTCCCAGTCCTTCATGAAGCTAGCAACAGCCTGCTTCTGTTTATCCATGGATTCATGCCTTCGTCGACGGTGCATGTCCTCCTCTGGCAAGCGGAGCATCCCTCTGATGACATTCAATCCAAATCCAGCATTGAAATTGCTCTCGTCATCTATTACATGAACAAATCCACGGTCCAGCCCAAACTCCACATGGAAGTAGGCAAAGTTCTCCGGGATGGCTTGCCGCAGGTTGCGGTTTGCACTTGTCGTGATAAGCTTCTTCATCTCATGCTGACTCCATTCTTCTTCAGCTTCGTCAATTGCCTGGAAATAAGCATCATTAATTTTATTAGGATCTCAAACACAGCTGCACAGGAGAATATTCTCAGTAACGTTTTAAGTTATGCAAGGTTGCAATAGACAACTGACCTTCTTGAAGTACATGGGTGCATTGTTCGAAACTTCACAAGGGACAGGGATGCATTCAATCATGCAATGTCTCTGTTGTCTGGACAAACTTATGACAGTCTCCATGAAAACCACATCCTTGTCCTGCTGCGCAAACATCTGCAATAGGCACTTCTTGAAGTTGCGAATCTCCCCCCAAACATTCTGATCAACTGTTCTCATTGCTGACTCGTGCTGTAATCATTAACACAATCATCAATAATTGAAAAAAAAAGTTGTTCACAATAGCTGAAATGAAATAGTATTAGAAAATAGCATATACAAAAGTACAAACAAGCTGCAGCTTTTCTCAAAATAAAATATCTCCCAGAAAATGCAAAGAGGCTAGCAAAATTGTTTCACCTGTAACGGAAGAATAATACAATGCCCAGGGACAACAGGTTCGAACTGTGGCAGCATCAAGTAAGCGAAGTTTCCTATAGCAACAACTAGATGCTTTGGCCTTGATGGGTTCTCAAAGCAATACAAACAGCGCTCCTTCTGAGTGAACATAGGCCTATGGCTGCCTCTCTTCTCCTGATGTGCCTCTTTATTCTTCCTTTTGTCCTTTTTACTGGGAGCATCGCCAAAATCATATTCATCCTCAATACTTTTAGACATGTTATACTGCTTATTGTGCATAATTCTATTAGCCAAATGACGGTCAGCATCCTCTTCTCTTCTCCTGCAATCAGCTGCACTAGGCTTTACTGTATGCCTGCAGTTGAAAAGAAAAAGATATCAGCATTCAGCAGGTCATCTATCTAATATATAGGACTACAAGTACGTAACAATGAAATAAAAAGTTTGTTTCCTCTGAGGACTGGATGCCAGTAAGTTTCAAGTTCCATAAGCATGAGGTCGCTCAACTAAGATATGTACCAACAGCAAGCAACAAAATGGACTGAATGGTTCAGACGTTAGAATATCCCAACTTAATGGAAACAGATACTATCACAACCCAAATAACCTTAAATTGCATACATATGGAATCACTTTTTCTGTAGTGCAGAAATAAAAATTAAGTCAAAGATGGACCATCCCTAACCTGATTGAGCTCCTTTCTCTTTCATGCCGCTCTTCAACGGCAGTATCCTGACTCTCCAGCAAAGCTTCCATTTCTCTCTGACAAAGAATGAAGAGCAGTTCAGTCATATTACCACTAAATACAAGTGATTCAAGCAAATAGGGATTTCATTTTAACATGTCCCCATTTCTGTAGGTAACAAACAAATGTTTATCTTCATTTCCTAAATTTTCAGTTTTTATACACACAATACAAAATTATGGCACCATTCTGCCAGTATGTATTGATGCAGTACATACTTCCCAACAACGTCTACATGCGGCTTTCATAACATGTTGATTACTTGTTTATGCTTAAACTGACATTGAGAAGTAGCGTGTCTTTAATATTAAGATGAGCATATGCACCTCTGCTTATTCCCATTATTGTATTGCAAACTTTAAGCTTGCTAACCAGTGACTGAATGATTCATAAGAAAAAGGATCTGTCAATATTGGCAATAAAAAAAAACTTGAACCTTACCGAAAGTTGTTCAGCCTCTTCATGTTTGCCTTTCATACGAAGCTGCAGAATCTTGGCAGCTAACTGGTTTGCATTCAATTTTTGAGTGCTCGGCAGAGGTGCTTTGGCTGAGCTCTCCTTCAGAAGCTTCTGATCATTTTCCCTCTTCTCATCAGCAGTTGAAGTTGAAACATTTGCATTCTTACTTTCAAGATTATTGATCTTCTCCATAAAGCTTCCATCGTCGGAAAACTTATTTATGCTTGCTACTGCTGAAGAGATAAGTGCCTGATCCTCAGAAGATATATTTTGTCTTCTCTTTTTCCATGGTACAGAATCAGGTTTAGGTTTCCTCATGGCATGATGCTGGGAAGAAACATCTCGTAAATACTCACGGCCGCCACTGCCTCCACCTTGGTGTCCCTCTGGAGTCCCTTTGGCATGTTCTTCTGAGTCATCAGCTTTCCCAGATTTTCTGCCTCTAATAGCATGCAAGTGAGCACGTGAAGGGGCAGCTCTCGATGCTGAAACTGATACAGCTAAGTGGCCTAACGAGCCCCATCTCTCTTCTACAACCTGTAGCAGTCAAATATACATACACGTTAGCAATAAGAGATTATGTAACTTAAATCAGTTCCATCAAATAGCCACAAACAGATATGTGCTTACCTCCTCAAGCTGCCTTCCTTCACGAGTAGCCTGCTCCTTTGCACGCTTCAAAGCTTTCAGCCTCCAGCTAGCACCTCCATCACCCACAACAGAGGATGCAAGCAACTGACTGCTCGCACTTGAAGGTGTAGACTCTTCTGGGTAGCCGCTGCCGTTATCCCTCAAATACGGATTCAGTTCCTTTGGGTTAGCTCTTGTCACCTGTCAGAAATCAAGTGAATGGTGGGTTAGTATGACTCGTCGACGCAAGCACTCACGGCATATAACATGTGATAAGAGAATCGCTGGTACCTCTTCCTTTGCAGCCTCAGCTTTCTCTTCATCATCAGCTTTACGGGCACGGTTATCCTCAGGCCTACTGCTACTTGCTGGCTTGAGCATCCATTCAAGGCCCATCTCCCTCCTGACCACCTCACTTGCCCTCAACCCCTCGCCTTCAATCTCCTCATCGTCGTCATCCTCATCACCGCCCCTCCGCTTCCCCTTCCCCTTGCCCCTGGCTGTAACAAATAGCAATAGCTCATGATTAGACATCTCAGCTTTTCAAAAATTGTACACAAGAAAAAAATTCTTAGAAATTAACAACTGAATTTACCTTTCTCCTTCTCGGATTCGCTGCTGGAGTCGTCCTCATCGTCAGAGAAGTTGTGGTGCCGTCGCCTCTGATGCTTTCCCCGGCGCTTGCTCCGGCTGACGTCCTCCTCTTCTTCCTCGCCTATGGAGTCGTCGGAGTCCGACCCCTCCTCCGAGTCAGAGCTGTACCGGCTCCTCCTCCTGCGCCCCCTACGCCTCTTCTTCTCCTCCTTGTCCCTCCCCTTCTTACCCCGCTTAGCCCGCCTCTTGTGGTCGGAGCCGTCAGAATCCGAATCTGCGCCGCCTCCGCCCTTCTGAGAGGACAAGGCCTGGTCGCGGGGCACTAACTTGATGCCGGAGAGCATGTCGCCGGACGGTGAGGCGGCGCGGGTTTGGGGTGAAGAGCGGGGGAGAGAGGCGGCGCGGGCTGGGTGCGACTTCCCAAGCCACCGGCGCCAGGTCTGGGAGGTGGAGCCGTCGGGGATGGGAAGGGCAGGGTATCGGCGAGGACAGCGAACCCGTCGCCGCCGCCGGGATCGGAGAGGAAAATCTGCGAGGCGGCGAGCGCTCTCTGTCAGTACCGATGAGTTCGCTGGTTTGGGCCGGTAAGTTGTGGATCCAATAACAGCCCAGTACGGCCCGTTACATGATAAGCTGGGGTTTGTTTTGGTTTTGGGGCCGAATCAGATGGCGTGATCGACTCGGTTTGACCTGCACGCTCGAATGTCTTGCGTGTGTGAAGCGAGCTGACCGATGGCCCCAAAACAAACAGCCGCCCGCCGTCAAACGAGCAGGCCTTTCCTTTCCCTGGATTTGCTTGCATGGACTACGTGCTCCGCTAGAACAAAGTTTACATGGCGTGCTTTTGCTCCTGCCATGGGAAAGCAGTTCCACACACATTTTTTTTCCATAACCTTAAAAAAAACACATACATTTTTTTCCAGATTATCTCAAATTTCTGAATACATGACTCTATCTTTCCAGTTTGCAATGTACTACAAGCTTTGGCATCTTATTTTTGTTCACAGCAGTGCTATGAAGCGGAGAATATGTATAATCGTCTCATATTCTTCCAGGGTGCCTCCTGAATCGTGCATTGGGCGAATTGGTTGCGTCATAACATAAATATACTGTGTTGTGAACAAAACCAAAAAGTCCACAGAAATACCCTCCAAACTCTAGCAGAGTAAAAATATGGTCAAGGCCACTTCCGTAGCACTCCCTTCGTATGAAGCAAACCAAGAATTGGTGCCTCCTGAATCGTGCATTGGGCGAATTGGTTGCGTCATAACATAAATATACTGTGTTGTGAACAAAACCAAAAAGTCCACAGAAATACCCTCCAAACTCTAGCAGAGTAAAAATATGGTCAAGGCCACTTCCGTAGCACTCCCTTCGTATGAAGCAAACCAAGAAGATACTAGAGAGATATCCAAATTCAGAAATGACTTTCTCCAGAGAGTCTGCGCTCGGGTCTCCGATTGGAGGCATCGCAACTCTTCTAATATTTATACCTGTAGAGATTTTTCAGGAGATGTAAATCAAGTAAGGTTCCCATGTCAACAGTACAATACTATAATAGTATAATAATGTTCTTGCGTTGAAATAATGTATAACTGTTGTAGTTCAAGAAGACATGAACATTTTTCTCGGACAACAACAAGACTATAGAATTCTTCAGGATTTAAACTCGAGACACCACACTTTCAGTCGAACTAGAAGTGTCAAATTTCATAAGCTTATATGCAAAACATTTATTAACAATAAATATCAACAAATAGTTGGAACTTTTAGAAGCAAAACATTCATATTAGCACAGAATCACAGATAGACATCCACCAGAACCAAAACATGCCAGCTGAAACTTGCAGTAGCGAAAAATAGGAGAAAAGAAACAGGTAATGTTCAGCAGACCATGGAAATAGCAGTGCGAAGAATAGCAAGTCTATTCAAGTCCATGTTGAGGGTATCACAAAATCATAAAAGATGAAAGATATTTATATGCCTTAAGACCGCTAGCGTTTCCAACAATTACTCATATATGCATCCCCAGTCAGGTTGTCTGATTCCATATGTGTATTACAATATGAAAGGTTCAAAATTGCCACTGGTCTGATCAAAAGAGAAGTATAGAAACATGAGACAACTATAGTAGATTCAAATACGTACAGAAGCTTTATGCCAATCAAATGTTACGGAAGCAAATCAAATGTACCTGCAGTGAATTGCCTCTAGCCTTGCCTGAAGTACTGTCCGGGTCCTCTCCCTTATAACTAATTAACAAAGGAATACTCAGAGTCAATGGATCTACTATTACACGATAATAAGCAAGTAAATAAACAATGCAGAAAACAGAACCGCTATGTTAAAAAAATTCAAGGTAGGCAGCATCAAAACAATGGAAACCAGTTGTAGTTCATATCAAATTCCCCCCATCTACTATCCCGAGTTAGAGTTCCCACTGCTGCCACCGGTTTAAATTTAAGCTCCCTTCTCGCAGTCGTTGCTAGTATCTACCACAGTGGAAACGACTTTACTTGACAACTTCGCGACAATCTGTACCGCACGCAGCAGGCCGAGGGAGCTCACCTACGGCGAGGACAGCGAACACGTCACAGCCGCCGGGATCGGGGACGAAAATCTGCGAGGCGGCGTGCAACGTCGGCTTCAATGAGTCTCTGGTTCGGGCCGTTATATAAGTTGTGCGGCCTAATAACCCCGTCATGCATGGCCTGATACTTATTTTGGGGTAGAAAAGTGACGGACTGGTTTTACCGTGCAACCTACGTACACGTATATGCGCCTGGCTTACGTCATCCGGAAAATCTCCGATTCCCCGCGCGCCATCCACCACAACGGCAATACATGAGTTTGGCTTATCAAACGCCACCGCGCCATCTTGTTCGGCAGCACGCCACGGCACTCGCTGAACTCACCTGATCGAGGGCGCCTTTTCCCCGACGACCCTTCACACCATCGCGGCTACGACTACGTCGCCGGTCTTCGCTTCGTTTGGCTCCCTAGCTAGTCCCTGGCTCGTGTTGGTTTTCGTGCATATGCTTCCATGCCGCTGCGTCGATATGGGACGGGGCGCTGCTTGTCTAGGCATACCATCGGCAACTTGTCGGCCATGGACCTACGCGCGTGAAGTAACTGTGTATCGTCATGCTCCGATCACAAGGCTGTACCGCGATCTCTGCGTACGTGTTAGGTATCTGCTCATAGTTGATCCGCGTCCTCTCGTACATGCTAGTATACTGTGATCATCTTGTAGGTCATACACAAATGTTAAACACATTGCATACGAATAGTAAAAAACTGAACTCACAGTGGATGTTTGCATATGGCTAGTAAACTGTAAACATCTACTTGATCGCCATTCCGTCCATGTACACTAAATAAGAAAAAAGTGATTCTTCCAACATTCCTATCTCATTCCACGAAATACATTACAATTTGAAATTTTGCACAGTGATACATTGATGCATTCTCTATTCATGTGATTTTTTTGCAGATTTTCCGTAATTATTCACAGTTTGTTTTACACAACAAAAACTACTCTCAAAATGAAAAGTTATCTAAATAACCAGTAAAAGATCTGTAAGAAAACACATGGATAGAGAATGTCACAATGTATGTGCAAAGTTTTAAGTTGTAATGTATTACGTGCAATGACATAAAAAAAGTGGGAAAACATGTTTCCTTCATTTAGTGTGCTACAGCTATGAAACCACACTTTTTAAGTGTGCTACAGCTAAATACGAAAGTTTGAGTGTGTTGTGACTAAAGCCACATCTTTCCAGTGTGTTGTAACAAATTTCCCCTTAACCAAAGTACCATCATTTGTGCGCTCCTCACATCCAAACGCATGACTTGGCAATAGTGTAATTAGAGAACATGATTTGGCATTCCCACAATAAAGGATGTTCTCATATTCTTCTGGGCCGTAGCGGAAGTCGAGCATTGGGTGAATCGATGGCATCGTAGTATAAGTACAGCATGCTTGCTCCAAAACCCATACCTCCAAAAAATACCACTCCAAGCTCTACGAGACCAAAAAGTGGGTTTACATCTTGTCCACCTCTTACCAAGGAGTACTTTCTTTCCAGGAAGCAAACCGCAATGCAGCCAGTAAGATATTGGAGGTCAACAAGGACTTTGGCTAGAGAATTTGCTTCTGCATCACTGATTCGAGGCATTGATCCTGTAATAATATATGCCATATGCAAATTTTTGTAAGACAATAAGATTAATAAGTTAAATTTTACATAAATAACATAATCATAATCCAGTTTACATGTGTGAGAACACAATAATAATACATGTAAAGGCACTATAACTAACCATAGGCTAATACCCTGTTGTGATCCACAAAGGACGGGAGCGTGAGGACGTGTGAAGCTAGACAGCCGTTAGCAACACGTTTGCAGAATTGCAGTAGAAAACTCAGTCTCATGTTCTGATATATATAGCGTACGAATGTGCAATATACTGGCAATTGGCGAACAAAGAGTCTATGAATTATCTATAGGACCCATGAAAGCTATTTGACTATCATGTATTCACAACGAGCAAAAAGACAATTTAACAAATATTATAAGCTTCTGCAACTATTGGTGGTGATCACACGTGTATGTACATGATAACATATGATATGTGTGCTCGCAGTAAGAAAATACTCATGGGAAGAACTTTGACCTCCTTTACCTACTATGGAAAGTAAAATATTGTTTCATTAACCATCGAGTTAGTAACTTGAATAATATAGCTGGCACCACACACCCCGAGAAACAGTTAGGCACAGACGTGTTAATTTTAGAAGCAAACGTACCTTAATTAGCCAGGAACCTTGATGGACCAGGGCTGGATCTGACGAACAAAGCCAAGTTATGTGGATGGCAGCCAGATCAAAGCAACCACCGGAAGTTATTTCGAGGGACGATATAAAACCTAGGTGAAACGGGGGCAAACAAAGGGTCCACGGCGTCGCGGCGAATTCGAGTTCCAGGTTCCGTCGGGAAGAGACAGGCAAAGCGTATCGATGCGAGGCAAGATTTTAAAGGGCGATGCCCGTGCGCACGTGGATCTGGAATCCGGATTCCGGATCGAACAAGGTTTTTTTTTTTTTTTTGAGCCAAACCGGATCAGACAAGGTGGGCCCCGTACGGCGCGGCTGGTTGGGCTGGGTGAAAACGGGCTGAGCGTAGCAGGCTGGGTAAGCACGAGTGGAAGTGAACCTCCACGTCTAGGCCCATTAAAGGAAATTTTGCGGCCCAAAGCCAGCGCAACTCGAAGGGGAGGTTGGACTGAGGCCGTTTTTGGCCTTGCACAGGGCGGAGGGCGCAAGAACAGCTCCTACCCTACCCCGCCGCCGCACAGACGGAGAGATCCCAGGAGCGGCGCAGCAAGGACGGCGGCGCCAGGCACCTAGCACCGGCTCGGTCTCGTGCGGCCAGCGCACGGCAGCACGCGCGGCCAGAATCATCCTCCAGCTTCAAAGGACGGTGAGCGCTGAGCTCTGCTCCCCAATCCTCTATTCCTCCTTCCTTTTTAGTTCACATATAGGCTGGAAGCGGGGATGGGTCGATCCCTGCGCGGGGGCGGGGGAGAGGCCGGGAACGGGGATGGGGAGGGGAATTTTCATCTCTTCTTCCTGGACTCGAAAGCGGCGGGCAGCGACGCTACCATTTCCGGGCAGCTGTTCCTACCGACCTCGAGGACGGAGCTCTTGGAGGAGGGTCTTTCTGCTGGCGTTTGTAATTCAGAATGCAACTATCTTTGTTTGCTTTGTAATTCTCAAATTATGCATGAATGTATCTCAATGTCCCTGTGGCTTACTGAAAACTTTCTGGGCTGCAATATATGTGTTGGAATTTTTGAGTGTCACTGACATACCGAATAAAATTTTGGAGATACGTGGGGATCAGAGAGTTTTATTGGCCGTTGGCTGTTGCAATTCTCTGTGCAGTCAAAGCTGATGATCGTTAGGTGATGGTCTTAGCCTTTTTAAATTTAGTGGGTTCCTTTAATTCCCGTAACAGCAAATATGTCTCTTAGTTTATTCTCGTTTTATGGTTATCAATTTATCATTAAAAGAAAGTGTTGCTCGAGCTTTATTAGTAAATATCCCTCTAAATTGGCTGAGCCATGCACTGCTCAACACTTGTCGATATGCGTATATGATTCATCAGTTTGTGTATCATTACTCCTTTGCCCAGGAATCGCTAAAAAGAAACAAGAAGATATTTTCTGTTTATTGTCTTTCTCACTTTTCACAATAGAAAAGTTGTAACAGTGCCTATTTCTTCACCAAGTACTCTGCCTGAAAACTTAATCCAAGTAGCCCTGTTGGAACCAGGTTCAGGAAATCAGTTTTAACATTACGTGATTTGAGCATCATATTGCTCCTCAATTTGTATTGCTACAGTCCCTGCATTGAACCATTTTCTAGAAGGTGATATATGCCTGTTTCCTTTCCTGTTGTTTCTGCTACCATATTTGAGGTCAATATGTATTCACAAGCACCATTAACTTTCAAGATTGATCCAGATTTTTACTTCTGTTGTTCTGCCTCTTGCTCCATGGTTTTATATGACACAGCTATTCTTGTCATCTACAGGTGTCCAGATATTTGCTTGCAGTGACAAATTCTGCAGTGCTGTGGAGTCATGGCTGCCAAGATACGCATAGTGATGAAAAGTTTCGTGAGCCAAAGTAACCGAGTTGCAGAGCTTATGCCGAACGCAAAGAAGATCGGATTGCCTGAATCGCGAGCCTTGTACACCGTGTTACGATCACCTCATATTGATAAGAAGTCCAGGGAACAATTTTCGATGCATGTCAAGAAACAATTTCTGGAACAGAAAGTCGAAGCCCATGAACTGCGCAAGAAGTACTTCTGGTTAAAACGCCTGCGTGCGCCGGGGGCTCAGTGTGAAATCCAGATTTCTTTCAAGACGCGTCTGGACAAGAAGAGCCTCGAGTCCAAGCTGCTTGATGGTTCATAGATCTTTCTTACCATCCCCCCTTAGGTTTGAAGAACGCTGCTATTTTGTGGACTGAAGAAGAGATTGCCATGCAGAACTTGCATCTGTCAGCGTTTTATGAATAACTATGTTTTGAAGAGGTTCCAGAATGTAGTGCTTATTTATTCAAAGCATCAGATGTTATGAATCATGAAGATGCAACATGATGAAATGCTTTATACATGGTTTTTTTAATTCATGAAGCTTTGTTTAGTGCTGCTTTCATGGCGATTAAAGAAGTCATAATGTCCCGTTCCTATTTATTCTTTGATTCATGTATTTATATATAATTGTGATCCGATGTGAAGCAATTGCAATCCGTACTCAAAAGAACCTCGGTGCACCAGGCATGGCAAAACTCTTATACGTGATGGGTAGCGATGGACTGAAATGGAGCCATCCTTCTAATCTGAGTACAAGATCAGTACTGCAAATGATTCAACACTGGCCTGCAACATGCTCAAACATCGCCCTGATAGTCTGTCAGCCTGATACTTTTACTGTCCAAAACTTCCAACGAGGTAAATTCTCCTCACACGGGAACCGGACGGAGTACTTCAGTACTATCTTCCCTGAAATCACCAAACAAAATGAAGAATTTTCGACACTTCATTTGTTCTGAGAAATTAGAAGAAAATTTTCAGTTATGCATGTAGCCCAGGTATGCATATCCTGATCTGTTGGGAGTCCAAGCCTATGACAGCGTGTAATTTTTACAATTTAGCCCTTTTCGAAAAAGTTTTTCATATATGGACTCTTAGAGAAAACATGTCCACAAATGGACATTTTTTTTTAGCGCCGTTAGATTTGGCGCTCAGGTCCAACATCTGGGCGCCGTAACAATTGGCGCTCACTAACAATTGGTTGCTTAGCTGGCAGGGGATGAGCGCCGGACTCATTGGCGCCCACCTGGGGTGAGCGCCGCATCCTTTGGCGCCCACCCCCGGGCGCACAAAAGGCCCGCGGGCCTCTCTTTCTTTCTTTCTTCCTCCCCTTCCCTCACCTCGCACGCATGAACAAAGGAGCCGGTGCCCTGTTTCTCTCTCTCCCCCTCCCCTCAACTCCTCCAAATCCACTCATTATTGATGGTTTGAGCCCAAATCTTTTGGAGAAACTGGTTCCCTAAAGTAATCTCATCCACCTCCTTGAATTTCATCCAATATAATTGCTTGTAGGGCTCAAATTTCCGATAACCCTAACCTTAGGGTTTGAAGTAAAAATTGAGCGATTTGCTACGGTTCCGTATTAGATTTGCAATTGGAAGTGTAATATTGTTGATATGTTGATGTTTAGAAACTCCAATTTTAATTGGTTTGATTCGTAGCAATGAATTGGTAGTGGACATGTTAATGACATAGGCTAGTATGGTTAAATGAGTGCTAAATGATGGTATGATTGTGGTTTGTTTAAGAATTTAGAGTGATCTCTGGTCTTTGTATAGGAAGAGGATGTGTTGTGCACTAGGAACATTGGTAGGGCTATTTTTTTTGGGTTAATTTTGATATGAAGAATGCTAAATTGGCAAATGTGTATTTTTTTTAAATGGATGTAGATGGCTAAATGTGTGAGAGTGCATCACGGTGGTTCAGTTGTGAGAACTGAGGATGATAGTGTTGAATTTGTTGGCATGAGAGAGGTTATGCTGCTTTTTGTTGAGACACCATCTTTGAGTAGTCTTTCATCTTGAGTGAGACAATGTTTGGGATGAACGGATCAGGGTGTTAAGTTGGATTTTGAAGGAAGGATTGATGTGGGTTCGTCTAATGAGCCACGCATAAAGATAATGGCTCCAGTGGGTAGTGAGGAGGAATGGCAAGTGTATGTTGAGATTGTGATGAATTCAAAAGTTCGAGCTATTGATTTGGTGGTTCGTAAGGTAGTGGTGGATGGAGGCGTAGATGATGAGCAAGGTATTGGTTGTTCGAATGAAGTAGAAATTTACCTAACCCAGCCATCACAAGCAAGTGTGCATGACGGTTTGGCACGGAATCCTTCAGCAACCGTAATGATGACTAATTCGGTTGGAGACCAGATGCCTCAGATCGTCCTGAATTGTGGTGATGATCGTAGGCATGAAACTCCGGCAGCCATTGAAACGGTCCCTCAAGTGCCACCTAATGAAGTTAACTATGGTGTTGATACCGATCTGGTGGATGTGTCGGTTTTTGGAGATGATACAAATAATAAGGAGGAAAGAGGGGAGGATTCAGATGATGATCACCCTGTCGGTGATTTGACTGACTGGGAGAAAGAAATGTCGAGGCAAGTGATTACAGACCGTGATCCATTGGTGCTTGATTGTCAGGACTTGAGCCAGGGTCATAGAGCTGTTGCTGATGGAGAGGAGACCGAGAATGTTGTGCCACGGGTAGAATCAGCTGAAATAATTCAGAAAAGTATTATATTTGAGTATATGGAGTCAATGAAGATGTGGTTGAATGAGTACTCAGTGTTGCACTGCCGTCCTCATAGGGTGAAGCATTCTCATAAGCAGCGACGATTCATTGTTGTTTGCAAGCGTGGCTGCCTTTGGACAGTACACGCTCGGAGAACTCGTCATGGTAAGTGGAAGATTACAAGCGTGGTGCAACCTCACACTTGTGGCTCTGACAATCCGGATGACAGCCATCCACAACTGAGCTCCAAATTTATTGCTCAGAGACTTGTCAATATCATAAAGCATGCTCCAACAATGCCAGTTGCTTCCCTGATTGAGACGGTACGTTTGAAATAGAGGTACCGCATTAAATACGGGAAAGGTTGGCGAGCAAAGCAACGCGCTTTGAAGACATGCTACTGTGATTGGGCAGAAGCATATGAGCGTCTGCCTGCAATGTTGCATGCAATGAAAGCCAAAAACCCAAGCATACATATCCAGTATGTCCCTAAACCACAAATAAAGAGATCGGATGGAAATGAGATTTTCTTCCGAGCATATTGGTCGTTTAACCAAAGCGTTGAGACTTTCAAAGCATTGTCGGCCTGTGATTTTTTTTATTTGAGCTTCTAGTTTCCCTAAAACCCAGAAGCCCCTGATAAAAGCGACACGATCTGTTTGGGCTTCTAGCTGGCCCTAAAAACCAGAAGCCCAGATAAAAGATGCACGACCTGGAAAAGTAATCCACATGGCTCGTGTAGGCACAAGGAAACAAATTGGTCGATCTAGCTAGCTAGCGAGGTGGGTATGGCGGCGGTGGCAGGGAAGACGGCGTCCGTGCACAGGGCGGCACTGGTAAAATCCACGCACCAGTTCGACATCGTCGGTTACAGCGTGCTCAAAGCCCTCGGCGGCAGCCACACCGTCAAGTCCGACAGATTCATCGTCGCCGATCATGTCTGGGCCGTCCTCTGCCACTTCGAGGGCCACCGCCTCGCCGCCGTCTCCCTCGAGAGGCTGGTCATCGTCCCCTCTCGTATTTTCAACGTCAAGGCCATGGTCAGCTTCACCATCGGCGACCCCACCAGCACGGCCCCTCCCATCCAGATCGGAAACAGCGAGGAGATCCTGACCTTCACCAACGCCTCGCCCGTGAGCCGGCGCCCGGTGCCCTACGCGTCCCGGGAGCAGGAGGCGCGGTACGTCAAGGACGACCGCCTCACGATCCGCTGCGCCGTCCGCGTCCTCGCCGCGGAGACGTGGCATGCGACGTACTGCTTCGTCGCCGCGCCGCCGCCGCCGAGCATCTCGCTGGGCCTCGCGGAGATGCTGGCGAGCGGGGAGCGCGCGGACGTCGCGTTTGACGTCGAGGGATGCACGTTCCACGCGCACAGGCTCGTGCTTGCCATGCGGTCGCCCGTGTTCCGGGCCAAGTTCTTCGGGGACTCCCGGGACAGCGAGCAGGACGTGTTCGCCGTCGCCGACATGAGCGCGCCCGTGTTCAGGGTAATGCTGCGCTTCATCTACACGGATGAGGTGGACTTGGAGATGGAGGGATCCGAGGAGTCGCAGCGCATGGCCATGGCCGGCGACCTGCTGGTGGCGGCAGACCTGTACGACCTGGAGCGGCTGCGGCTGCTGTGTGAGAAGACGCTGTGGGACAGCGTCCGCGGCAAGGCGGGCGGCGTCGGGCGGGCGGTGTCCGTGCTGGCGCTGGTGAACGGCCGGCTCAACTGCCGCCGGCTCGACGACCTCTGCGCCGGCTACGTCGCCGGCGCGTGGGACGCCGCCAAGGCGACGGAGGAGTACGCGGGGCTCAAGGCGACCTGCCCCGACGCCCTCGCCGACGTCCTCGAGCGAGTCATGGACCATCGCCAACAACAACACCGATCGTCTCTGTCGACGACGGCGAACAGCGTGTCGACGTACGTGTTGTCGTCGTCCAACTCCAAAGGCAAGCACCGGTTCACCATCCTGGGCTACAGCGTCGCGCGGAGGACGCACGGCGTCGGCGAGTTCGTCCGGTCCGGCACGTTCGAGGCCGGCGGCCACGAGTGGTACGTCACGTACTACCCCCGCGGGGTACGACGCGGACGACGAGGGCGAGGTGGCCATGGGCCTCGAGCTCTCACCGTTGTCCCCGCGTCCCCGTGGGCTTCAGGTGTCGGGCACTTTCAAGATCGGCGACCCGGATGGCGACGACGTCGACACCACGTTCGAGCATTTCGACCACGACTTCTCCACGAACGCTGCCGTTGACCCCGGACCGCCGTTGGTTTTCATGGATTGTCCCAGGTCGCGCCACGTTGGCCCGGACGATAGCCTCACCGTGCAGTGCGACTTCGAGGTCACCAAAGCAAAGGGTCGTCCCCACACACACACACCAGCACGGCCACCGTCGAGGTCCCGGAGATGGTCGCGCCACCGTCCAACATCTCCTGGCACCTCGAGCGGCTTCTCGACAGCGGGTTCGGGTCGGATGTCGCCTTCGTTGTCGAGGGCGTCGAGTTCCGCGCGCACACCCTCCTGCTCTACATGCGGTCACCGGCCTTGTTCAACGAAGCACGAGCAGAGGTGGTTAAGAAGAAGAAAAGCAAGAGCAAGAAGAAGGAGGACCTCGTTTTCTGGATCGACGGCGTGACGGCCGTGGTTTTCAAGGCCGTGCTCCACTTCGTCTACACCGACGAGCTCCCTCCGTTGGAAGATCTTGTGCTCGCCGCCGGCGAAGACCGGACCGCAATGAACAGAACGAGGATGGCCGGCGACCTGCTCGCGGCGGCGGACCGGTTCCAGCTGGCGGAGCGGATGCGGCCGCTGTGCGAGAACCTGCTGTGCGAGTTCGTCACGCCGGAGACCGCGGCCTCGACGCTGAAGCTGGCAGAACGGCACCGGTGCCCGGAGCTCAAGGCATTCTGCCTCGACTACATCTCGTCGCCGGGCCTGCTCAAGGCGGTGGTCGCTAGTGATGATTATAAGGATCTCGCGGCCGGCTCCGCCCAGGCCCTGGCAGACATCATCAGCCGCATCGCTGCTAATTCCTAGCTTTTAATTGCTTTGTCGCTCCAGTATACTTACACACCCTCCGTTGAGAAATATTTGATGCCGGCGAGCTGCAAACAAGCAGCCGGCCCCGAACCGAGGAGTATGT
Source organism: Eragrostis curvula (assembly GCA_007726485.1). NCBI lineage: Eukaryota > Viridiplantae > Streptophyta > Magnoliopsida > Poales > Poaceae > Eragrostis > Eragrostis curvula. Next base: position 9,276,235 of record CM017443.1, read on the forward strand.
ATTACTACGTAGATATAGGTAACAAACATGAGCACGCCATTATAGTCGTCGTTGGATATAAAATTGATTCATCGATCAAGTAGTACATCAGAAACAATCCCACGAATCCAACATACGGTGAATTGTAGTAAATTTCTAAAAAAAACATAATTACAAAGATTTCAGAAGGTCATCTCAGGTGATTGAGATTTTGTTTCTCTAGCTCAGACACTTTTTCAACCATTGAATACGATAGTCACGTTACTGTTCACCATGCAACAAAGCGTCATCTGATTATTAGCCGTTGCACATAGAATTTTGCCTGTTTTAGAAGGGGAACAACAAGGGCAACTCACAACAGATAATTTCTCATAAGAAAAAGCTAGACTTATGACTCTGGCTGGTCACACTCACTAAGAGCGTCCTCAATGGTAGAGTTAGCTAAGAGACAACAACTAGCTCTTAGAAAGGACAAAGGATTGATAAGGAGTGGGGTCTATATTTAAGTCTCTCATTTTTCTTAGAGACTGCCTCTTGAGTAAGAGCTAGCAGCATTCCCTCTCTTCATTTTCTCCCATAAACAATTCTAAAAGGTAATTAAGAGTCAGTCTTTGGGAACGCTCAAAAGTGATATATATGTCTGTTTCCTTTCCTGTTGTTTCTGCTACCATATATGAGGCCAATATGTATTCACAAGCACCATTAACTTTCAAGATTGATCCAGATGTTTACTTCTGTTGTTCTGCCTCTTGCTCCATGGTTTTATATGACACAGCTATTCTTGCCATCTACAGGTGTCCAGATATTTGGAACAATTTTCGATTCGATGCATGTCAAGAAACAATTTCTGGAACAGAAAGTCGAAGCGCATGAACTGCGCAAGAAGTACTTCTGGTTAAAACGCCTGCGTGCGCCGGGGGCTCAGTGTGAAATCCACCAGATTTCTTTCAAGACGCGTCTGGATAAGAAGAGCCTGGAGTCCCAAGCTGCTTGATGGTTCATAGATCTTTCTTACCACCCCATAGGTTTGAAGAGCGCTGCTATTTTGTGGCTTGATGAAGAGATTGTCATGCAGAACTTGCATCTGTCAGCATTTTATGAATAACTGCTTTGTTTTGAAGAGGTTCCAGCGCTGCTATATACTCCCTCCGTTTTTAATTATATGACACAGTTGACTTTTTCCGTTACTTTGACTATTCGTCTTATTCATCAATATTTATGCAAATAGCTAAATGTATAAGTTAATCTTAAAATGTTTTTGATGATACATCCAACAATATATATTTTACGTTGAGCAACTAATTATTTTGACATATATTATTGGTCAAACTTCAACAAAAAAAATTCAACGGCATCATATAATTAAAAACGGAAGAAGTACATGCTTTTTTAATTCATGAAGCTTTGTTTAGTGCTTCTTTCATGGCGATTGAACACGTCATAATGTCCCAATCCTATTTATTCTTTGGTTCATTTTATATTTAACTGTGATCTGATTCCGATGTGAAGCAATTGCATTTGGTCTCGAAAGAACCTCGGTGCACACCAGGCATGGCAAACCTCGTATATATGAAATACACGATGGGTGGCGATGGATTGAAATGGAGCCATCCTTGTAATCTGAATACAAGATCAGTACTGCAAATGATCAACAATGGCCTGCAACATGCTCAAACATCGCCTCGATTCTGTCTGTCAGCATAATACATTTACTGTCCAAAGCTTCCAACGAGGTAAATACTCCTCACCAGAACCGGACAGAGTACTTCAGTACTATCTTCCCTAAAATCACCAAACAAAATGAAGAATTTTCGACACTGCAGTTGTTCTGAGAAATTAGAAGAAAATTCTCAGTAATGCAGGTAGCAAAAGATAACCTTCTTGAAGTACACGGGTGCGTTGTTTCAAACTTCACAGCACAGATATGCATTGAATCCTGTCTCTTTTGCGAGTCCAAGCCTATGACACATCCTTTTGCTTCTGAACGAACATCACTCATACACCACAAGCATCATGTAGGCGAATTATATGATCAAAGATACATATTATAACAAAAGTGACTCATGTGTTTTACATGAATTCTATTATCAAAGACGAAGGTCGAAAGTCATCCAGTCCAGACAACCAGTCTTGTAGTGCACGGTTCATTTTAAATGGGTGTTGCCATGGCCTGCAGCGGAGTGGCCATGGAGAGATTGAGCCCAAGCCTCTCAGTCATGTCGAGACCACCGTTCTTGTGGACATGTGCGGGAAGGCTCCATTCGAAGCGATGCAGCAAGGACGCGAGCATGAGATGAGCCATGCGAGTGGCCAGCGGCATCCCCGGACACATCCTCCTCCCGGACCCAAACGGCAGGAGCTCGAAGTCTCGGCCGCGGAAGTCCACCTCCAGCTTGTCGTCCGCCAACAAGAACCTCTCCGGCATGAACTTCTCCGGCTCCGGCCATACCTCGGCGTCGTGCCCGATCGCCCACACGTTGACGAGAATGCGGGCGCCCTTGGGCACCGTGTAGCCTCGGACCTGGGTCGCCGTCTCGGCCAGGTGCGGCAGCAGGAACGGCGCCGGAGGGTGCAGCCGGAACGTCTCCTTCACGATGGCTTGCAGGTACTTGAGCTGCCCGATGTCAGATTCCTCGATCTCCTGCTTGGAGCCCAGTACTTGCGCGAGCTCGTCACGAGCTCTCGCCATGGATGATGGATGTAGCAGCAGCTCCGCCATTGCCCATTCCACCGTCGCTGCAGTTGTATCTGTCCCGGCATTGAACAAATCCTGAAGACCATAAAACCAAGTGCTGTGATGACTGATGAGATACTTGTATGTCAATACTCTTTTTTTTTTAGATAATGTATGTCAATACTCTTGTATCCAAAGTTTATCAAACTTGAGTTATTTCAACTTTGACTGACCAACTATAAGAACAGAGTTATTTTGGGACGGGAGGAGTGAAAGATATATACTGAAATCAATGAGAGGAGTGTCTGTCGCTGGAAGCCTCGTCCATCCTCGGCGCTGCAGTAGTCCAGCAACACGTCCAGGAAGTTCTTCTTGGCGGGCTCCCCTTCGGCACGCTCACGCAGGCGACGCTCAATCTGGTGGTCGATCATGGCGTGCAGTCGCTGGAGCAAGCCCTCGATACGCCTCCTCAGCCCCTGCGGGTCCAGCCTTGCGATCTCAGGGAAGAAGTCAGACAGGTTCGGCAACCCGACGGCCATGTTCAGCTCTGCAAGCACGCTCTTGAACTCGCAATTATCAGGCGCGTCGACGTCGAGGTCCGCGAGGTCGGTGGAGAAGATGGTGGAGGACAGCAGGTTAAGTGCGGTCGTGAAGGCCAAGCGACCGATGTGGATGGGGACGCTTTGTCGACGCGACAGCCGTGCCACGTGGGACACGAGCTGCTCCACTTTCTCCCGGCGGAGCGACTGGTGCGCGTCGAGGCGGTGCGGCGCGAAGAGCTCCCCGGAGCACACCTTGCGGAGCGCGCGCCACCGCGGGCTGCCGGGCGGGAGCCAGGCCATGGAGTGCGTGTAGTGCGCGAACACGTGGCTGCTGTCGAAGAGGAAGCGCCCCGAGAAGGCGGCGTCGTGGCGGTGGAGGAACTCGCGCGCCGCGTCCGCGGAGGACGCCACGACCGTGGTCACCGTGCCCAGGCGGAGCGTCATGACGGGGCCGTGCCGCGCGGCGAGGCGCGCGAGGGAGCGGTGCGGGAGCGCGCCGAGGGAGAGGAGGTTGCCGACGAGAGGTAGGGGGCGAGGACCCGGAGGAAGGTTGCGACGGCGGTCGGCTAAGAGCCCCAGGAGGTGGTAGGAGCAAGCGGCCAGGACGAGGCACGCCGTGTAGAAGAGGAGCTCCATGGTGGTGTGACTGATCCCTCCCTCTCCCTGCTTGGTAGCGGAGTGATCGAGATCACTCAAACACTGGCTATATAGAACAGGCGATCGTACGTACGTGTCGTTGTTGGTTATTGGTGGAGGCGAGAATTGGTAGCACATCTCGATCGGTAGGCTTCTTGCTTTTTCAAAGCACTGATTTACTTGAAGCTAACGTCGTTACTAAATCTTATTCAATCAAATATCGATGGTAGTTGCAAAATAATGACAAGAACGGATATAGTAAATATCATGAGTGTGCACGACTAAAGTTGGCACGTGCTGTATTAAAATAAAAGAAAAGTAAATAAATCCACAATCGAGGAGATTGAGCAGTTGGCAGGTGATGCAGTGCGATAGATGTGTTGTGTCATCAGCTGTAAGCTTTTTACTATGCATGCTAATACCAGATAGCTACGGATGGAACCAAGCAATACTGGAGCAGATTTCTTTCTTTCGTTAAGGAACTGTATGGTTCGTATATATTGAATAGGGAGTTTGCAGCCAACAAATTTTGAAGCACTGGAGTGGGAGGTGGGACTCTCAAACCGCCCCACCTCTTTGCCTACGCTGCGGCCAAAATGACTCCCACCAATCTTCCCATGCATCCAACTATCATCGACTATTTGAGTCATGATGAAACCAACAACACCGCTCGCAACACGTCCCAATACAAAGTCCACTCCAAAATGCCTGCGCAAATTGATTTGATCCAACGGCCCAATTTGCCGCCAGGGCATCAGCACAAAAAGAGCATAAACACAGAAACAGGACTCAGATGAATAAAAACAGGTTTGTCAATTCAGTGTGCTTCTCAGGCATCATCTGATGACTGGGATAACAAAATGTATGTCGCCAATTCCCATAAACTATCCATTGTAACATACAAATCCTACCAGCCTACTACAACATCAGGTATACATCCAAGAATGGTAGGTTGTGAATCAAATGTCTTGCGCCCTGTGGGATAAGTAAATTGTGTGCTCCAAACAATGATTAGAGAGTTCAAAATTCGGTCAGCTAGAGGCCTGCTATAAATTCAGTTTGTTGATTTGGAGCTGTGAACCTTGCGTGCAAACGTTGCAGCCACAACGAGCGGGAAAGCAATACTCGCATCACAATGCACCTGAATTTCCAAATGTTGATACAAATTAGATTATTAGATTAATAACCAAACCTAGAGTTATCTTAGGCACAATATTATGCTCCTGTGTTATGATTATTATTCAAATCTTCTATTAGCAGAGAAAGCACAATCATATATCTGTCAGATGAATTGCTGTAACATTCTCAGTGCAAGAAGGTAAGTTCAGATGTTTTATTAAATGGAGACTTGCTTGAGATTATGTGCTTGAATATAGACAGAATCACTTCATGAAGAACCAACAGAAGTGTTTATGCAAGCAACATGACGCTCCCAACTGAATAACAGACTCTCAAACTTTGCGAAGGTATACATACCTTTACAGGTTTTGCTGAACCCTTAATTTTTCCCCATGAAACTGCTTCGTCAGGGTGTGCTCCAGAATCACTACCATCAAACTCTTGAGCTGTGTTAATGTATACGGCATAATCTGCTCCATTGCGGAACATATTGGCATTGCATATATGATGCTTTGGAAGGCCTCCGCCAAGAACTATGATCCCTGTCTTCCTTGGGGTTGCGTGGATGGCCTCCCCATTCATTAGTCGTATATCTGTAAAGATTTCAAGCTCAGCGTGAGATAAGAAAACAAAGGCAAGGAGAGCACAGGAAATCATACCTTGTACAATGTCAATTACAAGACCAGGATTGCGGACTGCATGACAAAACAACATGTCTCCAAGTGATCCATCAGTCAGCGCTGGGCAGTAGACAGGAATGTTGTTCTGGTCAAGTTTTGACGGGTCAGTACAGAGAGACTTTGGTGTTTAAGATGTTCATAAAAAAAGAAGCTCTTGAAAGCAAGAGGTTGAATAAAACAAAATATAAGATATTCAATGCGATTTGTATAGTATATCGTACATAGAATAGAGTATATTCTAACATCAAAAAGTACACTCAGCTGTGACCGCATTCTTCAAAAACAAATGTTTTGGATATAGATATCAAGTACACAAGTACACTGCATCAATCAGTGTATTGGCATGTTCAACTCAGGAAAGGCAACTAAATATCAGCAGCAGCACAGGTAAAATAACAACAATAACTTGCTCAAATAACCCAACTAACTTTTTATTACTTTTATTGTTTCCAAAAAAAGAAAACAACAGAATATTGTTTATCCAACAAAATTGCGATACGTCATAAGTAGAATCACTATGTTCTGTTTCTGCAGTTCTTTACTCGCTCTTAACAAAAGGTAATGTAGAAAACATGATACCTTGAATGCCCAATAAAGGTAGGAACTTTCGTCGTTTATCTCTTTGCCAAGACGAGCTATCACCTTAGACGGTGTCCAAACGTTCTGCAGATAAGAATAAAATTTTTAATAACAAAGGCACGAAAACAGTCAAATACTCGCTTCCAGAAAAACAGGATCCATCACTTGAGAGAGCACAACAGTTAGTTAAACTATTACTGTGGAATATGCAGTTTCGTCTTAAGTTAAAACATCAAATATACAGTAAGGGGTAACCTTCTCTGTATTTATATTCAGCAACTTCGGCAGGAACTAACAGCTCATACTTCAAACATTTTGTTGGCAAGATCCCACTGTCTGGCTGTTCTAGATCACACAATTTTTCTTGAGAGAAAAAGAAAGACAGTCATCACTCATCACTCTAAAGGCTAGAGAAAAACACTCTGACAGAAAGGAAGCTGATGCAAGCATGGTCAAACAAAGTTCATAATTAATTTTAGATTATTTTTTTTAGTAGTAGAGATTTGTCGTGACATGTCAAAGAAATGGCATATGACAATCTTCTAGATCCAGATTGTGCATCTATTCTATTCCATTTTATGCTTTCCTTTCCTGCTTCTAACTGTGTTAGGTACTCTGTAAAAGGAGTTCTAGATTCTTATATAATAAACAGGTTCCACAAACAGAAAGTCATCAACTTATTCACATTAGATTTCTGTTGTCTCTAAAGTCATTGTATAAGGACGATTTTTAACAGAACCTTGTTTGACTAGAAGACAAATATATAGACGAAGACACAATAGAAATTTTTACCTCAGAAGATTGTTCCAGTAACATCTGGTCAAAGATTGGCATGATCCAATTCTCAAATTTGCAATAGTTATCATTAGGCACCAACAGATTTCCTATCCGGTTCAGTCCCTTTGACCGCAGAAGCGCTCCAGGTAAAGAAAAGTCACCTCTGTAAGTTGGAGCAAGGCATTTGATGAGATCCTCCTCTATACCTCCGGCAGTGGTAACAATAACATCCACCTACAATAACAGTTTTATTGAACTAAATTAGGCACATACAAGGAAACAAGACCTCAATGCATTTGGCATTGTAAGAAAAATACAAGAAATACTTCAAGCTAACCAAGTAACAAAGGGATTAAAACTTCTTTCATTTCATGTCTGTAAATGTGATACAGGAGTTGAGGATTCACCATGTGATGCTGAGCCAGAAATCTGATTATATCCCGAATGCCAGAAGACACAAGGTTTGAAGTGAAGCCCAGAAATATCTTGCACTTCACAGATTCTCTATATTTGGGGTCAAGCTCATCTTCATCACAATCCTCACGTGGCTTCTCATGTGACAACCTCCAATCTAACTTCAGTGAAGTCAAGCACAGCAGAAAGGTTCAGTAAAATACAATAATCATTCAGATGAGAATAGCAAAATGAGCTTACTCCATTTGAAACTACCATCATCTGGGAATCACCGATACGCCGGCGACCAAAAATCGGCCGTATCCGATACGGCGTATCGGAACAGTATTTACCTACTGTAGTCCACTGTGTTGCTTTGAAGGTCGCGTATCGGTGGCCGTATCGCCGTATCCGCATCAAGTATCGGTGATTCTTAGACCATCATACAATCCAAACTTTCCAGCAATTCAAAATGCAGATTCAAACTGTCTAACTATTCTATGGCCATCTGCCTCATTTAGCTTCCAAAACTTTAACACATACTCCTTCCGTTCTGGAATTCTAGTCGTTTCAGACAAGGAAATTGAGCTACAAATGAACTACTTGCTAATGTCTGAACGTCGTCAATAGAAAAACAGAGGGAGTATAAATTAACTGTCAGTACTCAGTAAGGAGCCGACAATATCGGAGAGTCAGCTGTATCCTTTTGAGCTTACGCAGGAATAAAATTTTAATAGATGACGATCAGCTGTGTTCATCTTGCTTACAACTTGGCCCAAGGACTCCGGAACAATTCAAGTAATCGAAACAGAAATTTGCCAGCCATTCCACATGAATCGCTCTAGAAACTCGCCCAACTACGCTTAAAATCGCTTCAATCAGCCTTCGTAGGTTAGCACACAAGCTAAAGCTCCGCCAACAAGCTACAGTGAACCCTGACTCGAACTCACGCAGCTACACTCCAGAAGGAAAAAGGAGCAAGGTGCGTGGATGTACCATCTGGTTGACGACGTCGATGGCGTCGCCGAGATTGGAGGCCTGGAACCCCGTGGACGCGAACGAGGCGAGCAGCCCATCGAGGCCGAGTCCGGCGTCGTTGAAGTCGGCGCCGGCGATCCCCGTGAAGCCCGACTCGTCGAGCGACTCCGACGGCTTCAGCACGATGGAGCGCACGCCGTCCAGCGCGTCCACGTCGCGGACCACGCCGCCGCCGCCTCCCGCTCCAGCCATCTCCGGTGATTCCCTCTGGGCTCTGGCAGGTTGGAGCCCGGACCGCCGCCGCCGCCGTCTCGCTTCACTTCCGCTCCTTTTTGCTCGCGCAACAGGAGGGGAATCAGATTCTGATTTATGCGCGGCGCGGTGGCCTTTGCCCGCTCTCGCGCTTTTTCAGTGACTGGCCCATGGGCGCCCTCGCACGTGTTTTAGGCCCAAAAGAGGATGTAGTCATCTAGCCCAATATGGCCCATGTTGAGCCCAGCGTGCCCTTCAATCGGGCCCAGCGCGCGCTTTCCAGGATTTCGACCCTTGCGTTTCTGAACATGGAGACGACTGACAGTCACATTTCAAATCGGTACGTACGTTGTACTCCTCCAAGTGAACGCGGTTAAGGTAAAGTTGAACGCGTGTAGTGTACGTTGGAGCAGATAGAAGTAGAACAAGTAGTAGCCATAATTGCCCATTTAATCCCGTTTGATGCAGGAGCGCCTACCTTGCATTTGCATAAACATACACTAACTAAATTCAACGTATGGTGTCAAAAAAAGAAAAAACTAAATACAACGTATGAGTTGCAGGTCTCCTGGTCGCATCCTGCCTTCCAACATCCTCCATGACTATCGCAAATCACATCAGCCCAAGGAAGTTCTCGTAATAGTAGTTAACCTTACGACTGCTGAGCCTAACAGCAGTACCAAAACTGATAACCATCTGAAAGCCTGATAGTCTGATCTGCAGTGACGAATGACGATGGCCTGGCCGTTCCCGTTCCTGTCAGCATCAACACACTGCTGTCCAACTGCACCAACGAACCGATTCAAGACGTATGTGCATGCTAACTTAAGCTCGATTAGCTAAGCTAGGCTTCGTGCGAAATACGGCGGCGATCCACTGTTCACGCGGAACGACTTTACCCGGACACGATTACGCTAGTATTCAAGGATCAATAATGATACGGCCGACATGCTGTGCAAATGTGGTACACACACAAGCACAAGCACTAGTGTTTCCCTTTTACATAAGCACCCTTTTTTCATATGATCGAGTTGCACAAGATTTAGGCTCGATCCGTCACTTTCAGTAGCAATAGCAACCAACGCATCTTTAATTACACTCCAAAGCAGTCCTGCCTACCATATTAGGGTGCGTTCGGCGCACCCCTTCTAAATTTTAGAGCATGTCACATCAAAAAGAATCTTGTTATTTAGGAACATTAAATAAAATTTAATGACAAAACATTTTTGACAGATGAATGCTCATTTCGAGACGAATTTAATGAGCATAATTAATCTTTGTTTTGGTACAGTGATATTACAGCAATGCTACAGTAACCATCATCTAATCATGACTTAATTACCTTCATTAGATTCGTCTCGCGAATTAGACCAGAGTTCTGTAGTTAGTTTTGTAATTAAACTTTATTTAATATAGCTTATCTAAAGTTTAGACCCCTCTAAAATTTAGACCCCATGCAACGAACACCCTCTTACTATAAATTTGTCTAAGCAGGTGTTACTGGCCACTACCTAAACCTTGAGAAAGCCGAGCCCTATCCTGAACCTGTGGTACGTAGCGAAATCGCCATCTGAGCACCTGATGATCAGCAGTGAAGCTAGGCTAGATGCTGTATGTCAGGTCAGTGTCCGCAACATAGCTGTCTACCACTACAAGTAGATGAGCTATTGAGCATTTGAGCCTGCATATGTACGTGTTCCGCTCGCCGGGTGCATGCAGCCGTGAAAGCAACTGGACGCGGATGACCGAGTGATATATCCTTCTCCATGCCACTGTGCTAACCGAAAAGGACCCCTGATCCAACCATGATTAAGGTCCCCTGCTTTTGTGGCTCAATGTGAGCGGTTCAGGGGTAGGCACCCAGAGGATCAGAGGACGGATGATGTTATCTCGTCTTTGACCCAGCAATGGTCATAGTTGGCTGGTGATCTTTTTGTTTTTTTAACCTGCCGTGGAGAATGGAGGAGGACAGGGCTGCATGTGTTCATGAAGAGGACTACAGGGATCGATCGGTTTCCATATGCTACGGCCGATGATCGAGCAATCTGACAGCCAAGACGTACGACTAGATTCGAACGCGTCTTATACTAGTACCCAGTATTTCTACACGGTTTTGACCCGTTTGTATAGTCTTCGGTTGGACAGCAATGACAGTATGTACACCATGTGCTCTCCGCCTCTCCCTTCAGAATGCGGGATGGGAGTAGCAAAATTGGAAACAAAAGGATGGGTGAATTCTGAGTACAGAACAATCCTGATGAACTTGTCAAAGCGTACCACACAGTACGTGACGCAGCCAAGACAATGGAGGGTAAGGAAACCGAGGCGGTTGGGTACTGCGTTCCAGTGTGCACCGAGCTGGCGCCCGCTTGTCTCGACTACGGACGCCTACCTCCTTCCCGGTTTCATGGCATCGGTTCTCGTGACGGGACACGGAACGGATCCGATCCAACGCCCGCCCGGGGACCGGCCGTGTCACTGTTTCGAGTTCCTGAGCAACAGTGAGTGCCAATGGAACCAGACGGGAATCGGGATTACGCACGCCACTAGTGACTAGTCTATAAACCACATTGTTGTGTTGTGTTGTGTTGGTTATTTCTCTAGCAAGTGAATCCAATTTCCTGCAAAAAAAAAAAGGTATACTCTGCTCTAGTTTAAGTAGACTAGCCGTTCAACCCGTGCGTCTGCACGGCTAGTTAAGTTTGATGAAAATTGTTGTGGCTTCAAGATTTTGGACCTTGGTGAGGAGTGAAAATGTTTATTTTTTAAAATACTATCTTGTAGGAACTAAGAATGTTTTTTTCATATAATGTGGAAATGTGTTCTTCAGAACAAAATCTCGCCTTTTTTGTAGGGTCCTGAAAGTTCTATAGACATCATACTACATATCCAAGATGTCTGCCTTATAATTTGTCATATATTTTTTTATCCATATTCAAAATGCTCATTTCATCTCATAGTCCTGGCCTTCAAAATCTGAAACATGGGGCGTACAAAATAAGAAAATGTTTCGTTTGTGTAGTGTTCTCACTCGTGTAAATGTCTAGCTACTCCGGTGACTATGGCAAGTTCTTCTATTGTATCTATCAACTGCCTCATTCTGATTACCTGTCTCCATTTTGTTGATTATTAGTTGAGATCCTAGTTTGGTCTACACCAAGATATTCTTGGAGTTCACTGAAACTTCTATTGTGGTTCTCCGTGCCTCCGACACACTACCATAGTGCCACTGAGATGCTAGGTTACCGAAATGCCCAGGAGAAGTGTTCCTTTGTACTTGAGTATGTCAATAATAGTTGTGACATACGTATCTCCTATTACTAATTGCGTGTTACTATCTGGTGATCTTATCAGATTTTTAAGAAAATATATAATATTTGGTTGGAAATTTTCAGAGTTTCAAAAATAGAACTAATCCAATTCTTGGGCTCTCTGGCAAAAACCTTAACTTTTTCAGTAGATAGGTAGTATGCATATGTAAAGTATCATATAAACTCTAGAATACACTTACACAATTCATTTTGTACATTGCACTTATTAATCGAAGGCTTGTATATATGCCAAAGTTGTCACACAGTTGTACAGAAGAAATGCATAGTACTTTATTTCCACACTAAAAATTAGAATTTGAAGAACAACTGAGTCATCAACCTTGTGCATTTGCAAAAGATATATAGGTTATAATACATAACTCAAACAAATAAGAATCACAAATGAATATTATTGTAAATGTAAAACGATAGCAAAATACAAATATAATTCAAGGTACTTCACTGCCATATTTGTTCATTGATGAAGAAACAACAGATTAAAAGCTTGGTAAAACTTTTAGCTATATTATACAAATGCGCAACGTTTCCTTCCTAGGATATACACACCCTTCAGTTTATGTTCAACTTGCCGCAAGCCTGCTGTCCTGCCGATCTCATGTTATCATGCTCAATTTTACTTTCTCCTTATGAGATTATATCTGCAAAAGTTTTATGTGCATCCTTCTCGTTCTGCCAGATGTACGATACTAATGTTAGTTGCAAATCCTCCCAGCAGAAAAGTTAAGATTAAGGTAACTACATCTAGTAGCAAAGAAAAAAAAAAATACTAAAAACTGCGTTAACATCACCTGCATGCATGAATGTGTTAGCTCGATGGCGTTCTTTACCTTCTCTTTGTTCTTCTCTTCCACTCTTCGTAATTTGCCTCTTCTTGCCTGAGCCTTCACGTAGCCAGTAACAGATCGATCAACAGCAGCGCAAGATCCTGCTGTAGATGAGCGTTCGGAGGGGCTGTAGATTATTGGTGGGAGGGCCGCCGCTAGGGCACTACGGCTGCGACGGCAAGGAGACGGCATCGTGAATAGAGACGATCGGTAGTTCTGCATGTACGGTATATTCTGGGCCTCTTGGTTCTAGACGTACACATCAAGGATACCACATCAACGTGAGGGCTCTAGATTAATTAGATCCGATGGCAATTGTTGTTGATGACAATTATAATCTAACAAATTGATGGCCGGATGTTTTGCTTTTTTGTGAGAATTTCTAGGATTTTCATCCGATTAACGTGGAGGCACCGAAAGGAGCCTCCAATTAGTAAATATAAGATTCTCTATTTTTCGACAAGACTATTCAAAATCTTATGAGTGTCATCTGTGAAGCAAAGAACAACAAAAGAAAAAAATGTGAATCTGAATACACTCAAACTCCTGTTTGGATAGGCTGAGCTGCCATGCATCTCGAGCTGTCCCGTCCACGTCATGACACAGCATCGCCTCGTTGGACCATGCAAAGGCACCCTCCAAGTTGTGCAGAGCTAGATCCGTTAATTAATCGCCCTCCAAAAACAAAAAAAGCGAGATCCATTAATTAACAGGCACTAATCCGGATTACTTGGAGCGACGCCTCTGTGTCTCCTGTGCAAGGGCAGCTGAAATCAGCACGCGCGCGGCACACCGCCCCTAGTTTCCGCCCCTAAACCTTCTGTTCTGTCGCTATAACAGAGGGGCATTCCCGCAAATACCCCGTGACGGCATGGGTGAGGCCGTAGCCTGGCTGGCACGTCGAGGTCGTGCAACCGCACGGCGGGCGGGCGGGGCCGGTCCCCCCACGCCACGGGCAGGTGAGATGAGGATTGTGTTCGGCCGGCCGAGTCAGCGTCAGAGATTCCGATGCGGGGCACGCCGCACCAGTTCGTAGCCGCCTCAACCTCCCTGCCTCTTCCGATCCGTCGCTGTTCAGGTCCGTGTACGCAGTAGTGCGTGTACGACCCCGCCGTGATCAACTTGCCGAGCCAGCCAAACGAGTTCCATGGGTGGCCCGGCCTTGCCCGATCGATCGAGATCGCCGCCATGCTAGCTAAATGTAGCAAGAGCTTGAGTGAATTGGCAGTTACGGCAAGTGATGGATGCCGATCGACAATGGAAAAAGGACGCACTGTCAGAGCCACAAGTGCACTACTCCTCTTTAAGACCACAATGCCACAGAGAGTATGCAGGTAGCATGTGAAAGTGCGATACGAAATGGCGCCACCTCTCTGTTGCGCGGCATCCCGCGAGTTAAGCTCGACGTGTAGAACACACGTAGCCTGCGAAGTGGCGGCACTTTCCGAGTGGATTTCTCACGGATGTATCCGAATTTCGCACAGTCACTTCTACGTTGCATGTCACTCTGTAGTACGACATTCCGCGAGTTCCTTGACATATTCGAATACTTTTGCTTTAATAAGTCGATGAAAAGCGCGTGTGGAACTGTCCGCAGCCGTGGAAATGGAATGTACAAATATTCCGGCAAGCACCCGGTTCCGCACCTGTGTCTCCTCCGCCGACGAGGTGACGGCGCGGTCGCATCGGCTGATTCTCCGTCGGACGTGTGACCTATGTGGTGCGCACTGTGGTCGACGACGCGCCGTAATGTCGAATAAATTATGGCTTCGCCCGGTTAATCCACTCCGCTAGCTACTACTCCTTATCTACAACCTCGCGGTCCTCGCCTGCGGGTTAATCTCACGTGAGATCATCACACACGCGCAGCGCAGGTCACGTCCCGTGTCCGCAAGCGTGCACGTCCGGTCACGAGCTCCGCGCGCGATCGCATCCTATCCTGTCCTAGTGGCGGCCGGCTGGCGATGGAGTGGAGGCTCCACAAAAAAAAAATCCGCGCTACACCGGCTACGCGACGACGATGGAGCCAGCCAAGATGGTGATGTGCCAGTATGCCATGATGGGAAACAGGGAAAAGGGCGCGGCAAGTCTCTCCCGCAGTGTCGTTTTCCTCGTACCCAATTGGGCACGTTGCTTCGCCGAGCGGAGCACGTCGTGCGCTTCGTCCCAAAGCAAAGCCAGAAATACCAGCAGCGGTAGTATGCGAAACCAGGGTGCTACTACTCTGCACAAGCTTTCGTAAAATGGAAATCTACCAGTACAAGAACACCTAATATATGCAACAACAATAGCAGTAGTAGCAAATTCGTCGAATCGTTGACTCTTTGGTCACTGAATTGCCACATTGGTACGTCAATCGCACCAAGCATCTCTGTTCATACAATACAGCTCAGCTTAGAGCAAGGAACCCAATGCGGGCCCCATGCGTCAGCCGCACAAGCGAGTCCTGGGTGCCCCTTCCAGCCCTTGGATCGCGGCGCACGCTTCGCACATGGGGGTGCTCGTACATACATACGCGTATTTTGGACATGTACACTCTGCCGCGTGTCTACGTACATCAGCCTTGCTCTGTCAGCGCCAGCTAAGCTCTCTGCTCCTAGATTAGCATTAGTCAAAGCCTCCCGGACCATCCAGTTTACACGTAACGTAAACCGCACTTGGGTTTTCCTGATTTTAATTTGCCGCCGCGGGTTGCTGTTAATCTGTTGGGTCTCCGTTCTGCTTCCTAGCTGGCCGAACGAACGAACGAACGAACGAACGAACGACGGCCGGCGAGCAGGGCGGCAGCCAGGTGCTACTCGGCAATGGCGCCGAGGTCCGGCACGAAGTCCCGGCCGCGGCTGGCGCCCCTCCTGGACCGCCGGCACGCCTTGCCGGACGACACCGCGCCGGCGGGGGCTCCTCCTCCGGTAGTGGCCTCCGGGAAGACGAGCGGGCCGTCGTGGTCGCCGACGAGCGCGGCGCTGGCGCGGACGGCGAGCGCGGCCATCTCCTCGGCCTGCAGCGGGCGGCGCCGCATCGCGGCGGGGAGCACGAAGTAGAGCTGCCCGGGCTGCAGCTCCTCGTCGCCGCCCACCGCCGCCACGGCGCCGCCGAGCTCCAGCCCGTCCGCGCAGCACAGGAACCACGCGCCCGCGGGGGCAGAGCCGGCGCCGGCCGACGCCTTCACCGCCTGCGACGCCCGCGTGCCGCCCGGGAACCGACGCAGCGCGCCGTCGGCCAGCACCACCCGCGCCTCCGCCGACGTGTGGCACGGCGCCGCCGCCACCGCCGTCGCCTCGCACGAGTTGCAGGCTCCCATTGCTGTATGTAGAAAGCGACGAGCGTGTGTGTATGCCCGTAGTACGCTGGCGGATCAATCGAATCCAGAGAAGTTTCTTGATTTTTTTTTTTTTTTGCTCGCTGGCGACCTCAGCTCGAGAAGTGAGCGCGCGGCGGCCGGCGAGGTGCTGGTTGAGTAGCGAGGCGGCGTTCGGTGCGCGGGGGTTATATATAGCCGCGTGGTGGACGCGTCGGGTAGTGCACCCTCGCGCGCGGTGGAGGGGAAAAGGGAGCGAGGCGATCGAGAGAGAGGGATGCCAACCTGGAGGTTGTTGGGGACAGCTTGCATCCGGGGCTCCACTCCACAGTACGCGCAAGCAAATGGGCGTGACGAGGCTGTGCGCCGTAGGCCCCGCCTCGTTCCTGTGCCGAGAGGCTCGCGCTGCACGCTGATGCTCCTGCTGCTGCGGTGCTGCCGTGCTGCTACTTGGCTCGGCCACCGGGCGTTGCGTTCGTTCCCTGGCGCGCGCTCTGCTCACATGGGGCATGGCATTGCGGAGGCGAGGCCCCCAAGCAAGAGGCTCTGTACTCCTGCGATGGTGGCGATGCGCCATGCGTTCATCAAAGTCCAGTGCACGGGGCTGGTTTCCTGATGTCCTCCATGCAATTCTCAAGTCTTTACTTGTTTGATATTGTGCAAAAGCAAATTCAGTAAAGCCTTGACACCAACTGAAGTACAGTACCGGAGAAGAGACCGGAGGTCACCTCATGCTCTCTGTAAATTTGTACGGTTCCGTGGAGAACAAAATCAAGCAATTCATCACGTGCCCACCTATCTAATCTTCATCTTTTGGCCGAAACGGCGCATAATCTAATGGCGGAGCTCCCCAACAAGGAAACGGCGAGGAAGAAACCCGCGAGCGTCCGGGCCTGAATCATTGCGCGGCGCTCTGCGGTGTGTGTGTGGCTCGGCGAGCGCGGAGGATCACTGGTTCACGACTCACCACAGGAACAGCCAAACTCGGCAACTTCGCGCCGTTTTCTCGGCAACGTTGGACGGGAGCCTTTCTGGATTCGCCGCGATCGTATCGAGATTACGATTCGCATGAGGCACGAAATGCAGCTTAATTATACCAATTAGATTCGCAGTTGGATGCGTACAGATTAGATTATAGAGTACAGACATGCTTCAAAGTGCCTCCGGAATCGAGGACATATTTGCGCGTGCGCTCATTTTTAAGCTTGTTCAATGTCGAAGGTTAGGAGGACTAGCCACACGCGACTACGCGAGCCGTCCGATCTCGATACACTGAATGCAGTCTCATGAAGAGTGAATTAACATGATACTCTGCTTGATTGTTCGTGTAAAACCGCTCTGGAATCAGCAGTGACGTTTTGCTTCATGATGGAAAACCACCCGGTTAATACTTGATGAAACAAGCACTCACACAAAAAGATTCCTTGCACACATTGTCCGCTGACCCCTGCTCCACAACTCTCATGGCCTCGCACATTGTCAGATCTCCACAGTACAGCGCTGCCTCCTCAGAGTCCTGACGCCGCGCTGGCTGGCCTGCAAATCTGCGACGATCGATCGCTGAAGATCCCGCTCCGACGCGCCCATATCACTCCGCTGCGCGCCACGTACGTTCAGCTTAGCTGGCCGGGTCCATGCGCTGCCCATGCTCGCACCCTCGTCCTCGGAATAAAATTGCATAGGACCCGGGTCCTTTCCTGCATCCGTAGGACCTCATTCCCTATAGGACACGTGGATTATACGGATCTCAAAGCACCATATTATCTTCTTCCTCCATCCCTCCCGGTCCCATCGTCCTTCTCCACCAATGAGCAGCCACGTACGGGATTACAGTTAGCATGCATCATGCGCACCCTATACAACAGTTCGTCCCTCAATCTGCAGTCGAAGCTTCCTCCTCACAGGCAGCTGCAGCACCCGCCAGAAATTGGAGGATCAAAGCTCTCGCGTCCCTGCTGCAGTTCAGTCCGTGAGGTTGTTTGAGATTTCCAACTCCCAATCTGGTAGTTCAAACTCTCCCCTCCCTTGATTTTTTTTTTTTTTTTGACAAAACTCCCCTCCCTAGATTCACGGCGGAAGGATGTCGAAGGTCTTGGAACAACGACGAGGGAACATGGAAGGACGCAGAAGAGGAATACTTCGGTGCTTTGAGATCCGTAAAAGCCACGTGTCCTACATGGAATGAGGTCCTACGGATGCAGAAAAGGACCCGGGTCCTATGCAATTTTATTCCCTCGTCCTCCCCATGCCTGCGCGGACGCCACGCAATAACTCGGCGACAGAGACATGGATCGGCGTCTGAACAACAATAATGTGCTCACACGTATAGAGAGAAGGGACAATTATGCATGAACACTTCTGTCTGAACCCCGGCCAATCGGACGCCCATACGTGCTCATGATTGGCGCGATAGGACGAACACCGGCGAGAGAGATGCATGCAATGGCAAAGGGGACTGTTTTGTTGCGTCCGTGCGGGTCGATTGAAGCATTGATGTCGTCGTCTTCGTCCCGTCATAAACCACCCCCAATCATCAGCCGAAGCGTTGCATCTCGACGCCGGGTGCCATGCGGCCGCGACCCTACCTCGCATGGTTGAAAAGACCATCAATTTGAACAGTGCCGATTCATTTCTCAGTCGATTGAAATCTATCTCGGCAGTGGTGGCACAGCTTGGGAAATCAATTCGTTCAGTATCCTATCCACAGTTCAGTGATTGCCCCTTTTTATATATAAAAAAAATCTTTTTTAAAAAAGCGCTCCAGCTAGCTCGGTCATTGTTCAGTGCCGATTCATTTCTCGGTCGATTGAAATCGATCTCGGCAGTGCTGACACAGATTGGGAAATCAATTCGTTTAGTATCCTACCCGCAGTTCAGTGATCGTCCCAGCTAGCTCTGGCTGCATTCACCATTGCTCCCTGGCAGGAATCCAGGGCTGCAAGACGGATCAAAATATTGGCAAGACCACTGGAAACCCCAAGTTTAAAATGCTGAATTAAGCAGTCTGCTAATACTGCATTTTGTGTCCCGATTCCTGACACCATAGGTAGATTCAATCAACCAGAGCTGACTCACGAACCCGTTGCTCCATTTGAAATAATCAAACCCTGCTGAGCTCAGTGTTCCGCACCAATTAAGCATCACCGAACATCTTCCAGGCCGTGCCAGGCTTGTGGTCAAGCGACCGGATTATACTATACGTATGATAAACGCAGCTGCTGCATCTTGTTGGCTTAAACTATCCCTAATACTCGTACTAACGCCCAACGAGCATCCTAAACAGTTCAGAAGAAAGGTTCCCGTTGTTTGGTGATGCCCGGTCGCGCAGGCAGAATCTACTGCCAGCGCGTAGCTGCTCGCGCGCGACCCGACACCGGAGGGACAGGCGAGTTCTCAGCTCTCGCCCTCATGTGCCGGACGACGATAACCAGCTCAGTTCAGAACAGAGAATCGGAACGGCATTCCTTGCTGATAAAACAAAACATGTCACACTCTCGCTATCAGATCGGAGCTCCGGGATAAGAGAGAACGGAAAATGGGTTTGGTAAGTTGGAACTTGGAAACGGTTGGTTCACGGCCGGCCCCGAAGAATTTAACAAAGATCGGGTCGGCTGTCACTCGATGGGAATCACCGGTCGCTTCTGACGATAGATGCGATTCTTTCGCTCTCGAGCACCGGTCGTCTCTATCCTATTTCAATGTAGATTTTCAGGTATTTCCTTGCATTTTATTGGGCGAGTGCGGATGATGGAAAACGACTTGCATTGTAGTACAACGGCACTTCGTTCGTGTCGGAATGCAAAACGAGACCGTCGTCAGGGAACCAAAAAAAATAGAACGTAAATGCCGTCTGAAATTTCAGTTCGGTCTGGAATGATTGGAGGGCTCGCCACTCCACTTGGCACTTTGCCCGTTCTAGCTTGTACAAACGTCTCCTGTTCCATCAGTGCAAGCCATTTGGTTGCAAACACTGGTCACGGCTTCACTGCACATTGCCACACTAACTAGACTGGCACGTAACAGTCTAACAGATAAGTCCGGCCGAATAATGTGCCATCAACGCGACCCCAAAAGGTGTTCGGTTTGGGTCCATCTCTCGGCTACACTGGCAGGCTAAGTGTGGTAGTAGAGCCTTTAGTTCAGGGCGCCTGTGCTGATCGGTTCCATCTGAATAAGCCGTGCCATCGTTGGCACGTCCCGCTCAGTGTTCTGTCGCTGGCTGTGCTTTTGTGCGGTTCGAGCGTGAGTCCAGCAGAGCAAATGTGACATGCCCGCCGTCGTGTCCATGGAGCAAAAGTTTGGGTAGGCAAACACTGCAAAATTCCGTATGCCCGTATATATGCCTGTTTCGATATTGAAGGAAATTCTCATCTGAGATTTGATGGAGCATCAGTACATGGTTCCATTTCACTCAATTACGAGGAGTACGCTGTCTAAACAATTATCCCTTTAGCGAAAGCAACATTTGAGTTCGTCTCAACCAGTCGTGTAACATCCAGTAGTGCTCGCTCATCAACTTGCCATCACTGGCGTTCTTTTCCACTCCAGGAAATTCCATGTCGGAGCCTCGCCGTGGCATCTAGTAGTACAAGTCCAACCGCCGACACATGATCCAAACGGGCTCAGGCCGCAGCCAAATGCATTGCACACTGGCGCTGCCCTTCTGTATAGATCCTATCTTCTGTTCCCTGTCCCTGAAATCTGCACCCGTATGAAATGCATCTGCTAGCTCTGCTCTCCCATCTCCTGTCCCCATCTGGCTTTCAAAAATGGGGTTGGTCAACCGCATCATTGTGAGTTTGTTTGTTGGATCTATAGATTAATCGTTGCTCGTAGTCACTCTTGTGAGGATGCTGTCACCCGGGGAGAGATATTCTGATGGGATCCACTTGCACAGTACACTGAACATTGCGGAATGATGGAATGGGTTTTGGTATGATTGGATGCATGCATAGGTCTGCCCAGTGGCGGAGGACGGAAAAAATTTAAGGTGTGGCGTAGGACGGAAAAAAATCGCCGGACAGAATTCACCATGGAAAACAGAGCTGCGGCAAGTCAGAGTATACGGGCTCATGTCTCACGACCAGAATTTGACACTGAAATTTCTTCTGAAATTTGACACTGAAATTTCTTCTGAAAATTTACAGCTCAATCACTAAGCAATGAACAGAATTTGAGAAGTTGACTCGACGCCACTCGACTGCTTCACAGGTGCTGACCTTTGCGCAAAAACAGACTAATGTGCATAACTCGGCAATCAAACATGTCAAATGTGTAAGTAATCAGAAATTAAGTTTGCATGAAGCAGATAACTACTGTTGTTGGTCTCCATGATGATATCCCTATAGAATGTTACTGCATTGGGTCCTCATCAGACGAATCAGCTGAAGCCGACGGTCTGGCTTCAGATCCGCCTGGCATCTGAACCACACTCGGCTGTAGGGCTGGCAATAAAACTTGCAGCTTGCAAGCTAGCTCAGCTCGAAGCAAACTCGACTTAACTCGGCTCGATTCATTTCAACTTTTAACGAGCTGAGCTAGATTTTTAGCTCGTTAATTTTACGAGCTAACTTGAGCCAACTCATGAGCAGCTCGTGAGCCAAAACGAGCAGCGTGAGAATAAAAAACCTAGCCCTCGGCCCAGGCCCTAGTCTCAATTCTTCTTTGCAAAAGCCCAACCCGCGTAGAAGCCTGATCGTATAATTAAGAGCAGTCACGATCTAAGCACGCCAACGTCGCCAACATCATAGGCAAAGGAGCACGCACGATCGTTGATTCGTCATCTTGCTTGAAGAGTGTAACATGTAATCTCTTTATTCAAATGCTTGTTTAAGACATTTAAGTTACAAATCCCTTTTTGGTCCTGATCAGGGAGATGCCTTCAATATGAATCCCACAATGTGGGGCAGTGAAGATAGGGTATCACCTGAGGACAATGCATGGTTGATAAGTCCTTTTGAAGAAGAGGAGATCAAACATGCTCTTTTCCAAATGGAAAAGAACAAAGCTGCTGGACCAGATAAGATTCCCATAGAATTTTACCAAGCCTGCTGGGATATCATCAAAGATGATATTGTTCAGATGTTTGGGGAATTTTTCTCTGGGGAGCTGGATATTAAGAGATTAAACTATGGTATAATTACTCTGCTTCCTAAATCTGCCGAAGCTGTCAAGATTCAGCAATTCAGACCCATTGTCCTATTGAACTGCCTATACAAATGGTTTACAAAAACAATGACAATCAGGCTGGAACCTGTAGCTGATAAAATCATTCATAAAGCGCAAACATCCTTTATCAAAAACAGAAACATAATAACTGGGGTATTATCCTTACATGAAGTCTTTCATGAGACAAAGAAAAGGGGTCAAGTTGGGATCATCCTAAAACTGAACTTCGAAAAAGCATACGACAAAGTGAACTGGAATTTCCTGTTCAAATGCCTAGAGATGAGAGGTTTCAGTGACTTATGGTGTCAATGGACTAAGAAAGTGGTGATGGATGGCACTATCTGTGTGAAGTTAAATAACCAAACCGGTCCATATTTTCAGAGCCATAAAGGGGTCAGACAAGGCGACCCCCTGTCCCCTATTTTATTCAATATAATTGTAGATGCTTTGACAAGAATGATGCATTATGCACAAAGAAATCAAATGATTAAAGGTTTAGCATGCAACCTAGTTCCTGATGGGGTAGTCATCCTGTAGTATGCAGATGATACAATCCTATGCCTTCAAGATGATATTGAAAGTGCCAGAAATATGAAATTACTACTCTACATGTATGAACAAATGGCTGGTCTCAAGATTAACTTCAACAAAAGTGAAGTGCTAATCATTGGAGGAGACAACAACATTGCTGAAACCTATGCAAATTTATTTAACTGCCAAGTTGGGCAATTTCCTTTACAGTACCTTGGAGTGCCAGTTGCTGCTTCCAGGTTACATGTAATAGATTGGCAAAAAATGGAGGACAAATCCTACAAAAAACTTGACATCTGGCAGGCCAAAACAATGTCAATTACTGCTAGGACCATCCTGATAAACTCTAGTCTCACAAATACTCCTATCTATCACATGTCAATGTATCTACTACCTAAAACAATAATAAAAAGATTGGAAAAGGCCATGAGAAAATTTCTATGGCAAGGTGGTAGCTCCAAAAGGAAGTACCATTTGGTTAAATGGTCAAAGGTTGCTAAATCCAAAAAAAAGGGTGGTTTAGGGATAAAAACATCAGGAAATTGAACCTGAGTTTACTTTGCAAGTGGTGGTGGAGGATAGAAAATGAGCAGGGCTTATGGCAAGATTTAGTGAGAGCCAAATATTTACATAACAAACCTATTGGGTCTGTGAAACACAGGCTGAATGACTCACCTATTTGGACTGACTTGTTAAAAGTCAGAGAAATATATATGAGTGGCAGGAGGATGGTGGTGGGGAATGGCAAAAGAACAAGACTTTGGAAGGATAGATGGTTAGGCAATGAAACATTGCAAACCAATTCCCCTTGCTGTTTGAATTCTGTGAAAACCAAGACATGACTGTTGCTGGCTGTGCTAGCAATGGATGGGTGATTCCTTTTAGAATTAACCTTCCAGTGGTGTTACATGGCCAATGGTATGAATTAGCATCAACTCTGAATGAGCAAATCTTAACAGAAGTAGATGATAAAGCTTTCTGGTTGTGGACTGCCAATGGCAAGTTCAAAGTGAAATCAGTATATGACCACCGGACAAGGAATGATTCTGGAGAATCATACAAACATATCTGGAAAGCAAAGCTTCCCCAGAAAGTAAAAAAATTTATGTGGCTCATCGAAAATAATGCAATACTTACAAAGGATAACATGGTGAAAAAAAAGTGGCAAGACGACCCTACTTGTCATTTCTGCTCACAAACAGAAACTATGAATCACCTTCTTTTCGAATGCTGTGTGGCCAAAGTGATATGGGGTGTGATAGCAATGTGCTTCAACACCCAGACTAGGCCTGCTAACCTAACCCAGTACTGGCAGTGGATCAAAGTGGTCTTGCCAGATGGGGGCAGTGTGTTTACTGAAGGTCTAGCAGCAGTTTGCTGGGCGATTTGGAAGGCGCGAAATAGAGCTTGTTTTGATAAGATTGTTATTAAGCACCCTTGTGAGATTATTTTCCATATGTGCGTTTTTCTATAATATTGGGCAGGTTTATACTCGGCAGAGATGGGCGAGGTGATAAGGGCTGGGGCTGCGACGATGCTGCGAACGGCAATCGGGATCCTCAACGGGCAGGGGAGGTGCGTGATCATCAGGCCAATCATGGACAGCAATGAAGCTACAGGCAGCGGCAGCACCAACAACAGCAACGACAATGAAGCCTGAAGCGCTCAGCTGTGCGAGTTTCAAATCATGTTCAAATGCTGAAGAGTATCTCAGGCAGTTAGCTTTCTAGTTGCTAAAAACTGTAATAGATGGTAGCTTCTGTTACTTTACGACTGAAACGATCGTGGCTGTCTCCTCCCCCCAATCGATTATTTCAGAATCTGGTAACCGATTGGGGGTAGGGCACCTTTTCTTTTTTCGTAATCTACTGCTAGCAACTTGTAAACTTTTTGACCTCCGTCTTCGGGTGGAGCTGGGTTTAATCTCGTTTCGAAAAAAAAACATTTAAGTTACTTTGGACAGATGGACATGCACGAATGATGATATATGCTATTTGCGCATGTGCTGTTGTTTTCTCATTTTAAAATGCTACTAAAAATGTGTTTTCATCGTTAGCTCGTTGAGCCATAATAAGCTAGCTCGTGAGCATATAGAGCCGAGCCGAACTACGATTTTTGCTCGTTTACCTTAATGAGCCGAGTCGAGCTAGCTCGATATTCTAACGAGTTAGAGTGAGTTGAGCCGAGCCGAGCCGAGCCGGCTCGACAGCCAGCCCTACTCGGCTGCTGCTGCGAGCCAGGATCTGACCTGGCGGCTTCAGCTGATCCTGCCAGCTGACCTGGCGGCTGAACCACAGGCGGGGTCTGCTGCAAGGCAGGATCAAGGACTCCTGGCAGCTGACCAGGCGGGAGAACCACGTGGGGCTGCTGCTGCAATCCAGGATCAGGGCTTCCTTGCAGCTGAAAAGGCTGCAAGAATCAGTCGGAGAAGTAAGAGCAAGAACAATAAGGTTGGCTTGAAGCCAAACTAACACAGCATCACACAAGCGGCGGCACCCATGCTGTTCAATAAGCTTGACTCCAAACAGCCTCGTTAAATTATTTTTTATCTGCACTGGGCCCACTCGCAAATGAACCAAAACTTCCCCACAGTCCTGTCCACACAGCCGCACCTTGCTCGCCGCACCTTGCTCGCGGCGGCCGCAACAGGAAGGCGAAGCCACTCGACGACCTGGGACAGCAAGAGAAGAGAAGGCCGCGCCCATGCTGGATGGTCTTGACGCACTGGAGCTACGGCAACGGCATGGCCATGACCATTTAGACGCGGCATGGCGCGGAGCGAGGCCGCGGAGGCGAGGCATGGAGCTCGAGCTCGTGCGCCGCCCTCCGGCGATGGCCTCGCAATCGAGGCGCGTCACTCAAGCTCGCCGTCATCGGCCCCATGCTGCTCAAGCTCACCACGCCGCAGCTCCGCCTCCACGAAGCTCGCCTCGGCGCCTCACCACGCCGCACGCTGCTCAAGCTCACCACGCCGCAGCGCTGGCGCGGGGTGTACGACCTCATCGCCGTCAGCGCACGCCCGAACCTGCTCGCCACGCGCGCTCGCCCTTACTCCTGACGCGAGGTCGCCGCGCCGCAGCTCCGCGAGTTGGCCTCGAGGTCGTCGCCGTCCGTCGCCTCGAACACCCGCCATCCTCGGGGCGTCGGGGAGTTTCCCCGCCCTGCCATGGCCGCCAGCGAGAGAAGGTCGTGCGCGGCGCGACGTTGAAGGGCGTAGACGTACTGAGCAACGGGCAGAGAAGGACGGAGAGAGAGAGGGGTGAGGCAAGGCGGGTCCCACGAACCGCGTTGGAGCTCGTGTCGCGCTCGGCGCCCGCAGTCGCGCCGAGTGAGGAATCTTTCCCGATTATCTCTCCTCCACGTCGGCCTGTTAGGTAATTTGTCCGGCTACAAGCCGGTTATTGGGCTTGCTCTAAAGGCTTCAAATCTAAAGCATTTCCGGATAGGAGTACAACAACGAATCCCTTACCTGCTGCTCTCCCAGGCTCAAATGTTGTTGCGATCTCAGAGTGGTGGACACTCGTTGAAGATCTCCAAAAATCTGATTCAATTGGCAACGAAGGTGGACAGGGAGATCTGGAGATCCTAAAACTTGAATGCCGGCCAACAATATCTCATCAAGCTTCATAGCCTGCAAAATGTCCAAAACACAGTTGAATACACTGCACTCCAGTAAAAACAATGCTCACATTCATGTTTGATCAAACTTACAACAGTGCCCGGGATGATTGTCGGGTCAGCTGCTGTAGGTGCCACTCTGGACGTGTTAGAATGATGCTGAGTGGAGAACTGGGAGAACTGAGGAGGTCCTGCTTGCAGCGGCATAGGCACAATATGAGTAAATTATAACATCAACAGATGAAAATTGCATGACCCACTCATAAGAGAACGAAGTTACCTTGCTGAATTGGTTCTTGTAATGCTTGCATTGGTGTTGAGGTGGGAGTATGAGATGCATCTATAAAACAAATAGGTTGTCACCACGCAAGAACCAACACAATACTATGCACTCATATAATTTTACTTGTAGAAGGATAGCACGAAGTACTTACCTAGCTGAGCTAAGCCCTGAGGCTGCGGCGGCATCATATCTCTTACTTGATGTGATAGTGATGGTGAAGCAAGATCAGGAGAGACTATATAAAAACATAGAATTATTAGCACGCAAACCTGCAAAATCTAATGCCCCATATAGTTTATTTTGGAATTAATTACCATCCTCGGAATTCAAGATTTTTGCTACTCGCTTCGTAACAGAAGGAGTAATTCTTGGGCAAGGCGCAAACCGCAAACCGCATCCTTTTGTTGTTCTTCTTACTGATGTAAAATCCTTGAAGATGATAGCCAAGTTTAGTAATATTTGGTTTCCCTGGGAATAATTTATCACACCCAAGGCAGTGAAAAGAACCATCTGGGTTTGACCTTGCAAACTGATAGAGACCAGTATCGTTCAAACGTTTCCGTTGATTAACAACTAATCTGCAACATGTTTGGTGAAACGTAGAATTAAAAAAAAAGGAAAAACATCCAAAATGATATTGCTTGCCCCCCCCCCCCCCCCCCACCCCACCACCACCACAAAAAAAAAATACATAAGGATTGCTCGGAAATATTGTAAAGTTACACCCATATTATTTGGAGACAAATATTGGATCTATTTTATTAATGTATATACAGTTTCTGAAAACAAACTACTCAAAACAAGAAAAGAACAATTGTTACCCGTTTGATCTAGGGAAGTGAAGCCTGATGTAATTATCTACTGATCTGATGACATCTCTATTCGCTGCAATATCATGAAGACTTTGAAAGGAAGTTCCATCTGATCTGATTTTGACAGGAAAAAAAAAACAAAGAAAGTTAACTACGGGTGAAATAAAATATGAATCATAGAACTAAGTACTTAAGAATCATGCAAATTCCAATCTCTTACTTACATTATTTTGATTGCGCCTTGAATTCTCTGTACATCCGACCCCAAGTTTTTTGGAACATACTCTCCAGGAGAACATTGTAGAAAAGGTCTTAAATTCGAATCAAAGTAACTTTGAGCTTTCTTTACTTCTCCCTTCTCCAGTAAATGAAGCACCCACTCTTTATGTGGGTACACGAATAATCCAGGGTGGGAAGACGGTGATTGGTCCATGGACGTCAAGAAACTGGCAAGATGTTTAACCAGGGCACTACATTTGCCAATTCTAAAAATATGCTCAGCCCTTGATACATCAAAATTTATCACCCTGCATTTTTAAGCAGTAATTATAAGAAGACTATCCCTGTATAGTATGATAAACGATTTTGAGGAATCATATTCATGTGCCAATATGAGGAAGGATTATGATAATGCCTGCTATCCTAGCTGGTACATGAGACGATCAAGACATGCCCCCACACAATGCAAAGAAGAACTAGGGGACTGCATGCCCTATCCAGTGCATGCAAATTCCACATTGTAGATTTTGTGTATTGTTAATCATACAATTATCTATAAACTATGATAAGTGATATTATTGCTAGAAAAAGTCAGTTGTGAACTCCATTATCTGAAGTAGAGTTTCATGATGATGAATGGACAGGAAAGAACACATGGACCATCAGTTTTTTTTTTTTTTTTTTTTTTTTTTTGGCGAATGGACATGGACCATCAGTTAAACAATACATAAATCAAAATCCTTACTGATTCGATCTAGAAGCTGCAGGAGTCGTGCTGCTGGAGGGGAAATCAACCATAAGAGGTCGTGCATCAGGCATGAGAGATCGCACCCCAGCAGGGGGCATATTTTGTCCATTTACTGTTTCAGTGAGGGCCTTAGAACTGCACACAAGATTCAGAATAGGTTAGTATAAACAAAACATAAATCTGGACAAAATCAATTATGATTTACAGAGCATACCAATTCCAGCCTTCAGGAATTTCTTCTGCCAAATTCCGGTTCTCATCAGGACAGAATTGCGACAGTAATTGCTCAAGGCAGTCGTCTTCATATTCAATTGTCCAACGTTTCTTGTCTTCCATGAAATTAGTCACCAATCTTGAAGTTGTGATATACACGTGAATAGTATCGAACAAATTAGACTATGCAATGTGAAAGAGAAATGAATAAGACAGGTATGACTGTCTTTTAGAACTCACTCACAAGAACTCCAATCGATTTTGAATAAAGCCAAAGACCAAGGTCTACTCAAGTTACCAATTCAAACAGGGGCTCAGATTTCCCAATTGTTCAATATGCAGATGACACTCTACTATTAATGGAGGCTTGTCCTAGACAGTTGATAGCTCTCAAAGCTCTGTTAAACACATTTGCAGATGCCACTGGACTAAAAGTGAATTACAACAAATCTCTACTGATACCCATCAACTTGGATGAAGAGAGAAGTGAGATCATGGCCAGAACTTTCAATTGTCAGCAAGGGCAAATGCCATTCACATACCTAGGTCTGCCCCTGGAAACAACAAAACCCTCAGTACAAGAATTCATGCCGATAGCACAACAGATTGAGAGAAGATTAATATGCTGCTCACAATTTTTGACAATGGCTGGCAAGATTGAAATGGCAAATTCTGTCCTAACATCAATGACCACTTACATAATGTGCTCCATGAAGGTACCAATCACAATTGTCAATCTAATCGATGTATACAGAAGACACCTCATTTGGAGAGGATCAGATATCAATGCAAAGAAGCCTCCACTTGCTGCATGGAACTTAGTCACATTGCCAAAAGAACAAGGGGGTCTAGGGGTCAAAAAATTAAGAACGCAGAATGATGCACTTCTCATGAAAAGCCTGCACAAATTCTTCAACCAGCTTAACTTACCTTGGGTCAAACTTATTTGGGATAACTATTACCGAGAAGGAAAATTACCAGGAGTGCAGAAGAGAGGTTCTTTTTGGTGGAGAGACATTGTCAAGCTGCTGGATTTATACAAAGGAATGGCCACACCAGTCATCAAAAATGGAAAAACGATCCTCTTCTGGGAGGATGGTTGGTACACCCTGCCAATGAAGATACAATTTCCAGAACTGTTCTCCTTTGCCAAGAGTCCCAACATATCATTGAATAATTTCCTTAATGAGAATCATGCAGAGTCACTTTTTCACCTCCCATTGACTGTACAAGCATATGAACAATTAAATGAGCTGCTACACATCACTGGACAAATACAACTGCAATGAGAATGATTCCTGGATTTACATGTGGGGCAGTGACCAATTCTCGGCAGCAAAAGCATACAAATTATTGAGAGGAGCAATGGCAACACACCCTGCTTACAAATGGCTATAGAAGAGTAACTGCCAACCAAAGCATAAAGTATTCTTTTGGCTACTACTAAGGGACGGGCTTAATGTGAGGGGATTACTAAGAAGGAAAAATATGCACTTGGACGATTACACTTGTGGACTATGTATCTGGCAAAAGGAGGAAACATTGAGACATCTCTTTGTCAAATGTAACTTTGCAAAAGCATGCTGGCAGTCCATTGGCATCAATATACCGCAGCATCTTAGAGTGAAACATGTAATCAAATGGTTGAAGAGAAGAATTGTACTACCATTCTACATGGATATCATCATCATGATGAGCTGGTGCATTTGGACTACAAGGAATGGGTGGATTTTCAACAACATTGATCCAACAGTCCAGACTTGCAAACGTCTCTTCATCAAAGAAATGAAGCTAGTTCAGATTAGAGCAAAACGGAAACATCAAGAGAGATTAGAACAATGGATAGATTCTTGGAATGATACCTAGCTGAGAAGCTTTTGTTTCATAGATTTTTTTTGCTTCTTTATTTGTTTAAACTCATCTGTACTTTTTTTTATATCTTTTAATATATAATCTGTAGGGGCTTGCCCCTCCAGTTCCATCAAAAAAAAAAAAAAAACTCACTCACAAGAACAAAATCACAACAGTGGCTAATGTTGCTTATCCAAGAAAGGATAAGTTTTTTTTTCATTATCTATTAACTATGAAGTACATGGACTACAAATTATCTATAACAAAAGTCAGCTATGAACTCCATTATCTGGAGTGGACTTTAATGAATTACGAGACAAAGACCATATATCTGAACAAACAATAAGACAGAAGGAAATAGCTTACTGATGTGTTGAAGCATCCATGCTGGTAGAAGCTTGGGCCGCATCCGCCGTTTGCTCAGACAGCTCATCGAAACTGAACAAAAGTTCATAATAGGTTAGTGTGGATAAAACAAAAACCTGGACAAAATCGTTTATGAATTATAGATCATACCAGTTGCAGTTCTGTGGAAAATTTGTCACCAGGATTTGTTGAATTTCAACTGTTAGGGCCTCTTGGTGTTCGTTTTCGCTTCCCCATCCAACACTGTCATTATCCCTTGCAAAATCATAAAACAATACCATTACAATCAGATTTTGCACTTTGATGAAATATGTAGCTAAATATTTCCACATTATATATTTATTTGCACTTACTGTCCATCAAGAATTCCTCTGATTCTATCTATTTCAGGAGCCAGCATATGACTTCCTTCAATGTTGCGTAGTGGTTCCAGAAATTGCTCAAACATTTCCCGTGCAATTCCTAGCTGACCTTGGCTAATTAAAAGCATGATGGTCTCCCTTCGAGGGTAGAAAAATAAAGAGGGGTACATGAATCCTAGGACCTGACCATCATCTACCAGGATACCGCGCTCCTGCAGCACTTGAGTCAACACTTCACGCAAATAACCCTCAAGGTCCACCCATTGTCCAGCGCGTATGAAATCTCTTATTGCTCTCATTTGAAAGGAAGCCCCTTGTCTGCAGGATGAGCAATTAATAAACACGTAGAGACTTTTTTTTGTCGCACATCAGAAGATATTATACCATAACAGTGACATCCGTTGATTAATGAAATTAACGTAGGTGTTGCTGACGTACAAAATTAAATTTCAAACATGTAACTATCACTCTAACAGTTTTTTTGTCCCAATCAAGTAACAGATCATTTAGGTTTTAATCCAAATACATAATGCAGGACAATATGTTGAAGAAGCTCTCTGCTCCCTACGCACGTTCGCTCCTGGAAGCGTGCGTAGAACTCGGCTATCCAGCAGAAAAAAGCTCTGAATCGGCTATCTAATTAACCAAGACCTCATTGAATTTGTACAGCCGTGCATCACAACTTGCTTAAAGGTCATTGCCAAAATACTCTCTGAACCAGGTTCGTTTTCAGATAAAGAAACAAAAGCAATCTCCTATTTTATCTTAATGACCTTATCATTGACATTCCAAAATCTACAGGATTTGCCAAAGTGTCTCATGATCCAGCGGAAAGATGATAAGTCAAATTCAAGACCGTAGTAAAATTCCAGAAAAAACAAACGACAATTTCACGTACACTAACGAATTAGTAGGCTCCTCAAACGAACCATTCTGTTCCTCAAACGACAATTTCACGCACCATACGCAAATTATAGTTTCCATGAGGGGAGAAGGGACTCACAACGAAACATTCGGACGAGGATCAGGAAACCCAAATGTTTGCTGCTGGGTGTGTTCATCCACGCCAGGCCTGTTACATAAAAAAATAAATAAATAAATTGCAACGGTATTCATGTCGCACGTGAAGCAGGCCAGCTTAGGTTGAAGCCGTGGTGGAATAGGCGGAGTAACCTGTAACCACATACACCAACGCGGCGGCGGCAGGCTGAAGTGGAGCGGGAGGACCGTGGACCGTGGAGGAGAAAGCTGGAGGTGGTGGTGCTATTGGGGAGGGCGCGTACCCGGTGATGGAGGGGGGTGGAGGCGGTGGTGGTGGCAAGGACTCGTGAACGGTCGAGGGTGGTGGAGGCGGTGGTGGTGGCGGTGGTGGGGAGGGATCGTGAACGGTGATGGAGGGGGGCGGAGAAGGAGCGCGCATGGTGAGAGACAGTGGTTGATTGGTATGCCGCGGCGCGACGGCCGTAGAGGAGGCAGAAGTCGTAGGACGCGGCGACATGAAGCAAGCAGGTGGCGGTGGGTGGCTCTGCGCGAGAGCGGCATCCGAGAAGGAGGCAGAAGGCTGTAGTGCAGATGGACCGAGAATCGGCGGCGGTGGTGGCGGCGGTACATGGTGCTGCGGCGGCGGCGGCGGCCGTGGTGGCCCCCCCCCCCCCCCCCCCCCCCCATGTTCCTGTGCTTGTGCTCTCTGGTGGAGGGAGGCAGCAAGGAATGAGAAGGCGGTGAAAGGGGGAAAGGAGGATGCCGCAATAAAGCCGAAGGTCAAATCAAATGGAAATGAGTCGTATGCCTGCGCATTAATTCACCTGGAGAAAAAAAGAAAAAGCTTTCTTCGTGGATGCGGAGTAGTACTTCTCCTACACCTAGGTAAAGGTTGCAAGTTTCTTTACAATCCATTTCAAATTTTATCGGAATATGTCGTACACGGGTGTGGCCGGCCAGCCTGTGATCCCTTCTCACTCCAATTTCAGCGGACAGTGGCTTTATAAATCGATCTGCAATACCTTCGTGGATACGTTTTTACCTTTTTATTTTTTGACGTGAATACGTGTTTACCTTGTCCGTTATGGTGTCAATACGTCGAGCTCCTGTGTCAGTTTGATCAAGATGCATGGGAAGGGAGAGGGAGGGGGAGAGAGAGAGAAAGACGTGTTGTATCTTACTTTTGTCAGGGCATGTGCGATGCTACTCGCTGTGATCGGTCGAGCACCCCAGGTTTGGCGTGGCCGTGGCTGTGCATCAGAGGTCTGGTGGTGGCCTCTAAATTTGACGCGTGAGCCTTCACGCCACATTTGTTTTTCGGTGCGGCCCTGACCAAAGGGAACAAATAGTTAATGAAACTAAAACCTCTGGCTTCTTTATCCCGGCCCTTTGTGTGAGAGACATCTACCACCACTCACAAGTAGTACAGGCTGGGCTAGCACGCACGCACTCTCTCTCGCGCGCGTCTGACATCCGGCCGGCAGCGGGACTTGCAAGTGCATTGGAAAGATGCACTAGTATATTAGTAGTAGTGTTCACTGGCGGAACCTGCTTATGTACGTGTATGAATGTACGTACTAATGCAAGTAGTATAACATGAAGTAACACTAAAGAAAGCAGACCATAACATTAAATAACCACATGCGATAACAATCGCGGGTATCAGCATCACATAACAGCAACAGATATAGTAACCACGCGTGTGAAAGAACAGGCATATACAGATAGGCGTAGTTAGCAATCGTCGCAGAAAGCTGACGTAGTAAAACTTAGTGTGTAAACACGTATACCATTGATATACACACCACCGCATATATTTTGTACATTAACTTTCAGTACGGTGGAATGTAAGGGAAGGACCGTTGGACACAAAAATGCACTTCGCACATAGGCTTCCAGTTCTACAAAAACACTGCACGATCAAAGGCCTAGACCTGGAAGCACAAAAGCAGGGTAGTGCATCGCCCTTGTTATCGCAAAGCTGGAGGAAGCAGGAGGGGGGCTGATGCGTCCTCGCTATCGTCCAAATCCAACCCAGCAGCCTTTGCCAGTTGCACCCTCCTGCTCCCTCGTCTGCCGGTGCCACGATTTGCACGGAAAGGGAAACCCGGGGCTGCCTGCCGTTCGGATTGACCGTGCGACGACGCTACCGAAATAGGTAATCCAGAGACGTTCCGAACCCAAAACTGCGTGCCGCTGCGGCAGTTTGGCTGCATCGTGCAGCTCTTAGTCGCGTAGCAGATAAGTGGTCGTCGCCGTGGAGAGAACGTGCACCGCCGTCCCAGATCGGCACGGCTGGTCGTCGCGCTTGGGGGCGGTCGCCGGCGAGCGCGCGTTATCCGTTGCGCGGTGATACGACATCAAACGCGGCAGCAGGGCGCATGCATGAACCTGCATGAACCACCCGGATTCCACCTTTCCTTGCTTCTTTCGTGTATTTATAGCCACAAAATTGTACGTCGTGCCACTAAATTAATACAAAATTGTACTACTCGTACGACTCGATTTATACAAAGAGAATACCATTGCTCCACAGTACCCTCGCGCTGCAGTTCCTTCTGTTTGAAGAACAGGCCAGAACAGAAATCATCTGTTGTTCCCGTGCTCCACCATATAAACACCCGAACTTGTTGGATGCTTTTGTGCGCCAATGCTGAGGCCAGGTCCAGCTCTGTGATGGAGCATTCGCCAACGACAAGGTTGACAAGGCAACTGGATCGGGGTCGAATCCCCTCCGACCTATTCAACTCCATTCGACTTTTTTTTTTTTTTAATTTGGTAGAACTCGATCAAGATAAATGATTGGCAAAATCTGAACTGTTTCCATACAACCAAACAAAATCTGAATTATATAAAACCGGACATATATTCGATTCATGTGACTGCATTGTTCTGTAAAAAAGTGTATATTGTTCTGAATGATGTCATCATATTACAACTTACAGATTCAACATAAAATAGTACTATCTTCAAGCTACTAGCCTCTTGCATCTAGCATTCCAGAATAAAATCCTATTCACATTGCACTCCCTTGACGACCAAATGTTACACCTAGAATTCGAGAATAAAATCCTGTTTACATTGGACTCCCTTGTCAAGTATAGATGCTTCCGCGAAAGTGCCTGTAGTCTAGTGGTTACAAGAGCCTCTTGAGGTCTTGGGTTCGACTCCTGGCGGGAGCGGATTTTTAGGATTTAACAACGCTGTGTGCTTTTGGCGGTAGATGACGTGGCCGGCGACAACGAGGCGTCAGTGGTGACTTCGTCAATCTAGAGGATTTGCTGGCTCAGTCTTCGAAGATGCTCATAAGGGTAGGATTTACGTATGTGCGTTCATAGGGGTGAGTGTGTATGCATTGTGAGTGTCTGAGTTATACTGTGTGATAAAAAAAAAAGTATAGATGCTTCCATTCCCAGTTCACTCAGCGCTAGTAGAACAATTGTTTTCATCCTGTAATGAATTGAACATGTAAGCTATAAATCTTAGGTCAAATAATAGCATTGGCTGTAACCGAAGCTCAAGCCACAGAATGTGAAGCAATAAAAAATATAACTGACCGTTTCCCAAAAAAAAAAATTATAACTGACTGGCTATGACTGCAAGAAGTTAGGAGTATAACATACAACTGACTGCAGAAATTGCTAAACTATAACTCACCATGAACTCTATTGTGCATACTTGTAACAAAGCGGAAACAAATATTTTGCACGCAGAGATGCTACATCTCCCTAAAAAATTGACTTGGAGTTTTTAAATAGATGGATGGAACATAAGTTCAATCACCAAAATAGTGAAGCAACAATAACTACTTACATTTGAGAAAGGATTAACACTAGTTTCATTATAATTTTGCATGAAATGATGGTCCAAAATGCTGCAATCGAATCTAAACATAAAAGACAGTAACTTAGTGAGAATAACAAAAATGTAGAAAATATTAATAATATAAGCTTGAAAAATAACACCGGAATTGTGATGGCGGTGCAGAAAAGTAAGTTACCGATGAAGCCATGCTCTAGAAAAATTGTTTGCATTCAGTGACTGATGAGGCCATGAATAAAGATCAGACACCTTACCAATGCCCTGAAATAATAATAAAAAAATAATACTACAATATTACATATTACAACTATAATGGAAACTGGAAAACATACATTTTCCTGTGAAGAAGATGGAGCATATAATCTGGTCAACTTCTCCGTGTCTTCAAGTGAAATTGAATGAGGCTCTCCTAATGAATACGAATCCTTAAAAAAGTGTGCAGCAAAGGTGTTTTTAACTGCAAAATATTAAACTTGTGAGAACAATAATGAATAACTTAATACCTTAGAAAAGGGAGAACAGATCTAGTCTGCATCCTTCCAAATTTTGAATGTGAATCAGAATCAATATACGCCAAAGCCTGAAAAGTTCATGAGGACAAAACACTACTCTTATGCGTATAGCTACCAATCTGGCGCCTTTGGTAGTACTCTTTGTTTGTGTTATGGGAGGGTCCTTGTAAATTGTTGTGCTGCTTACCGACTCATGTTGATCAAAATTTCCAAGCCATCCATGACCTTTTTACTCTTTGATGCATCTTTGCAGAAATATGCACAAATACTAGTACTTCTTGTCATCATCATGGCATATGTTATTGCAATTTGTTTACTATCACCTCCTCTGTTTTGAACACATATTTCCCTTTGTATTTTAAGCTCATCTACCAAAGACCCATGGTAGGAGTGTGTTTGATGTACCTAATAATTCGCTTCATGACACTCATATGTGATTCCTTAGGGTTAGATTGATATCAAGCACAAAGACACACTCTAAACATGATATCAGGGCTAGATGCGGTAAGGTAAAGGAGAGAGCCGATCATTGAGCGAAATTGAGTTTTGGATATATCGGTTTACCCTTTTTCATCCGCATCTAGAAGGCCATTTGTGGGCATGGGTGTGTTAGTCCCCTTTAAGTCTTCCATGTCAAACCTCTTAAGTAGATTGCGAGTGTATTTCTCTTGATAGATGAAAGTCCGTTCCTTAATTTGCTTAACTTGTAAACCAATAAACATATGGATCTCACCTATCATAGACATCTCAAACTCCTTTTTCATTAATGTGCAAAATTCATCATTATATATCTCATTTTTGGATCCATAGATGCTATCATCAATGTAAATCTGGCACACACAAAGAGATCATTACCAACATGCTTAGTAAAGAGGGTGTTATCAATGCCACCTATTTTGTAGCCTTTTGTTGGTGAGATGATCCCATAGGTGTTCATACCATGCCCTAGGTGCTTGCTTGAGCCTGTAGAGTGCCTTCTTCAACTTGTAGACATGCATGATCGGGATGCTTGGAGTCCTCGAAGCTAGGCGGTTGCTCTACAAAAACTTCCTCATCGATTAGTCTATTTAGGAATGCATTTTTTAACTCCCAATGGTGAAGTTTGAAATCAAAATGAGAGAAGTAAGCAAGAAGTGTTCTTACAGCCTCAAACCGGGTAAAAGGTCTCATCAAAATCAACATCTTAGGAATAACTTCAGGGTATACAATCATATATTATTAAATCACTGCAAGTTGTAACGGCTGTATAGAGCAGCTATATTTAATTGAGAAAAGTCCTTTTTGCCTCCCTCAACTATTAGGGGTAGCGCAATTTACACCTCGAACTACAAAACGGGTAACCAGTACCTTCAACTCATCACCTCGGTGCAATTCACCTCCCTGGGTGGTTTTGAGAGCGGTATTGTCCTATGTGGCACAGTGGGTCCCACATGTCATATGACACGTCATTTTTTCTTTTTCTTTTTTTATCTCTCTTCTTCTCTTTCTCCCCGATGGCACGCCGCCTTTCTTCCCCCGCGCACCGCCGCCCCTCCCCGGCTCGCGACGCCGCCCCTCCCCGCTCCGCCTCCACCGCTGTCTCTCCCCGCGCTGCCTCTCCCCACAATTCAATCAGCTGAGGAAAGATAGACTCAGAACTCAAGAACTCATCCTCGCCGCCTCCGGCCGGCAGCCCGTAGCAGTCGACGACGACGCTGTTGTCGAATAGGCTACTGATTCGCAAAGAAGATGGATCAGGAATGAGCTTAACTAGGTGACCTTGCTGTGGAAATAGTGAATCAAAGATTGGCTCATTGGATTGGATCAATTTTGTCTGCGCGTGGTGCTTGGTCTAGTGGGCGGGATTGAGGAAGTTGCTCGATCTACGCTCTGGCTGAGGGAGAGGGCAGGCAGGTGGCACCGAGTGATGGAGGAGCTCTTGAAGCATGTCTTCATGGTGGTGCTTGGGGCAGGAACGATGGCGCTCCCTCTCCTGCAGCTGGTGACGGGGTGGGTCTGGAGCAGCCTCCGCGCCGCGCCGCGCCGTTAGACCTACAGCGGGCCGCACTCCATGCCACGCACCCTGATGAGCACATCGGCGAGGTCTGCCTCACCGTCTAGGACGCGCGGGGAGACAGTGGGGTGCTTCGGCCGGAGGTGGGACCTCGAGCTCGTCAGCGAAGGGCGGGAGCCATCGGTGAGTGGCGCGGCGAGGTGATTGGCGACGACGCCGTCACCCACACGTTGTTCAACAAAATGCTTGAGAGGCCGGTGTTCAGCAGAAAGAGGGAAAAAAAAGAAAGGAGAATGAAGAGTGACGTGGCACCTGACATGTGGGACCCACTGCGCCACGTAAGATAAAACCGCTCTAAAAACTGCTTAGGGAGGTGAATTGCACCGAGATGATAAGTTCAGGGTATTGGTTATCCGGTTTTGTAATTGGAGGTATAGATTGCGCTACCCCCAATAGTTGAGGGAGGCAAAAATGACTTTTCTCTATTTAATTTGGAGTAAAGTGCACCAGCGGTCCCTAAACTTGTCAGAGGGTGTCATCTAGGTCCTCAAACTCTTAAAATGCATATTTAGGTCCCAAAACTTGTCAAATTGCATTATCTAGGTCCAAAATACCAAAAATACCCTTATGGATGTTAATGGACTACTAAATCAAAATAATTTTCATACTCTTTCTCTCCCCAATTTACCGTTGTCATTATAATTCACGCTAAAGGACATAATTTAATTACTCTTATGGCTGCTTGATGGGCAACTATTTGAAAATGATTTTTCATACTATTTATTTCTCCAAATTATTGTTTTCATTACAATTCATGTTAAATGACATAATAAGACTGCATGATGAAGTGATAATAGATAAACATCTGACAAATCATGGTTATATGTAGCCAGGTCCGCAACAAGAGGGGTAGTTTCGGAATTTTAGACCTAGTTGACACACAAGTCTAAGGACCCAAATGACACCCCATGACAAGCTTAGGGACCACCCGTGTATTTTACTCATTTGGAGTAAAGTGCACGAGTCTTTACTTTGACTAGCAAGCAACCAATCTTTGGTTTCAGTGAAATACCTACCACCACTGACTGATGAACTGCTAGAACAGAGTATCGGTCCTAGTGCACTATTAAAATGTAAGGAAATTGAAGGTGTGTGGGAACTGAAACACTAACCGGTCCATGCCTGAACCAAGACGGCTGCAGCTCATTCATGGATTCAATATGGCTGCGAGCTGCAAACCAGCAGCTACCATGGCTCCAAACCCTAGGTTGACACAAATCAGTTGGGGAAAATCAGAGGGAGAGATTGTCATTACTGTGCCTCGAGTACCTCAAGACAAACAAGGCTAAGTACCCAAATGAGATAGCTGGGCTGGTCCAGATACGACCGAGTAGCCCAAACATCTAAAAGGAAGGCACAGATTAGTCGGCAAGTCAAAGAATTCATGATACTTTTTATGTAACCCGATGCCTTTGGATATATAAGACACTACCAGGATCAAGAGATTTCCCGAGTGCCCCAGACACTCGGGAAAGGCCGCGAAACACTCGGGAAAACTTTTCCCGAGTGTAGCACTCGGGAACTAGCACTCGGGAAGTAACTACACAGCGAATCCCACCTTTCCCGAGTGTTTTCTATCGAGCACTCGGGAAAGCTTTCCCGAGTGTAAAGCTACCACTCGGGAACGCAGAAAACAAACGGACGGCGACCTGACGGCCGAAGATTTCCCGAGTGTCACAAAAACACTCGGGAAAACCTTTTCCTGAGTGTATGACGAATTACACTCGGTAAAGGTCTTTCCAGAAATAAATTAAACATTTTTAGGAAAAGGAGTTTTCCCGAGTGTAATTAGCACTTACACTCGGGAAAAGTGTTTTTATCAAAAAATTCACATTTTCCGAAAAGCATATTTCCCGAGCGTAATATAGAAAACACTCGGGAAAAGTGTTTTATAAAAAAAATAAACATTTCCTGGAAAATACATTTCCCGAGTGTAAGATATAAAACACTCGGGAAAAGTGTTTTATGAAAAAAAATAAATATTTCCTGGAAAATACATTTCCCGAGTGTCGGATAGAAAACACTCGGGAAAAGTGTTTTATAAAAAAAAATATTTCCTGGAAAATACATTTCCCGAGTGTCAGTGCAATTACACTCGGGAAAACTGTAACCATTTACCGAGTGTCTGTGCACAGACACTCGGGAAATGTATTTTCCAGAAAACATTTTTTTCTGTTTTTCGACAAATCCAGTTGACAAACACATAAGAATTTAATATATACGAGAACATACATCGATTTCACAACCACAACCACATCCAAACCCTCAAATAGTCCACAATTCATTAATTAAGACACATGTAGTCCATAAAGTGTCCATAAGTCCACACACAAACGGTCACAAGTGCACAAATAGTCCATAAACGATTACAAGTCCACAAATAGTCCACATACACTCACAAGCTAGATATATAGTCCACAAAACAGAATTCAAGGATCAAAGGGTGGGGGTGAGGGTCCTGATGGGAAGAGATTGCGAACCGCCGATAAATCCACGTCTGCAAGAGGCGCAGGCCCAGCCCCAGCCCCAGCATTGGACCCCGCTGACCCAGGCATCGGCTGTACAAAGGAAGACATAACATTTGTGATACAACATGTATAGAACAACACTAAGTTTTCTAAGTCTCTAGGTTTTCTATGTCTAGAAGTTTGTCTATGTTTTCTAAGTCTCTAAGTTATGTAAGATGGTCAGTAGACTCACCGGAGAAGAAATAGGAGGACGTACACCCCATGTCGGATGTGGCGGCAGTTGGTGACCCATCGCCATGAACTGAGCTTAAAAGTAAGTGAACATATCCTGCACTTGCGACTGCATCTGCGTATGCACCTCCTGCACTTGCGTCTGCACCCGCTGATCGAAAGTCGCCTCGAGCTGCTCCCGCCTCATCCTCTCTTCCTGAAGCTGGGCCTGCAATATTGAAGTAAATGTTAATCGAGTGCAATACTGAATCAAATGAAAAAAATTGAACGAACAAGGAATGTAACAGTAATAACCTGAAGGGCCTGTGTAGCGGTCGGTCGTTCAACCTATTTCTCATTTGCCCAATATTTCACAAGATACAAGCAATTTATGCAAGCAAGCTATTTTTTCTTTCACTACACATAACAAAAACCGAGTTGCATAAGAAAAAAGAAAAGAAAAAGAAAAAGGAAGAAGAACTAACCTGCAGGAGAAGAGCAGCAACGCCGGCTGCCTGAGGGCCTCGACGATGCTGGGGTCGCGTGGACGCGAGTGGAGGGCCGGGGTCGCCGGGGACTACCGGGTCCGGGGCGGCGCTGGGGTCGTCGGGGGTCGCCGAGGTCGCCGGTGGTCGCCGGGGGTCGCCGGTGGTCGCTGGGACTCGGGTCCGGGCCGGTGTGGGAGGGACGAGCCAGGGAGTGGGAGGGGAGGGGCGCCGAGGCGGAGGAGCGCTGAGGCGGGGCGGAGGGGCGCCGGGGCGCGGAGGCGGCGTGCCGGGGCCGATGGGCGCGGAGGGGGCGTGCGGGGACGATGGGCGGAGGCGGCGTGCCGGGGCGGAGGGGCGGAGGCGGCGGAGGGGCAGAGGAGGCGTGCCGGGGCGCGGCGCGGACGCCCTCGGCGGCGCGGGACCGGGGCGCCGGCGCGGTGGGTCGGCGGCGGGGGGCGTGGCGCGGGGCGCGGCGCGGGACAGGGGCCGGGCGCGGAGGGGGCACGGGAACGGGGCGGGTGTCGCGGGAGGGGGCACGGGAACGGGGCGGACGTCGGCGGCGGGCGGAGGGCGCGGTCCCGGCGGCAAATCGCGGTCGCGGTGAGTGAGAGAGAGAGGAAGCAGTGCGCTCGAGGAAGAAGACAGCCCGCGCCGGGGCAAATTTTGCTAAGTCACCCCACCCCCCCCCCCCCCCCCCCCCCCCCTCTTTCCCGAGTGTTTTGCATCTAGACACTCGGGAAACCCCTAACTTTTCCCGAGTGCCAAGATGCAAAACACTCGGGAAAGGGGGGGGGCTCCGTCAAATTTTTTTTTGTTTCCCGCTCAAATATTTCCCGAGAGTCAGACAAATTCCCGAGTGTAAAACAATAAAGCACTCGGGAAAAATAATTGGTCAGCAACTTAAAAAAAATTAAAAATAACAAACAAATTCGAAAATTCTTCAATATTTTAGAATGCACTCTTTACATGATCTATTGTCCATAAAAAATATGTTTGAAGTCAAATTAAATTTTTGAAAAACACTTCACTCCTAATCTTGATGGTCAACCCAAAAACATATGGCACTTCCTCCCTCATAGTCCGTTTTGTGAACAACGTACGTGACACCTTGCACGAAACCTCGTCTACTATTTATCACAACAACTACATATGATATCGTGACATCCTGACAAATTTCACAATTTTTTGACATTATTTGAATTTTATAGAATTTTAAATCAAATAGGTCACACACTCATTATCATATTTCATGAACAAAATACTTGAAATTTTATTTCATTTTCTGTATACGGCCTTACGATGAACTCACTAACATGAATATCATTTTTTCATTACCTCGGTTCCATTATTCGGACAAGCTGCAGTTGAATTTTGACTTATCATCAAAAAACACAATTAAACAAAATAAATTACTAAATTAAGTAAACGGTTCGCGAAATTTACAAAATTTCAACATGAAGCATATTGAAGTGTAAAAGTAATAGGAAAAACGTTTGGAGGCCAAAATGTGCAAAAAAAAAAAAAACTTTCCCGAGTGTACGAAATTACACTAGGGAAAAGCGCACTTGTCCCGAGTGTATACAAATTACACTCGGGAAAGGTCACACTTTTCCCGAGTGTATAAAAATTACACTCGGGAAAGCCTCCCCGCCGCCGTCAACGTTAACGTCCGGTAAGCGCCGTGGGGCCACTCTAACTTTTCCCGAGTGTCGGCGACAAAAGCACTCGGGAAAACCGAATTTTCCCCGTGTGTAAGACTTTTCCCGAGCGCCTGAAAATTTGACACTCAGGAAAAGTCATTTTTCCCGAGTGCCTATTTTTTCCCGAGTGTTTTTAGTTCGACACTCGGGAAAAAGTGGATTTGCCGAGTGCCCGAGAAATTACACTCGGGAAAGATTTCGACACTCGGGAAAAAACGGATTTCTGGTAGTGAGAGAACCGCTCAAGTTGCATCCATTTTTGAGCTAGCCGGTTGTTCATAAAAGGGACACCACGCAAAAGCTCAACCAAAATAAGCACAACTTTAATATTCTCCCGACATGCTTCTCAAGCAATGTCTAAGACCACAAGCACGTCGGTGCTATAACATAAGCGTTCATCACTAATGAATGTACAAATACATTTCAATTTCATTTACATGTTCCTAGATGAAGTACTCTAATTCTGAAAAGATCCCACAAAAAACACATCTAATGCATAGTACACCACTAGAAGACGTAGGGTTGTTATCTTCATAGAAGTCTAAACCTATATCTTGTGTTCATTATCGTATTTTTTTATTCCTTCTCCTTAGTTAGAATCTATCTCTCAGAGCTAAAAATCTTGACAGTGATGTGTCAGATAGAGGGTGCATGGGAATCATCCGTCGGCAGGTTGGCTATCAACATCTATACATCAACTTCGCCCGGAGAGACAGGATGTCGTCTTTGCCAGGGTCGATTTAGTCCAGGAGCTGTTCATCAGGCAGACCCAGCCGGCACCCCGCTTCCAGTCAACCAGTCAACGACGTCTCGGCGTGTTGTTGTCCTGTCAAGACAATAGTTGCGGCGTATCTACCGGAAGAGCGGAATTCGTCATGAATCATCGTCAACATTCTTTTTTGAAGTCTCTCATACGGGGTACAGCTGTAGCATCTGGTCTCAAGATTAACTTCAACAAAAGTGAAGTGCTAATCATTGGAGGAGACAACAACATTGCTGAAACCTATGCAAATTTATTTAACTGCCAAGTTGGGCAATTTCCTTTACAGTACCTTGGAGTGCCAGTTGCTGCTTCCAGGTTACATGTAATAGATTGGCAAAAAATGGAGGACAAATCCTACAAAAAACTTGACATCTGGCAGGCCAAAACAATGTCAATTACTGCTAGGACCATCCTGATAAACTCTAGTCTCACAAATACTCCTATCTATCACATGTCAATGTATCTACTACCTAAAACAATAATAAAAAGATTGGAAAAGGCCATGAGAAAATTTCTATGGCAAGGTGGTAGCTCCAAAAGGAAGTACCATTTGGTTAAATGGTCAAAGGTTGCTAAATCCAAAAAAAAGGGTGGTTTAGGGATAAAAAACATCAGGAAATTGAACCTGAGTTTACTTTGCAAGTGGTGGTGGAGGATAGAAAATGAGCAGGGCTTATGGCAAGATTTAGTGAGAGCCAAATATTTACATAACAAACCTATTGGGTCTGTGAAACACAGGCTGAATGACTCACCTATTTGGACTGA
Source organism: Eragrostis curvula (assembly GCA_007726485.1). Taxonomy (NCBI): domain Eukaryota; kingdom Viridiplantae; phylum Streptophyta; class Magnoliopsida; order Poales; family Poaceae; genus Eragrostis; species Eragrostis curvula. Next base: position 9,321,231 of record CM017443.1, read on the forward strand.
CTTGTTAAAAGTCAGAGAAATATATATGAGTGGCAGGAGGATGGTGGTGGGGAATGGCAAAAGAACAAGACTTTGGAAGGATAGATGGTTAGGCAATGAAACATTGCAAACCAATTCCCCTTGCTGTTTGAATTCTGTGAAAACCAAGACATGACTGTTGCTGGCTGTGCTAGCAATGGATGGGTGATTCCTTTTAGAATTAACCTTCCAGTGGTGTTACATGGCCAATGGTATGAATTAGCATCAACTCTGAATGAGCAAATCTTAACAGAAGTAGATGATAAAGCTTTCTGGTTGTGGACTGCCAATGGCAAGTTCAAAGTGAAATCAGTATATGACCACCGGACAAGGAATGATTCTGGAGAATCATACAAACATATCTGGAAAGCAAAGCTTCCCCAGAAAGTAAAAAATTTTATGTGGCTCATCGAAAATAATGCAATACTTACAAAGGATAACATGGTGAAAAAAAAGTGGCAAGACGACCCTACTTGTCATTTCTGCTCACAAACAGAAACTATGAATCACCTTCTTTTCGAATGCTGTGTGGCCAAAGTGATATGGGGTGTGATAGCAATGTGCTTCAACACCCAGACTAGGCCTGCTAACCTAACCCAGTACTGGCAGTGGATCAAAGTGGTCTTGCCAGATGGGGGCAGTGTGTTTACTGAAGGTCTAGCAGCAGTTTGCTGGGCGATTTGGAAGGCGCGAAATAGAGCTTGTTTTGATAAGATTGTTATTAAGCACCCTTGTGAGATTATTTTCCATATGTGCGTTTTTCTATAATATTGGGCAGGTTTATACTCGGCAGAGATGGGCGAGGTGATAAGGGCTGGGGCTGCGACGATGCTGCGAACGGCAATCGGGATCCTCAACGGGCAGGGGAGGTGCGTGATCATCAGGCCAATCATGGACAGCAATGAAGCTACAGGCAGCGGCAGCACCAACAACAGCAACGACAATGAAGCCTGAAGCGCTCAGCTGTGCGAGTTTCAAATCATGTTCAAATGCTGAAGAGTATCTCAGGCAGTTAGCTTTCTAGTTGCTAAAAACTGTAATAGATGGTAGCTTCTGTTACTTTACGACTGAAACGATCGTGGCTGTCTCCTCCCCCCAATCGATTATTTCAGAATCTGGTAACCGATTGGGGGTAGGGCACCTTTTCTTTTTTCGTAATCTACTGCTAGCAACTTGTAAACTTTTTGACCTCCGTCTTCGGGTGGAGCTGGGTTTAATCTCGTTTCGAAAAAAAAACATTTAAGTTACTTTGGACAGATGGACATGCATGAATGATGATATATGCTATTTGCGCATGTGCTGTTGTTTTCTCATTTTAAAATGCTACTAAAAAATGTGTTTTCATCGTTAGCTCGTTGAGCCATAATAAGCTAGCTCGTGAGCATATAGAGCCGAGCCGAACTACGATTTTTGCTCGTTTACCTTAATGAGCCGAGTCGAGCTAGCTCGATATTCTAACGAGTTAGAGTGAGTTGAGCCGAGCCGAGCCGAGCCGGCTCGACAGCCAGCCCTACTCGGCTGCTGCTGCGAGCCAGGATCTGACCTGGCGGCTTCAGCTGATCCTGCCAGCTGACCTGGCGGCTGAACCACAGGCGGGGTCTGCTGCAAGGCAGGATCAAGGACTCCTGGCAGCTGACCAGGCGGGAGAACCACGTGGGGCTGCTGCTGCAATCCAGGATCAGGGCTTCCTTGCAGCTGAAAAGGCTGCAAGAATCAGTCGGAGAAGTAAGAGCAAGAACAATAAGGTTGGCTTGAAGCCAAACTAACACAGCATCACACAAGCGGCGGCACCCATGCTGTTCAATAAGCTTGACTCCAAACAGCCTCGTTAAATTATTTTTTATCTGCACTGGGCCCACTCGCAAATGAACCAAAACTTCCCCACAGTCCTGTCCACACAGCCGCACCTTGCTCGCCGCACCTTGCTCGCGGCGGCCGCAACAGGAAGGCGAAGCCACTCGACGACCTGGGACAGCAAGAGAAGAGAAGGCCGCGCCCATGCTGGATGGTCTTGACGCACTGGAGCTACGGCAACGGCATGGCCATGACCATTTAGACGCGGCATGGCGCGGAGCGAGGCCGCGGAGGCGAGGCATGGAGCTCGAGCTCGTGCGCCGCCCTCCGGCGATGGCCTCGCAATCGAGGCGCGTCACTCAAGCTCGCCGTCATCGGCCCCATGCTGCTCAAGCTCACCACGCCGCAGCTCCGCCTCCACGAAGCTCGCCTCGGCGCCTCACCACGCCGCACGCTGCTCAAGCTCACCACGCCGCAGCGCTGGCGCGGGGTGTACGACCTCATCGCCGTCGGCGCACGCCCGAACCTGCTCGCCACGCGCGCTCGCCCTTACTCCTGACGCGAGGTCGCCGCGCCGCAGCTCCGCGAGTTGGCCTCGAGGTCGTCGCCGTCCGTCGCCTCGAACACCCGCCATCCTCGGGGCGTCGGGGAGTTTCCCCGCCCTGCCATGGCCGCCAGCGAGAGAAGGTCGTGCGCGGCGCGACGTTGAAGGGCGTAGACGTACTGAGCAACGGGCAGAGAAGGACGAAGAGAGAGAGGGGTGAGGCAAGGCGGGTCCCACGAACCGCGTTGGAGCTCGTGTCGCGCTCGGCGCCCGCAGTCGCGCCGAGTGAGGAATCTTTCCCGATTATCTCTCCTCCACGTCGGCCTGTTAGGTAATTTGTCCGGCTACAAGCCGGTTATTGGGCTTGCTCTAAAGGCTTCAAATCTAAAGCATTTCCGGATAGGAGTACAACAACGAATCCCTTACCTGCTGCTCTCCCAGGCTCAAATGTTGTTGCGATCTCAGAGTGGTGGACACTCGTTGAAGATCTCCAAAAATCTGATTCAATTGGCAACGAAGGTGGACAGGGAGATCTGGAGATCCTAAAACTTGAATGCCGGCCAACAATATCTCATCAAGCTTCATAGCCTGCAAAATGTCCAAAACACAGTTGAATACACTGCACTCCAGTAAAAACAATGCTCACATTCATGTTTGATCAAACTTACAACAGTGCCCGGGATGATTGTCGGGTCAGCTGCTGTAGGTGCCACTCTGGACGTGTTAGAATGATGCTGAGTGGAGAACTGGGAGAACTGAGGAGGTCCTGCTTGCAGCGGCATAGGCACAATATGAGTAAATTATAACATCAACAGATGAAAATTGCATGACCCACTCATAAGAGAACGAAGTTACCTTGCTGAATTGGTTCTTGTAATGCTTGCATTGGTGTTGAGGTGGGAGTATGAGATGCATCTATAAAACAAATAGGTTGTCACCACGCAAGAACCAACACAATACTATGCACTCATATAATTTTACTTGTAGAAGGATAGCACGAAGTACTTACCTAGCTGAGCTAAGCCCTGAGGCTGCGGCGGCATCATATCTCTTACTTGATGTGATAGTGATGGTGAAGCAAGATCAGGAGAGACTATATAAAAACATAGAATTATTAGCACGCAAACCTGCAAAATCTAATGCCCCATATAGTTTATTTTGGAATTAATTACCATCCTCGGAATTCAAGATTTTTGCTACTCGCTTCGTAACAGAAGGAGTAATTCTTGGGCAAGGCGCAAACCGCAAACCGCATCCTTTTGTTGTTCTTCTTACTGATGTAAAATCCTTGAAGATGATAGCCAAGTTTAGTAATATTTGGTTTCCCTGGGAATAATTTATCACACCCAAGGCAGTGAAAAGAACCATCTGGGTTTGACCTTGCAAACTGATAGAGACCAGTATCGTTCAAACGTTTCCGTTGATTAACAACTAATCTGCAACATGTTTGGTGAAACGTAGAATTAAAAAAAAAGGAAAAACATCCAAAATGATATTGCTTGCCCCCCCCCCCCCCCCCCCCACCCCACCACCACCACAAAAAAAAAATACATAAGGATTGCTCGGAAATATTGTAAAGTTACACCCATATTATTTGGAGACAAATATTGGATCTATTTTATTAATGTATATACAGTTTCTGAAAACAAACTACTCAAAACAAGAAAAGAACAATTGTTACCCGTTTGATCTAGGGAAGTGAAGCCTGATGTAATTATCTACTGATCTGATGACATCTCTATTCGCTGCAATATCATGAAGACTTTGAAAGGAAGTTCCATCTGATCTGATTTTGACAGGAAAAAAAAAACAAAGAAAGTTAACTACGGGTGAAATAAAATATGAATCATAGAACTAAGTACTTAAGAATCATGCAAATTCCAATCTCTTACTTACATTATTTTGATTGCGCCTTGAATTCTCTGTACATCCGACCCCAAGTTTTTTGGAACATACTCTCCAGGAGAACATTGTAGAAAAGGTCTTAAATTCGAATCAAAGTAACTTTGAGCTTTCTTTACTTCTCCCTTCTCCAGTAAATGAAGCACCCACTCTTTATGTGGGTACACGAATAATCCAGGGTGGGAAGACGGTGATTGGTCCATGGACGTCAAGAAACTGGCAAGATGTTTAACCAGGGCACTACATTTGCCAATTCTAAAAATATGCTCAGCCCTTGATACATCAAAATTTATCACCCTGCATTTTTAAGCAGTAATTATAAGAAGACTATCCCTGTATAGTATGATAAACGATTTTGAGGAATCATATTCATGTGCCAATATGAGGAAGGATTATGATAATGCCTGCTATCCTAGCTGGTACATGAGACGATCAAGACATGCCCCCACACAATGCAAAGAAGAACTAGGGGACTGCATGCCCTATCCAGTGCATGCAAATTCCACATTGTAGATTTTGTGTATTGTTAATCATACAATTATCTATAAACTATGATAAGTGATATTATTGCTAGAAAAAGTCAGTTGTGAACTCCATTATCTGAAGTAGAGTTTCATGATGATGAATGGACAGGAAAGAACACATGGACCATCAGTTTTTTTTTTTTTTTTTTTTTTTTGGCGAATGGACATGGACCATCAGTTAAACAATACATAAATCAAAATCCTTACTGATTCGATCTAGAAGCTGCAGGAGTCGCACGCTGGAGGGGAAATCAACCATAAGAGGTCGTGCATCAGGCATGAGAGATCGCACCCCAGCAGGGGGCATATTTTGTCCATTTACTGTTTCAGTGAGGGCCTTAGAACTGCACACAAGATTCAGAATAGGTTAGTATAAACAAAACATAAATCTGGACAAAATCAATTATGATTTACAGAGCATACCAATTCCAGCCTTCAGGAATTTCTTCTGCCAAATTCCGGTTCTCATCAGGACAGAATTGCGACAGTAATTGCTCAAGGCAGTCGTCTTCATATTCAATTGTCCAACGTTTCTTGTCTTCCATGAAATTAGTCACCAATCTTGAAGTTGTGATATACACGTGAATAGTATCGAACAAATTAGACTATGCAATGTGAAAGAGAAATGAATAAGACAGGTATGACTGTCTTTTAGAACTCACTCACAAGAACTCCAATCGATTCTGAATAAAGCCAAAGATCAAGGTCTACTCAAGTTACCAATTCAAACAGGGGCTCAGATTTCCCAATTGTTCAATATGCAGATGACACTCTACTATTAATGGAGGCTTGTCCTAGACAGTTGATAGCTCTCAAAGCTCTGTTAAACACATTTGCAGATGCCACTGGACTAAAAGTGAATTACAACAAATCTCTACTGATACCCATCAACTTGGATGAAGAGAGAAGTGAGATCATGGCCAGAACTTTCAATTGTCAGCAAGGGCAAATGCCATTCACATACCTAGGTCTGCCCCTGGAAACAACAAAACCCTCAGTACAAGAATTCATGCCGATAGCACAACAGATTGAGAGAAGATTAATATGCTGCTCACAATTTTTGACAATGGCTGGCAAGATTGAAATGGCAAATTCTGTCCTAACATCAATGACCACTTACATAATGTGCTCCATGAAGGTACCAATCACAATTGTCAATCTAATCGATGTATACAGAAGACACCTCATTTGGAGAGGATCAGATATCAATGCAAAGAAGCCTCCACTTGCTGCATGGAACTTAGTCACATTGCCAAAAGAACAAGGGGGTCTAGGGGTCAAAAAATTAAGAACGCAGAATGATGCACTTCTCATGAAAAGCCTGCACAAATTCTTCAACCAGCTTAACTTACCTTGGGTCAAACTTATTTGGGATAACTATTACCGAGAAGGAAAATTACCAGGAGTGCAGAAGAGAGGTTCTTTTTGGTGGAGAGACATTGTCAAGCTGCTGGATTTATACAAAGGAATGGCCACACCAGTCATCAAAAATGGAAAAACGATCCTCTTCTGGGAGGATGGTTGGTACACCCTGCCAATGAAGATACAATTTCCAGAACTGTTCTCCTTTGCCAAGAGTCCCAACATATCATTGAATAATTTCCTTAATGAGAATCATGCAGAGTCACTTTTTCACCTCCCATTGACTGTACAAGCATATGAACAATTAAATGAGCTGCTACACATCACTGGACAAATACAACTGCAATGAGAATGATTCCTGGATTTACATGTGGGGCAGTGACCAATTCTCGGCAGCAAAAGCATACAAATTATTGAGAGGAGCAATGGCAACACACCCTGCTTACAAATGGCTATAGAAGAGTAACTGCCAACCAAAGCATAAAGTATTCTTTTGGCTACTACTAAGGGACGGGCTTAATGTGAGGGGATTACTAAGAAGGAAAAATATGCACTTGGACGATTACACTTGTGGACTATGTATCTGGCAAAAGGAGGAAACATTGAGACATCTCTTTGTCAAATGTAACTTTGCAAAAGCATGCTGGCAGTCCATTGGCATCAATATACCGCAGCATCTTAGAGTGAAACATGTAATCAAATGGTTGAAGAGAAGAATTGTACTACCATTCTACATGGATATCATCATCATGATGAGCTGGTGCATTTGGACTACAAGGAATGGGTGGATTTTCAACAACATTGATCCAACAGTCCAGACTTGCAAACGTCTCTTCATCAAAGAAATGAAGCTAGTTCAGATTAGAGCAAAACGGAAACATCAAGAGAGATTAGAACAATGGATAGATTCTTGGAATGATACCTAGCTGAGAAGCTTTTGTTTCATAGATTTTTTTTGCTTCTTTATTTGTTTAAACTCATCTGTACTTTTTTTTATATCTTTTAATATATAATCTGTAGGGGCTTGCCCCTCCAGTTCCATCAAAAAAAAAAAAAAACTCACTCACAAGAACAAAATCACAACAGTGGCTAATGTTGCTTATCCAAGAAAGGATAAGTTTTTTTTTCATTATCTATTAACTATGAAGTACATGGACTACAAATTATCTATAACAAAAGTCAGCTATGAACTCCATTATCTGGAGTGGACTTTAATGAATTACGAGACAAAGACCATATATCTGAACAAACAATAAGACAGAAGGAAATAGCTTACTGATGTGTTGAAGCATCCATGCTGGTAGAAGCTTGGGCCGCATCCGCCGTTTGCTCAGACAGCTCATCGAAACTGAACAAAAGTTCATAATAGGTTAGTGTGGATAAAACAAAAACCTGGACAAAATCGTTTATGAATTATAGATCATACCAGTTGCAGTTCTGTGGAAAATTTGTCACCAGGATTTGTTGAATTTCAACTGTTAGGGCCTCTTGGTGTTCGTTTTCGCTTCCCCATCCAACACTGTCATTATCCCTTGCAAAATCATAAAACAATACCATTACAATCAGATTTTGCACTTTGATGAAATATGTAGCTAAATATTTCCACATTATATATTTATTTGCACTTACTGTCCATCAAGAATTCCTCTGATTCTATCTATTTCAGGAGCCAGCATATGACTTCCTTCAATGTTGCGTAGTGGTTCCAGAAATTGCTCAAACATTTCCCGTGCAATTCCTAGCTGACCTTGGCTAATTAAAAGCATGATGGTCTCCCTTCGAGGGTAGAAAAATAAAGAGGGGTACATGAATCCTAGGACCTGACCATCATCTACCAGGATACCGCGCTCCTGCAGCACTTGAGTCAACACTTCACGCAAATAACCCTCAAGGTCCACCCATTGTCCAGCGCGTATGAAATCTCTTATTGCTCTCATTTGAAAGGAAGCCCCTTGTCTGCAGGATGAGCAATTAATAAACACGTAGAGACTTTTTTTTGTCGCACATCAGAAGATATTATACCATAACAGTGACATCCGTTGATTAATGAAATTAACGTAGGTGTTGCTGACGTACAAAATTAAATTTCAAACATGTAACTATCACTCTAACAGTTTTTTTGTCCCAATCAAGTAACAGATCATTTAGGTTTTAATCCAAATACATAATGCAGGACAATATGTTGAAGAAGCTCTCTGCTCCCTACGCACGTTCGCTCCTGGAAGCGTGCGTAGAACTCGGCTATCCAGCAGAAAAAAGCTCTGAATCGGCTATCTAATTAACCAAGACCTCATTGAATTTGTACAGCCGTGCATCACAACTTGCTTAAAGGTCATTGCCAAAATACTCTCTGAACCAGGTTCGTTTTCAGATAAAGAAACAAAAGCAATCTCCTATTTTATCTTAATGACCTTATCATTGACATTCCAAAATCTACAGGATTTGCCAAAGTGTCTCATGATCCAGCGGAAAGATGATAAGTCAAATTCAAGACCGTAGTAAAATTCCAGAAAAAACAAACGACAATTTCACGTACACTAACGAATTAGTAGGCTCCTCAAACGAACCATTCTGTTCCTCAAACGACAATTTCACGCACCATACGCAAATTATAGTTTCCATGAGGGGAGAAGGGACTCACAACGAAACATTCGGACGAGGATCAGGAAACCCAAATGTTTGCTGCTGGGTGTGTTCATCCACGCCAGGCCTGTTACATAAAAAAATAAATAAATAAATTGCAACGGTATTCATGTCGCACGTGAAGCAGGCCAGCTTAGGTTGAAGCCGTGGTGGAATAGGCGGAGTAACCTGTAACCACATACACCAACGCGGCGGCGGCAGGCTGAAGTGGAGCGGGAGGACCGTGGACCGTGGAGGAGAAAGCTGGAGGTGGTGGTGCTATTGGGGAGGGCGCGTACCCGGTGATGGAGGGGGGTGGAGGCGGTGGTGGTGGCAAGGACTCGTGAACGGTCGAGGGTGGTGGAGGCGGTGGTGGTGGCGGTGGTGGGGAGGGATCGTGAACGGTGATGGAGGGGGGCGGAGAAGGAGCGCGCATGGTGAGAGACAGTGGTTGATTGGTATGCCGCGGCGCGACGGCCGTAGAGGAGGCAGAAGTCGTAGGACGCGGCGACATGAAGCAAGCAGGTGGCGGTGGGTGGCTCTGCGCGAGAGCGGCATCCGAGAAGGAGGCAGAAGGCTGTAGTGCAGATGGACCGAGAATCGGCGGCGGTGGTGGCGGCGGTACATGGTGCTGCGGCGGCGGCGGCGGCCGTGGTGGCCCCCCCCCCCCCCCCCCCCCCTCCATGTTCCTGTGCTTGTGCTCTCTGGTGGAGGGAGGCAGCAAGGAATGAGAAGGCGGTGAAAGGGGGAAAGGAGGATGCCGCAATAAAGCCGAAGGTCAAATCAAATGGAAATGAGTCGTATGCCTGCGCATTAATTCACCTGGAGAAAAAAAGAAAAAGCTTTCTTCGTGGATGCGGAGTAGTACTTCTCCTACACCTAGGTAAAGGTTGCAAGTTTCTTTACAATCCATTTCAAATTTTATCGGAATATGTCGTACACGGGTGTGGCCGGCCAGCCTGTGATCCCTTCTCACTCCAATTTCAGCGGACAGTGGCTTTATAAATCGATCTGCAATACCTTCGTGGATACGTTTTTACCTTTTTATTTTTTGACGTGAATACGTGTTTACCTTGTCCGTTATGGTGTCAATACGTCGAGCTCCTGTGTCAGTTTGATCAAGATGCATGGGAAGGGAGAGGGAGGGGGAGAGAGAGAGAAAGACGTGTTGTATCTTACTTTTGTCAGGGCATGTGCGATGCTACTCGCTGTGATCGGTCGAGCACCCCAGGTTTGGCGTGGCCGTGGCTGTGCATCAGAGGTCTGGTGGTGGCCTCTAAATTTGACGCGTGAGCCTTCACGCCACATTTGTTTTTCGGTGCGGCCCTGACCAAAGGGAACAAATAGTTAATGAAACTAAAACCTCTGGCTTCTTTATCCCGGCCCTTTGTGTGAGAGACATCTACCACCACTCACAAGTAGTACAGGCTGGGCTAGCACGCACGCACTCTCTCTCGCGCGCGTCTGACATCCGGCCGGCAGCGGGACTTGCAAGTGCATTGGAAAGATGCACTAGTATATTAGTAGTAGTGTTCACTGGCGGAACCTGCTTATGTACGTGTATGAATGTACGTACTAATGCAAGTAGTATAACATGAAGTAACACTAAAGAAAGCAGACCATAACATTAAATAACCACATGCGATAACAATCGCGGGTATCAGCATCACATAACAGCAACAGATATAGTAACCACGCGTGTGAAAGAACAGGCATATACAGATAGGCGTAGTTAGCAATCGTCGCAGAAAGCTGACGTAGTAAAACTTAGTGTGTAAACACGTATACCATTGATATACACACCACCGCATATATTTTGTACATTAACTTTCAGTACGGTGGAATGTAAGGGAAGGACCGTTGGACACAAAAATGCACTTCGCACATAGGCTTCCAGTTCTACAAAAACACTGCACGATCAAAGGCCTAGACCTGGAAGCACAAAAGCAGGGTAGTGCATCGCCCTTGTTATCGCAAAGCTGGAGGAAGCAGGAGGGGGGCTGATGCGTCCTCGCTATCGTCCAAATCCAACCCAGCAGCCTTTGCCAGTTGCACCCTCCTGCTCCCTCGTCTGCCGGTGCCACGATTTGCACGGAAAGGGAAACCCGGGGCTGCCTGCCGTTCGGATTGACCGTGCGACGACGCTACCGAAATAGGTAATCCAGAGACGTTCCGAACCCAAAACTGCGTGCCGCTGCGGCAGTTTGGCTGCATCGTGCAGCTCTTAGTCGCGTAGCAGATAAGTGGTCGTCGCCGTGGAGAGAACGTGCACCGCCGTCCCAGATCGGCACGGCTGGTCGTCGCGCTTGGGGGCGGTCGCCGGCGAGCGCGCGTTATCCGTTGCGCGGTGATACGACATCAAACGCGGCAGCAGGGCGCATGCATGAACCTGCATGAACCACCCGGATTCCACCTTTCCTTGCTTCTTTCGTGTATTTATAGCCACAAAATTGTACGTCGTGCCACTAAATTAATACAAAATTGTACTACTCGTACGACTCGATTTATACAAAGAGAATACCATTGCTCCACAGTACCCTCGCGCTGCAGTTCCTTCTGTTTGAAGAACAGGCCAGAACAGAAATCATCTGTTGTTCCCGTGCTCCACCATATAAACACCCGAACTTGTTGGATGCTTTTGTGCGCCAATGCTGAGGCCAGGTCCAGCTCTGTGATGGAGCATTCGCCAACGACAAGGTTGACAAGGCAACTGGATCGGGGTCGAATCCCCTCCGACCTATTCAACTCCATTCGACTTTTTTTTTTTTTTAATTTGGTAGAACTCGATCAAGATAAATGATTGGCAAAATCTGAACTGTTTCCATACAACCAAACAAAATCTGAATTATATAAAACCGGACATATATTCGATTCATGTGACTGCATTGTTCTGTAAAAAAGTGTATATTGTTCTGAATGATGTCATCATATTACAACTTACAGATTCAACATAAAATAGTACTATCTTCAAGCTACTAGCCTCTTGCATCTAGCATTCCAGAATAAAATCCTATTCACATTGCACTCCCTTGACGACCAAATGTTACACCTAGAATTCGAGAATAAAATCCTGTTTACATTGGACTCCCTTGTCAAGTATAGATGCTTCCGCGAAAGTGCCTGTAGTCTAGTGGTTACAAGAGCCTCTTGAGGTCTTGGGTTCGACTCCTGGCGGGAGCGGATTTTTAGGATTTAACAACGCTGTGTGCTTTTGGCGGTAGATGACGTGGCCGGCGACAACGAGGCGTCAGTGGTGACTTCGTCAATCTAGAGGATTTGCTGGCTCAGTCTTCGAAGATGCTCATAAGGGTAGGATTTACGTATGTGCGTTCATAGGGGTGAGTGTGTATGCATTGTGAGTGTCTGAGTTATACTGTGTGATAAAAAAAAAAGTATAGATGCTTCCATTCCCAGTTCACTCAGCGCTAGTAGAACAATTGTTTTCATCCTGTAATGAATTGAACATGTAAGCTATAAATCTTAGGTCAAATAATAGCATTGGCTGTAACCGAAGCTCAAGCCACAGAATGTGAAGCAATAAAAAATATAACTGACCGTTTCCCAAAAAAAAAAAATTATAACTGACTGGCTATGACTGCAAGAAGTTAGGAGTATAACATACAACTGACTGCAGAAATTGCTAAACTATAACTCACCATGAACTCTATTGTGCATACTTGTAACAAAGCGGAAACAAATATTTTGCACGCAGAGATGCTACATCTCCCTAAAAAATTGACTTGGAGTTTTTAAATAGATGGATGGAACATAAGTTCAATCACCAAAATAGTGAAGCAACAATAACTACTTACATTTGAGAAAGGATTAACACTAGTTTCATTATAATTTTGCATGAAATGATGGTCCAAAATGCTGCAATCGAATCTAAACATAAAAGACAGTAACTTAGTGAGAATAACAAAAATGTAGAAAATATTAATAATATAAGCTTGAAAAATAACACCGGAATTGTGATGGCGGTGCAGAAAAGTAAGTTACCGATGAAGCCATGCTCTAGAAAAATTGTTTGCATTCAGTGACTGATGAGGCCATGAATAAAGATCAGACACCTTACCAATGCCCTGAAATAATAATAAAAAAATAATACTACAATATTACATATTACAACTATAATGGAAACTGGAAAACATACATTTTCCTGTGAAGAAGATGGAGCATATAATCTGGTCAACTTCTCCGTGTCTTCAAGTGAAATTGAATGAGGCTCTCCTAATGAATACGAATCCTTAAAAAAGTGTGCAGCAAAGGTGTTTTTAACTGCAAAATATTAAACTTGTGAGAACAATAATGAATAACTTAATACCTTAGAAAAGGGAGAACAGATCTAGTCTGCATCCTTCCAAATTTTGAATGTGAATCAGAATCAATATACGCCAAAGCCTGAAAAGTTCATGAGGACAAAACACTACTCTTATGCGTATAGCTACCAATCTGGCGCCTTTGGTAGTACTCTTTGTTTGTGTTATGGGAGGGTCCTTGTAAATTGTTGTGCTGCTTACCGACTCATGTTGATCAAAATTTCCAAGCCATCCATGACCTTTTTACTCTTTGATGCATCTTTGCAGAAATATGCACAAATACTAGTACTTCTTGTCATCATCATGGCATATGTTATTGCAATTTGTTTACTATCACCTCCTCTGTTTTGAACACATATTTCCCTTTGTATTTTAAGCTCATCTACCAAAGACCCATGGTAGGAGTGTGTTTGATGTACCTAATAATTCGCTTCATGACACTCATATGTGATTCCTTAGGGTTAGATTGATATCAAGCACAAAGACACACTCTAAACATGATATCAGGGCTAGATGCGGTAAGGTAAAGGAGAGAGCCGATCATTGAGCGAAATTGAGTTTTGGATATATCGGTTTACCCTTTTTCATCCGCATCTAGAAGGCCATTTGTGGGCATGGGTGTGTTAGTCCCCTTTAAGTCTTCCATGTCAAACCTCTTAAGTAGATTGCGAGTGTATTTCTCTTGATAGATGAAAGTCCGTTCCTTAATTTGCTTAACTTGTAAACCAATAAACATATGGATCTCACCTATCATAGACATCTCAAACTCCTTTTTCATTAATGTGCAAAATTCATCATTATATATCTCATTTTTGGATCCATAGATGCTATCATCAATGTAAATCTGGCACACACAAAGAGATCATTACCAACATGCTTAGTAAAGAGGGTGTTATCAATGCCACCTATTTTGTAGCCTTTTGTTGGTGAGATGATCCCATAGGTGTTCATACCATGCCCTAGGTGCTTGCTTGAGCCTGTAGAGTGCCTTCTTCAACTTGTAGACATGCATGATCGGGATGCTTGGAGTCCTCGAAGCTAGGCGGTTGCTCTACAAAAACTTCCTCATCGATTAGTCTATTTAGGAATGCATTTTTTAACTCCCAATGGTGAAGTTTGAAATCAAAATGAGAGAAGTAAGCAAGAAGTGTTCTTACAGCCTCAAACCGGGTAAAAGGTCTCATCAAAATCAACATCTTAGGAATAACTTCAGGGTATACAATCATATATTATTAAATCACTGCAAGTTGTAACGGCTGTATAGAGCAGCTATATTTAATTGAGAAAAGTCCTTTTTGCCTCCCTCAACTATTAGGGGTAGCGCAATTTACACCTCGAACTACAAAACGGGTAACCAGTACCTTCAACTCATCACCTCGGTGCAATTCACCTCCCTGGGTGGTTTTGAGAGCGGTATTGTCCTATGTGGCACAGTGGGTCCCACATGTCATATGACACGTCATTTTTTCTTTTTCTTTTTTTATCTCTCTTCTTCTCTTTCTCCCCGATGGCACGCCGCCTTTCTTCCCCCGCGCACCGCCGCCCCTCCCCGGCTCGCGACGCCGCCCCTCCCCGCTCCGCCTCCACCGCTGTCTCTCCCCGCGCTGCCTCTCCCCACAATTCAATCAGCTGAGGAAAGATAGACTCAGAACTCAAGAACTCATCCTCGCCGCCTCCGGCCGGCAGCCCGTAGCAGTCGACGACGACGCTGTTGTCGAATAGGCTACTGATTCGCAAAGAAGATGGATCAGGAATGAGCTTAACTAGGTGACCTTGCTGTGGAAATAGTGAATCAAAGATTGGCTCATTGGATTGGATCAATTTTGTCTGCGCGTGGTGCTTGGTCTAGTGGGCGGGATTGAGGAAGTTGCTCGATCTACGCTCTGGCTGAGGGAGAGGGCAGGCAGGTGGCACCGAGTGATGGAGGAGCTCTTGAAGCATGTCTTCATGGTGGTGCTTGGGGCAGGAACGATGGCGCTCCCTCTCCTGCAGCTGGTGACGGGGTGGGTCTGGAGCAGCCTCCGCGCCGCGCCGCGCCGTTAGACCTACAGCGGGCCGCACTCCATTCCACGCACCCTGATGAGCACATCGGCGAGGTCTGCCTCACCGTCTAGGACGCGCGGGGAGACAGTGGGGTGCTTCGGCCGGAGGTGGGACCTCGAGCTCGTCAGCGAAGGGCGGGAGCCATCGGTGAGTGGCGCGGCGAGGTGATTGGCGACGACGCCGTCACCCACACGTTGTTCAACAAAATGCTTGAGAGGCCGGTGTTCAGCAGAAAGAGGGAAAAAAAAGAAAGGAGAATGAAGAGTGACGTGGCACCTGACATGTGGGACCCACTGCGCCACGTAAGATAAAACCGCTCTAAAAACTGCTTAGGGAGGTGAATTGCACCGAGATGATAAGTTCAGGGTATTGGTTATCCGGTTTTGTAATTGGAGGTATAGATTGCGCTACCCCCAATAGTTGAGGGAGGCAAAAATGACTTTTCTCTATTTAATTTGGAGTAAAGTGCACCAGCGGTCCCTAAACTTGTCAGAGGGTGTCATCTAGGTCCTCAAACTCTTAAAATGCATATTTAGGTCCCAAAACTTGTCAAATTGCATTATCTAGGTCCAAAATACCAAAAATACCCTTATGGATGTTAATGGACTACTAAATCAAAATAATTTTCATACTCTTTCTCTCCCCAATTTACCGTTGTCATTATAATTCACGCTAAAGGACATAATTTAATTACTCTTATGGCTGCTTGATGGGCAACTATTTGAAAATGATTTTTCATACTATTTATTTCTCCAAATTATTGTTTTCATTACAATTCATGTTAAATGACATAATAAGACTGCATGATGAAGTGATAATAGATAAACATCTGACAAATCATGGTTATATGTAGCCAGGTCCGCAACAAGAGGGGTAGTTTCGGAATTTTAGACCTAGTTGACACACAAGTCTAAGGACCCAAATGACACCCCATGACAAGCTTAGGGACCACCCGTGTATTTTACTCATTTGGAGTAAAGTGCACGAGTCTTTACTTTGACTAGCAAGCAACCAATCTTTGGTTTCAGTGAAATACCTACCACCACTGACTGATGAACTGCTAGAACAGAGTATCGGTCCTAGTGCACTATTAAAATGTAAGGAAATTGAAGGTGTGTGGGAACTGAAACACTAACCGGTCCATGCCTGAACCAAGACGGCTGCAGCTCATTCATGGATTCAATATGGCTGCGAGCTGCAAACCAGCAGCTACCATGGCTCCAAACCCTAGGTTGACACAAATCAGTTGGGGAAAATCAGAGGGAGAGATTGTCATTACTGTGCCTCGAGTACCTCAAGACAAACAAGGCTAAGTACCCAAATGAGATAGCTGGGCTGGTCCAGATACGACCGAGTAGCCCAAACATCTAAAAGGAAGGCACAGATTAGTCGGCAAGTCAAAGAATTCATGATACTTTTTATGTAACCCGATGCCTTTGGATATATAAGACACTACCAGGATCAAGAGATTTCCCGAGTGCCCCAGACACTCGGGAAAGGCCGCGAAACACTCGGGAAAACTTTTCCCGAGTGTAGCACTCGGGAACTAGCACTCGGGAAGTAACTACACAGCGAATCCCACCTTTCCCGAGTGTTTTCTATCGAGCACTCGGGAAAGCTTTCCCGAGTGTAAAGCTACCACTCGGGAACGCAGAAAACAAACGGACGGCGACCTGACGGCCGAAGATTTCCCGAGTGTCACAAAAACACTCGGGAAAACCTTTTCCTGAGTGTATGACGAATTACACTCGGTAAAGGTCTTTCCAGAAATAAATTAAACATTTTTAGGAAAAGGAGTTTTCCCGAGTGTAATTAGCACTTACACTCGGGAAAAGTGTTTTTATCAAAAAATTCACATTTTCCGAAAAGCATATTTCCCGAGCGTAATATAGAAAACACTCGGGAAAAGTGTTTTATAAAAAAAATAAACATTTCCTGGAAAATACATTTCCCGAGTGTAAGATATAAAACACTCGGGAAAAGTGTTTTATGAAAAAAAATAAATATTTCCTGGAAAATACATTTCCCGAGTGTCGGATAGAAAACACTCGGGAAAAGTGTTTTATAAAAAAAAAATATTTCCTGGAAAATACATTTCCCGAGTGTCAGTGCAATTACACTCGGGAAAACTGTAACCATTTACCGAGTGTCTGTGCACAGACACTCGGGAAATGTATTTTCCAGAAAACATTTTTTTCTGTTTTTCGACAAATCCAGTTGACAAACACATAAGAATTTAATATATACGAGAACATACATCGATTTCACAACCACAACCACATCCAAACCCTCAAATAGTCCACAATTCATTAATTAAGACACATGTAGTCCATAAAGTGTCCATAAGTCCACACACAAACGGTCACAAGTGCACAAATAGTCCATAAACGATTACAAGTCCACAAATAGTCCACATACACTCACAAGCTAGATATATAGTCCACAAAACAGAATTCAAGGATCAAAGGGTGGGGGTGAGGGTCCTGATGGGAAGAGATTGCGAACCGCCGATAAATCCACGTCTGCAAGAGGCGCAGGCCCAGCCCCAGCCCCAGCATTGGACCCCGCTGACCCAGGCATCGGCTGTACAAAGGAAGACATAACATTTGTGATACAACATGTATAGAACAACACTAAGTTTTCTAAGTCTCTAGGTTTTCTATGTCTAGAAGTTTGTCTATGTTTTCTAAGTCTCTAAGTTATGTAAGATGGTCAGTAGACTCACCGGAGAAGAAATAGGAGGACGTACACCCCATGTCGGATGTGGCGGCAGTTGGTGACCCATCGCCATGAACTGAGCTTAAAAGTAAGTGAACATATCCTGCACTTGCGACTGCATCTGCGTATGCACCTCCTGCACTTGCGTCTGCACCCGCTGATCGAAAGTCGCCTCGAGCTGCTCCCGCCTCATCCTCTCTTCCTGAAGCTGGGCCTGCAATATTGAAGTAAATGTTAATCGAGTGCAATACTGAATCAAATGAAAAAAATTGAACGAACAAGGAATGTAACAGTAATAACCTGAAGGGCCTGTGTAGCGGTCGGTCGTTCAACCTATTTCTCATTTGCCCAATATTTCACAAGATACAAGCAATTTATGCAAGCAAGCTATTTTTTCTTTCACTACACATAACAAAAACCGAGTTGCATAAGAAAAAAGAAAAGAAAAAGAAAAAGGAAGAAGAACTAACCTGCAGGAGAAGAGCAGCAACGCCGGCTGCCTGAGGGCCTCGACGATGCTGGGGTCGCGTGGACGCGAGTGGAGGGCCGGGGTCGCCGGGGACTACCGGGTCCGGGGCGGCGCTGGGGTCGTCGGGGGTCGCCGAGGTCGCCGGTGGTCGCCGGGGGTCGCCGGTGGTCGCTGGGACTCGGGTCCGGGCCGGTGTGGGAGGGACGAGCCAGGGAGTGGGAGGGGAGGGGCGCCGAGGCGGAGGAGCGCTGAGGCGGGGCGGAGGGGCGCCGGGGCGCGGAGGCGGCGTGCCGGGGCCGATGGGCGCGGAGGGGGCGTGCGGGGACGATGGGCGGAGGCGGCGTGCCGGGGCGGAGGGGCGGAGGCGGCGGAGGGGCAGAGGAGGCGTGCCGGGGCGCGGCGCGGACGCCCTCGGCGGCGCGGGACCGGGGCGCCGGCGCGGTGGGTCGGCGGCGGGGGGCGTGGCGCGGGGCGCGGCGCGGGACAGGGGCCGGGCGCGGAGGGGGCACGGGAACGGGGCGGGTGTCGCGGGAGGGGGCACGGGAACGGGGCGGACGTCGGCGGCGGGCGGAGGGCGCGGTCCCGGCGGCAAATCGCGGTCGCGGTGAGTGAGAGAGAGAGGAAGCAGTGCGCTCGAGGAAGAAGACAGCCCGCGCCGGGGCAAATTTTGCTAAGTCACCCCCCCCCCCCCTCTTTCCCGAGTGTTTTGCATCTAGACACTCGGGAAACCCCTAACTTTTCCCGAGTGCCAAGATGCAAAACACTCGGGAAAGGGGGGGGGCTCCGTCAAATTTTTTTTTGTTTCCCGCTCAAATATTTCCCGAGAGTCAGACAAATTCCCGAGTGTAAAACAATAAAGCACTCGGGAAAAATAATTGGTCAGCAACTTAAAAAAAATTAAAAATAACAAACAAATTCGAAAATTCTTCAATATTTTAGAATGCACTCTTTACATGATCTATTGTCCATAAAAAATATGTTTGAAGTCAAATTAAATTTTTGAAAAACACTTCACTCCTAATCTTGATGGTCAACCCAAAAACATATGGCACTTCCTCCCTCATAGTCCGTTTTGTGAACAACGTACGTGACACCTTGCACGAAACCTCGTCTACTATTTATCACAACAACTACATATGATATCGTGACATCCTGACAAATTTCACAATTTTTTGACATTATTTGAATTTTATAGAATTTTAAATCAAATAGGTCACACACTCATTATCATATTTCATGAACAAAATACTTGAAATTTTATTTCATTTTCTGTATACGGCCTTACGATGAACTCACTAACATGAATATCATTTTTTCATTACCTCGGTTCCATTATTCGGACAAGCTGCAGTTGAATTTTGACTTATCATCAAAAAACACAATTAAACAAAATAAATTACTAAATTAAGTAAACGGTTCGCGAAATTTACAAAATTTCAACATGAAGCATATTGAAGTGTAAAAGTAATAGGAAAAACGTTTGGAGGCCAAAATGTGCAAAAAAAAAAAAAACTTTCCCGAGTGTACGAAATTACACTAGGGAAAAGCGCACTTGTCCCGAGTGTATACAAATTACACTCGGGAAAGGTCACACTTTTCCCGAGTGTATAAAAATTACACTCGGGAAAGCCTCCCCGCCGCCGTCAACGTTAACGTCCGGTAAGCGCCGTGGGGCCACTCTAACTTTTCCCGAGTGTCGGCGACAAAAGCACTCGGGAAAACCGAATTTTCCCCGTGTGTAAGACTTTTCCCGAGCGCCTGAAAATTTGACACTCAGGAAAAGTCATTTTTCCCGAGTGCCTATTTTTTCCCGAGTGTTTTTAGTTCGACACTCGGGAAAAAGTGGATTTGCCGAGTGCCCGAGAAATTACACTCGGGAAAGATTTCGACACTCGGGAAAAAACGGATTTCTGGTAGTGAGAGAACCGCTCAAGTTGCATCCATTTTTGAGCTAGCCGGTTGTTCATAAAAGGGACACCACGCAAAAGCTCAACCAAAATAAGCACAACTTTAATATTCTCCCGACATGCTTCTCAAGCAATGTCTAAGACCACAAGCACGTCGGTGCTATAACATAAGCGTTCATCACTAATGAATGTACAAATACATTTCAATTTCATTTACATGTTCCTAGATGAAGTACTCTAATTCTGAAAAGATCCCACAAAAAACACATCTAATGCATAGTACACCACTAGAAGACGTAGGGTTGTTATCTTCATAGAAGTCTAAACCTATATCTTGTGTTCATTATCGTATTTTTTTATTCCTTCTCCTTAGTTAGAATCTATCTCTCAGAGCTAAAAATCTTGACAGTGATGTGTCAGATAGAGGGTGCATGGGAATCATCCGTCGGCAGGTTGGCTATCAACATCTATACATCAACTTCGCCCGGAGAGACAGGATGTCGTCTTTGCCAGGGTCGATTTAGTCCAGGAGCTGTTCATCAGGCAGACCCAGCCGGCACCCCGCTTCCAGTCAACCAGTCAACGACGTCTCGGCGTGTTGTTGTCCTGTCAAGACAATAGTTGCGGCGTATCTACCGGAAGAGCGGAATTCGTCATGAATCATCGTCAACATTCTTTTTTGAAGTCTCTCATACGGGGTACAGCTGTAGCATCTGTTTATGTGTGCATACACTCACTCACTCCACCAACACACACCTACACACCTCACACATACAACCAGACCTACAGCTACACACAACATCAACCATCGCGTCCTTCGAGAGATCATAAAAAACCTTCAGTCTCCAATGTGCGATGAGGGACGTCCCACTCCCTTTATGGCTCCACGCGTGAGAGACATCACGTGCAAATTTATTATGAGACAAAGTCCCGGTGAGAACGTCGCGGTCGATTCCAGGAATCGAACCCACGACCGGGTAGCTGGCCAGCGCCAACCTTTACCACTGAGCCACTGGCTCGTTCTCATCGTCAACACTCTTGTCGTCACACCGGCGTTGCAAGTTACATGCAGGCACGGCTGTCTGCCCGCGTTGCTGTACGATGAACTCGCGAAGTGCAGCAGACTTGGTTATTCGTCATATCTTCGTTCAACCATTTCTTTATGCGATGGAAAAAATATCTTCGTTCAATTTTCAAGTCGATTCAAGCCATTTGCTGCGCATCAAGCTTCAAGACAAGATTTTGTCGTAGCCCTGCTACACGGTGTGCGGTTCCCGATATAAAGGTAAAAGAAAAAGAGTTCGAAGATTTTATTGTCTGTGTGAGAATATCTTCCTCTTAACCAAATACCACGGAGGCGGCTTGCCCCTCGTAGAGTTTTTTTTTTTTCCGGTCGGAGCTACGTGTGCAGGATAAACAACGATCAGGAGTACAGCACGGCAGCAGGGGAGCCGTCACTGCAGCGACTCCTGTGTACATGCCGTGAGGAAGCCAAGCTTTGACAATGCAGACTACCACGCGACCAAAGGCAGGTGGCCATGTTCTGGTGTCAATTGTTTTCTCCAATGTAAACAACTCTGTACTCACAACTCAGCTCAAAATTTGTATCTGATGTAAGCCGGGCCATGGCTTTGGGCCACCATTAATATTAACGGAAATCAGGTGGAGATTCTCTCCCCGTTGACCTTTAAAAAAAAATACTAAAGAAATCAGAATATGTCGGCGACCAAAATCAACGTCGAGGCTAGCATGGACCCTGCTGCCGTGCTGTACTCCTGATCGTGTTTATCCTGCACACGTAACTCCGACCGGGAAAAAAACTCTACGAGCGGCAAGCCACCTCCGTGGTATTTGGTTAAGAGGAAGATATTCTCACACAGACAAAAAAATCTTCGAACTCTTTTTCTTTTACCTTTATATCAGGAACCGCACACCGTGTAAAAAGATATGGGCCTCTTAACCACGTGCTTTGAAAGTTGGGGAGAGACGAGGAATTTGTTTTAGCCAACCATAAATTCGTGTCTATTAAGGAATCGAACCTAGAACCTGAAAGATACCACTTAGAAGTCTTAACTGCTAAGCCAAGACGTCAACTGGACAAATCATAGTCAAGACTATAGATGCATTATGCAATTAAGGAAAAGGTCCATTTTACTCCTTAAACAATCCACTTTACCTGTTTCACCTCCTAAAAAAAATGATAGCTCATTTTATAACCTCAAACAATTCTATTTGGTCATTTTGTATACCAGCCTACAAATGAATTTTGAAGCAAATTTTGCCTGATGCCAACTGGCACAAAAAACTATAGGTGCTGTTTGGTTTGAGCACTGGTAACGCAAACGCAAAGGGATTCATAATACAGGGTAATCAGCGGCGGAATGGGTGATTGCAGCCATTGTTTGGTTCCGTGCTGTAACGGTATCAGCCATGAAAAGCTGCAGAGCCTGAGCAAGCATCTTGTTTCAGGAATCAGGAGATTGACCATCGGCCTGCAGGAGCAGAAGCGGTGCGGGATCGCAGCGGCGTCCTTCACCGCGTTTAGCAGCTCAAAACGCCAGGAAACATCCGCCAAATTGGCATTGACGAAGAAGAGCTCAGCAGGCTGCCCCACAAGACGAACTCCACAACAATGGCGTTCTTGCAAGGTAGCAGGCAGGAAGCCAAATCAGTCCCTAATTCTCCAATTCTCGGCAACTGCGGTGGACACAGCACAACAATTTGCCTCATCGTCGTCAGATCTTTCCATCACAATTCCAATCTCGACTTTGTAGAAGAACCCATATGGGACAAGAGAGAGAGAGAGAGAGAGAGAGAGAGAGAGAGAGAGAGAGAGAGAGAGAGAGAGAGGGGCCCAGCAAAGTCCGATGGGTCTCGCAGGCGAGGAGGCAGGGAGCTCCGCGTGCAGGGGAGCTTGAGGGAGGGAGCCTCTCGCACGTCGGGGGAGGACCGGAGGAGGGACGAAGCGGCTTGCCGCCCACAGGAGGAAGACGACGCGGCCGCCCGTGCGCAGATGGAGACGGATGGGGGGATTCGATTTTGATTACGGTGGAGGATGGGGGATTCGATTTGGAATAGGCTGTAATCCGATTACACGGTAACGCATTACGGGACATCGTCAATCAAACACATGTATCGCTTTCTGATTCCTTCCGTCATCTGATTGCGATACAAAATCACAAACCAAACACTACCTATATTAAAAAACATATGACATATTTGTTTGATACTAGATATATTTACATAGCTCATAGAGGGTTTCATTTTCCTTCAACCCCCATGTTGGAATGTAGGTCCAGTAGAGATGATTAGTTATGGAATTTGTTTCAGCATTGTCGTAAACCATATTTTTAGAATTCCAAAGATTTATTTTGGGATTTTTTGAAGACTTGTAATATATGGAAAATGTCCTAGAAATAGTCTCCGAATCTGTTGGCTCCGAATCTGTTACGATAGATTGGAAGTTTCCTAAATATGCTCCAATCTTAGCTTGTATAGGGTAGGACTGGGCACAAAACCCGAGCCCGAACCCCGAACCCGAAATACCCGGAACCCGAAATTTCGGTGCAATCTTGGGTAGTTATTCTGGAAACCCGAAATTAATTAGGACAGATCGGGTCTTCAGCCCCGGTACCCGAACAGCCCGAACTAGCAGCAGCCCATTAGCATTTTTGCTTTCAGCCCAGCCCAAAGCTTCCTTCAGCCAAACCCTATCAATAAAAAATCAAGCACCAGCCGCCCCTGGCTCACACAGGAGCACGCGCACTCCATCGTCCCCAATTCCCCATCCCTCACCCAAGCGGAGCCCCCGTTCCCCGCTTCGTGACGGCGCACCAGACCCAGCCGGCAGCCGCCCCTTGCTGTCGTCGGCTTCCTAGCAGCAGCAGGCCAGCACATCCATGCAGCGATGGCGGCGGCACAAACTCACCAACTGCCCTGCTCTTCGCTCCCAGGTCGCCCTTGCAGCCCCACGCCGCTCAGCAGGCTTCCCCTGCCGGCAGGCAGCCCCCCACGCCGCCAACCCCCTGTCCGATCCCCTCTTCCTTCCCCCCTTTTCGGGTAGATCGGGGTGCCCCGAACCCGAACCCGAAATACCGGGTACCCGATGTGTCGGGTATCCTTTTTCATCGGGCACGCTTCGGGTGGCAGTTCTAAAACCCCGATATTTCAGTAACCCGAACAACCCGACCCGAAATGTCGGGTAAACCCGAATGCCCAGTCCTAGTATAGGGGGTCACATCTGCCTATAAATGTAAACACTCCTCTCCACGGGAGGGTGGGCTGGCCGGTCGATGACCGAAGACACATAACCATACATCTCGCCTACACGACAATACAAAAACACACTAGACGTATGGTTATTATGCTTCAAGAGGCCCGAACGAATATAAATCGTGTGTCTCTCTTGATTGATTTTCGTATAAGCAAAGCGATCGTACCGATCCAAATATCTGGCGAATACCCCATTCACGACAGAAGCACGCCAAGAAGAGGCGCGTTCCTGAAGAATCCGTCAAGATAATCATGGGAAGCCTCGAGCAAGATCGGCGAGCTGACGCGATGGACAAGCAACGTCATGAACTTCCGGTGTTGCCCACCGAGATTGACATGTCCTGTTCCATTGATCAGGCCGCCACCAAATTAAGACGGCGACAACCTTAGCGAATATGAAGACCCTTTTTGGTAGGCCTTTTTCAGCGGCTTCTCTATCGGCCTTCCTTAATTGTCAATCAAACGAGGTGCTTCTTCAAATGCTTTTTCTAAAAACTAGGAGGAAGCTGGACCAAAAAAAAAGCGAAGCGGGAAGCACCCGGAGGGTAGCTTCGCCGGCTTCGGCAGCCCACCGTTGCCTTCCCTTCTTCCAGTGTCCCCACAGTTTGTTCACGTAATTACGTAAATTGCCATCAGCCTTCACGAATCACCTCCACGAAAATACGCATCTGTTCACCACAGTTGTTCTAGGTCTTCGTGATCAAATATTGTTTAAGCAATGCCTCATGATTCGAACAAATTTTGTAACCATAACGTAAGCTATTCGGTTCTTTGTTTCTAGTAAGCACCAGGCGTACACCATGGACTATTTTTTTTTACAGTACTGCTGAATGTGTTGCTCATCTCAAAAAGATAAAGGGAAGATTCCAGTACGTAGCCGTACAATCTGCCAACGATAGGTTTCAGGAAAAGCAAATAAAAAAAAAGATCAGTACACTAGTTCTATTTTTAGTTATTTTTCTATTACATAAGTGAACAAGAAATACACGTATACAATTAGGACATAGGACTGGGGGCATTATCGACAATTACCTCTTTCATCCATGAAGCTGTAAGGGAAGCTCTTTTGCCAAACGATTTCAGGCACAACTACAGTCACAACCGACGCAGCTGTTTTTCAGAGAAGCCATAGCCACAGCTGAAGCCAGCACAGCTGAAGCCCTACCAATAAGGCCCGAAGTCGATTTGGACTTAGCCATGATGGCAGGGACACTGCATCAAATCCCGATGTGCAGAAGAGTTTTGATCCCTGCTGCGCCGCACACAAATTTACAGGGAATTTTCCTTCTCGATTTTTTTTATCTTCTTGATCAATTCATGGAAGGTAATTAACAAATTAGGGCACTGTGACGGTACCTCTTTTACCTCTTGGGAGGTCAAAGACCAAAAGAAATCTGAACCCTTGATTTATACTTAAAATAGAAAAAATAAACTAAAAATTTAGAGGAAAAAACCGGCACAATTTTCACGGAAGCAAATATAGTTCCACCTCTAGTCCGGCTGCAGATCCTCCTCCGATTCTTCCGCTTGATCCCGTCTATATTTCCTAAATTCACGGGACACAAATATGCGACTGTAAATCATCGCCCTCGCGGTGGATGAAGCCTGCACGGACACGAGTAACATGTCTTCGTAAATCATGAAACGTCTCCTGTTCGACCTCAAGTCCTAACGTACAAAAAAGGTCACGTTTCATGCCACGCTAAACATCATGGTTGCACACGTTTCTAATTTTTTTTATGGCACCCCGCCATGTTTCTGAATGTTTTTACATCAAAAGAGAAAAAATGGCACCTTGACACATTTATAAGTGTCTTGACACGTCAAAGAAAAAAAATTGGCACCTTTCGCATGATGTGCCTTCCACACGTCTGAACGTCTTTTTTTTGAGATTACACAGTACAACTCAGACACTCACAACGCACGCACACTCACCCCTATGAACGCACATACGCAAACCCTACCCCTATGAGCATCTTCGAAGACTGAGCCGGCAAATTATCCAGATCCCGAAGTCACCACTGACGCCTCACTGTCGACGGCCACGTCGCCTACCGCTGAAAGCACAAATGCCGTTAAATTCTAGAAAATTCGCTCCCACCAGGAGTCGAACCCAGGACCTCAAAGGTGCTACTCGGATGCCTTAACCACTAGGCCAAGGCCCCTTTCACCACGTCTGAACGTCTTGTACGTAAAAAGACAGAAAATGGCGAAACGTACATTCACAACTGAATTTGTTTCACGTGGATATTCTCTCCATCATAAAATCCTAACAACTATTACCTCCTAAGAGGTAAAAGGTCATCAATCAAATTAAAATAGACGTCCACAATTGTTTCAAGGTACTATAAAACTGGCCACAAATTAATGATCCGATTTACTACCCAGTGATACCTATTTTGCATGGGCGTCTAAGCGGCTCATGGCTCCGATCTCTTACGCGTCATCGTGAAGATCAAGCCGATTTTACCTTCACCGATCAAATAGATCAGAAGCGGTGTTCATGCTAGTTGCTGTATGTCTAATGCTGAAAAAGTCCCGAGGTGGAGCACGCCCCGTGAGGAGGAAGTCCTAATGAGGATGTACACCCAATCGGCATATGGATCTAGAGGGAAGATTCCTTCTCGATTTTTTCCCCTCTTGATTAGTTAACAATCTGATAGTTAACGTATTAACAATCTGATCATATACTCACTGTAATACCTTTTTCCATGAACTGGATTGCACCGAATCAATCCTCGTGTGTTTGAAAGACACCATGCATCTCGCCTACACGGCAAATACAAGCATACTAGACGTAGGGTTATTATACTTGAGGAGGCCCGAACCAGTATAAATCATGTGTCTCTCTTGATTAATCTTCGTATAAGCAAAGCGCTCGTACCGATTTAAATATCTGGTGAATATCCCGTTCAATCGGGTGACGACAAGTATATAATTTGTTAAACTACCTACGTTAAGCTCTCAAGAATTTACTTAGTTATGTTTTTGATCTTGGTCACTCGCAACTCTAGCTATGAGTGTTGATGTAAGATATGTACTTGTTTAGCTGGATCTCATGTTTGGATCTCTGTAACATGAACAAGGACTGGAAAAGAAATGATTGTTGCCTAGGACCTCTATAAATACTCCAACTCTACAATCTGACACATGATTCGAAGATAATTACCTTACCAAGATTACATTATTTTTAACTCATGTAGGACTTGTGACATTATTATGTTATACTTCTGATGTTCTAAGCTGTTGTTTTCAACAAATAATTGTGAGCTGATGTAAATGGATATTCTTAATAATTAATAAAGGCTCATATTCTCTTTTTTGTTCAGATTAGATTTATGTGATGTTATTAATGTTCATTATGCTCATGCATTATGATATATTGCAACTTAGATATTATTTTGAAATCAATGATATGAAGAGAATGTAGTCAAGTAGACCATAATGCTCATGGTCATGTCAAGTGATGTCATTATTTAGACACGCACATGCATTAGTACTAGTAGAATGTTGAATGATAAAGTTTACCGCAATAAGTGTTTTTGGGTGAACTTTCCCTGCAAGAAGAAATTACGGTACTCTAGGCTATTGTCTATTGCAGCTACCACCGTAAATAAATGCTATGCTAGGTATATATTTGAGTAAATATATTGTATGTCATTAGCTTAAACCAACCCATTGTACGCCATCTTGGTCCACATATTTATTTCTCAATTTTAAACATAGCTATATGAAGTTTGGCTTCGGTGCAAGGCATCCTGCACATATTTTGTGCAGGGGCAATGGATACCTCTAGTTTTTTACTTCTATTATGCTCAAATGTCTAGGGTTTTTTTTCACACGTTGGTAAACTCGTAATATCTCCTTTTCATTACGTACTTTAAGGTTATCAAACTTACTTATCTCTGCCTTGTATATGGAGGCCACCACTAATAGTAGTGATTTGTTCTATTTCTGGGGATAATAAAACAAAGTTGAGCATGGATTTGAATAACATTTATTCCCTCTATCCTTAAATTGTTGACATCATTGATTTTTTAAGTTACGTTGTTGTTATATATATATTTTTTAAAATGTTTTATCATTAAAGAAAATTGAAACATAACTTATAATTTTGCATATTTCAGCTAACATTTTGAATAAGATGAATGGTCAAACGTAACTCAAGAAGTCAATTACGACAACTATTTAAAAACGAACGGAGTAGCTTACTGAACCAAACAAACTATCTCAAGAGTACTTTATATGGGCAATTGTTTCTAGCACATATTTGGAGTCCAATTTTGATTTACACCTAAACTTTAGAATTTTCATTTTCATCACAACCATTTTGGTCCAAACCATATGTAAAACCAATGAACCTAGAGCATGGTTCACAGGTTTTAGTGATTGATGTCCACATAGTCAATGAGACTAACAAGGTTTGCTTGTGCAAGATATTTAGTCTCACGAATGTATTGATGTACTATTGAAGTGCCAACACCTCAAAGGTTGTAGCGAATTGAAGTTGACAAAGAGAAGAAGTGAACATGAGAACTACTCTATAGAGTGACTACTAGTCACATGAGGTAAGAGGCAAGGTAAGTATGTCATGTGTTCTTCAGTGTATCTTATACCTTGACATGCTCTTCATCATCATGTCAGTCTTGCCTTACATCATATACTATGATGATCTGGTCTCTTGTGTGATTATGACATGCAATGCTTATTTATGTGTACTCTATTCTTGTCATCATGTTGTCATGTCATGTGATCTTGCTTACATATCATTCACCATGACATGGGTGTTAATCATATATTCATCATGTAGCTTGACTTCATATTTCTATATTCTGATGTCCTTATTGTGCTAGTTTTAGTTACATATCTTATGCACATTATATGATGATTCGATCAGGTTCTCCTTTATGACAACTAGATCATTGTTACTAACATCTTTGGATGAAGGAATCGAAAGGTTTTCATATAGTCACATGATCGAAAGAAATGGGTTGAGCAACAACAATCTTTTATCTACATTCCGGTGATTGGTTGCCTCGACGATTGATGACGACAATGATGATCATTGGACTTGATGGAGGTTAAGTACATGCTAGAACTAAGCAAGTGTTGGCTTGGTATAGATATAGGTTTGAGTCCATAGGAAAACCGGACTATTAAAGAGGATCGAGTCGTTTCTCTTAGGTCAAACTAGTGGTAGAGGTGAGTGGATACTCACTGGGTCTCTCAGGCACTAGGCTGGAAGAAGAGAAATGAAGGAACCAAGGTTGATGAAGTTGGGAGCATGAATCAAGCTAAAATTAAATTTTAGCTTCGGGAACAAATATTATAGGGTACAGTCAAAGAGGTCGTAGGGTACAATCTCTATAAGGATTCTGGACAGAAACAAAATCAATACCGTACAATATAGTCAAAGAGAATGTATGGTACTATCCCTACAAGAAAATCTAGACAGAGAAGGATGTGTTCTGGTAAAAAAAAAAAGAGTCTGTAAGGTACAGTCAAAGAGACCATAAAATCTGGACAGAGAAGGATATGTTCTGGATAGAAAGAAAAATGCAGATCATATTATTTTACTGTATGGTACAACCCCTATAAGAAATCTGAACAGAGAAGGATATGTTCTAAATAAAAGAAACTGAAGACCGTACCATTATACCGTAGGTCATATTTTGATAGACCACATTTTAGCAATGGCTAGTTTATGGTTGGAGGCGTATAAATAGTTGGCTCCTTAGGCCTTTGGGGAGACTTTGGCCATTATTACCAGTGGAGAAATGTTGGGGATCCGCGGAGCAGGACTCGATCCCGGACAGCCCTCTTTGTACCCGAAGGGTTTAACCAGGCTAACCAAGTTACCCTCCGTGTGTCATCTGTATTTCCTTCCGCAGGGATTGACGCTGGGCGCGAGCGGCGCACCGAGCGCCCGAAGGGTCTCCGGAGTCCGAAGACTCAAGACTTCGGACGAGGTTCGGAGGGGCGCCTCGCGCACGCCCGAAGATCCGCGGGACCTGCTGCAGGGCGCGAAGGGCGGATCCATCGTCCGAAGGGTCGCTGCCGCGCCAAGGCTGTGGACTTCGGACGAGGCTCGGCTGGGTGCCTCGTGTACGCCCAAAGACCTACGGGTGGGCCCGGAGGACAAGTGCGTCAGCAGCTAGGGTTTCTAATGTACCCTCGACAGGAAGGTGGCAAAAGACTATTGTGCCCTCCGGACATTTTTGTACCGAATATCCTGTACATTATTCTCCGTGATCAGGGGTAGTTTAGGCATCGATTTGTAATTCCTGATCACGGTATAAATACCCCCTCCCGCGCAATGGAGAGGGAGTCGACTCTCTGTGATGTGACATGATTATTAATGCTATAGCCTAGGCTTCGTGTTGCGCAGAGTCCTTGCGAAGCACGCGAAGCCATTTCTCTATCTCTCACGCTTCTTCTCCGTGCTTCACCCGGTGCTGGGCTTTCTTTACGAAGAATCCCAACATTTGGTGCCCACTGTGGTTCTAGCACGAAGAACAAGCCCTAATGCCACCTAAAAAGGCGAGGGTTGCGCAAGGGGCTTCGGAAGAAGACCCAGTGCCACCCCCGCAGCCACAGCTACCCGCCGGTCCAACAACAAGATCAAACGCGGCAAGGACACCCCAAGGAGAAACACCGCTCCGCACCGGGGAAGCCCAAGCCAATACCAACACCAATGCCCCTTGCGGCGAAGACAACCGCATAAGAGAGGCAGCCAACAAGCAAATCATCCCTGCGGAAGAACCCCCCTTCGCGCAGGACACTGACACTGATACGGACGAAGATTGGGAACAGTTCGACAACACAAGGGTCAATTTCGATAACCCGGAGACTAGCAATGCCCAACAAGAGCGAGCAAGAACCGAGACCAAGAGCAAGAGTACAGAGCCCTCCTCAAGTTGCAGAAGCATTTGAAGAGACTCCGAGAAATACGAAGCGCTCGCCTTGAACAGGCCAGCCAACATTCGAAAACAAGACTCCAAAGCAGAATCGAAGAAGCAAAGGCCTCAATCGTTCAGCTGGAAGAAGAGTTGCGGGAAATGCAAGAGCAAAATACCGAACAGCAAGACCAAGTGTTTAGAAGAACAGCAAGACCAAGCCATAACACCACAAGACCCGAAGGGATAATCAGCAAATTTGACAAAAGCTCACCACTTTCCGAAGGCATTCAACTCACGAGATGGCCCACGTCGTACAAGCCAATACCTCTCCCGAGATACAATGGCCATTTCGACCCAAGACAATTTCTCATGAGCTACGAAGCTGCAATCTCCTCCGCTGGCGGAAACGACATCGTTCTAGCCAAAAAGCTTATCACTGCACTCGAGGGTCCGGCATTGGACTGGTACTCAACCCTTCGCCCAGGCACAATATACTCGTGGGAAAATCTAAGGGACAAGTTGACCCAAAACTTTCAAGGTTTCCTACGCAAAACCGTCTCAGCTCAAGAGCTGCGGGCTTGCGTACAACGAGAGCGGGAGCCTCTTCAAGACTATTTCCGAAGATTTGTAGAACTAAGATCTCAGGCACCAGAAGTGGAAGATAGCTCAGCAATTGATGCAAGAATCGCGGGGCTTCGGGCCGGACCTTGTTCGACGCATTTGACAATGAACACTCCGGCGACTATCGAAGACCTATACACAGAGCTAGCAAGGTACAGCAAAGCTAATTCCGACTATCGAAGACGAAAAGCAAGTGAAAACAGTCAAAAGCAAGCGGCGAAGTCAAACAACCAACGAAGCCAACCAGACTGGAACACCTCGAGAAGGCGAAATAAAGACGAACAGCAAGCCCAATACATCAACCAGATCGACAGCACAAAGACGGAAACACCTCCGGAGTCTAACAGTTATAGAGGAGGAAGAAACGGAAGAGGAAGGGGACGAGGCAAAGGAAGAAACCAAGAACCTCGCAAACCATACTGCATTTTCCATGGACCCGACCAAGGACACACCTCAAAAGAGTGCCCCGAAACCAAAACAGTCCTGGAAAGAATGAAAACAAAGGAACAACCCACTCCTCCACCCCGAGTTGTCAACAATACCTCCGGAAATCACAGTTGGCAACCATCACCACAATATAATCCTGCATACCCGCAAATCACTCCAGTCTACCATCAGCACTATCAAGGCACAATGCCTCACCCATCGAGTTTCCACCCAAACAACTTTTCGCCAGCACCTCAAGTAAACCACATCCCGAAGATGCTACCATCACCTTCGCACAATTATACAACACGAGAAGAGCTACCACCACCACCTCCCATCACCAGAATTCCACCGAAGACTGAGTCAATCCATCAGACTCCTGCAGATCCACTGCCATCCTTCGGCACCATACTACCAATCACCGGAGGGTCTTCGACGGACTTCGAGTCAAAGAGACAACGAAGAGATTATTTCAGAGCAGTAAACACAATTCTCAACGCAGCTCCAATCAGAAAGACAAAATGGTCTCACGTGCCTATCACTTTTACCGAAGAAGATCTATCACGTTGCGAACTCAAGAAGCACCCGCACAATGACGCCATGGTCATCAAAACAAACATCTACGGATGGGATGTCACCAAGATATTGGTTGACAACGGGGCTTCTTCGGACATCCTTTTCGCCAGTACCTTCGACCGGCTAAAACTGGACAGGAAACTCCTTGAACCAATGGACACACCTTTGTACGGCTTCGGAGGAAAAAGAATCAACCCTCTGGGAAAAATCTCTCTGCCCGTGTCCTTCGGGGATACGTCAAACCCCAGAACCGAACACATAACCTTCGACGTGGTGGAAATGAATTACCCATACAACGCCATCTTCGGCAGAAGTGTCATCAACACCTTCGATATTATCATCAGGAATTCATTCTTGGTCATGAAAATGCCCTCGCCAAAGGGAGTCATCACATTCTTCGGGGACCAGAAAGAAGCCAGGAATATCGAGAAGGGAATAACCCCCGGCCAAAATAATGTGTATATCGTAAGCGAAGACCCAGACAAAAAAGAAAGGCACAAGCACTTAGTGCCAGAAAAGTTGCTGGACAAAGAAGAACCTCGCATCACCCACAAGGACGGAACAAGAAGAGTACTGCTCGACGACCTCATCTTAGATCAAGCAGTGATAATAAGCGATCAACTCCCGAAGAACGAAGAAGAAGAGCTCATTGAGTTGCTCTGCAAAAACAAAGACGTCTTCGCATGGTCATCACAAGACCTCCAAGGCGTAAGCAGGCAAACAATTGAGCATAAGCTGGACATCGATCCAAAGATCAAACCGAAGAAGCAAAAGTTAAGAAAAATGTCAGACGACAGAGTCGCAGCCGTAAAGGCCGAAGTCCAAAGGCTCCTCGATGCTGGGGTCATCAGAGAAGTCAAGTACCCCACCTGGTTAGCAAATACAGTCCCAGTGAAGAAGAAGAACGGAAAATGGAGAATGTGCGTAGATTTCACCGATTTAAACAAGGCATGCCCAAAAGATGATTTCCCTCTGCCTCGCATTGACAAGATAGTAGATGCCGCTGCGGAAGCCGAGTTACTTTCCCTTCTCGACTGCTTCTCCGGCTATCATCAAATCTTCATGAGAAAAGAAGACGAAGAAAAAACAAGTTTCATCACCCCCTTCGGAACCTTTTGTTTTGTGAGAATGCCCGAAGGGTTGAAGAATGCAGGGCCAACATTCTGCAGAATGACTACCGAAGTATTGCCAGAGATGGAAGGAACAATAGTACTCGTATATGTCGACGACATCGTCGTAAAAAGCGATAAGCGAAGTGATCATATATCTCACCTAGCTCAGACATTCGCTAAGTTCAGACAAGCAAATCTCAAGCTTAACCCAGAAAAATGTGTCTTCGGAGTTTCCAAGGGCAAAGTCCTCGGCTGCCTGGTATCCATCAAGGGTATAGAGGCCAACCCCGACAAGATAGAAGCCATCCTCAACATGAAAGAGCCAGCTTCCATCAAGGACGTACAAAAGCTGACCGGAAGAATTGCAGCACTCAACAGGTTCATTTCAAGATCAGCCGAAAGGAGCCTCCCTTTCTTTCAAGTGTTAAAAGGCTCCGGAAGATTCGAATGGGGAGAAACTCAAAGAAAAGCCTTCGCTGACCTGAAGAAGTATCTCAAAGAGATGACAGCCTTCGCCAGCCCGAAGGCAAAAGAAACATTGTACTTGTACGTCGCCGCATCTCACAGAGCAGTTAGCGCGGCCCTGGTCCAATCACAAGCAAAGACAAACAACAAAGGAATCGAAGTAAAAATTCAAGTCCCAGTTTATTATGTCTCCGAAGCACTCTCCGGCTCAAAATTGTTCTATTCAGAGCTCGAAAAGATCGCCTATGCAGTAGTAATAGCTTCAAGAAAGCTGAGGCACTACTTCGAAGCCCATACAATAAAAGTGCTTACAAATCAACCTCTGTCAGAAATGTTTGGCAACAGAGAGGCATCGGGAAGAATCTCCAAATGGGCAGCGGAACTATCTGAACATGTTGTAGACTTCGAAAGCAGAAGCGCCATCAACGGACAAGTGCTTGCCGATTTCATAGCAGATTGGACCGAGCCCAGCTCCTACACTGAGGGCCCAGTCTTCGAGCAACCATGGCAAATCAGATGTGACGGAGCATGGGGTCACTTAGGGGCTGGGGCTTCGGCCGTCCTCACCTCTCCTTCGGGCATCAAATTGAGATATGCAGTTAGACTTGAATTCAGCAAGGAAACTGACAAGTGCACAAACAACATAGCAGAATACGAAGCAGTACTGCTAGCACTCAGAAAGCTAAGAGCTTTGGGCGTCCTCAACTTCGTAATTTACACCGATTCCAAAGTCATTCAGAGCCACATTGACAAAACCTTCACGGCCCGAGACCCAGAGCTGATCAAGTACCTGGACTTAATCCGAAGCACCGAGAAGCATTTCAGAGGTTTCTCTTGCGTCCACCTTGAACGAAGCGATAATCATGAAGCAGATGCCCTAGCAAGAGCAGCTTCAAGAATAGAACCCCTGCCGCCAGACGTTTTCTTCGAAACATTGACATCACCTTCGATAAAAACGCCTGAGAAAGAAATCAAACTCGTAAACATCATACAAAGCGAAGACTGGAGATCTCCTATAATGGCTTACCTTCGGAATTACTACGAAGCTCTAGATGAAACCGAAGAAAAAAGAATGAAAGCAAGAGCAAGAAACTATGTAATACTCAATGATCAGCTATACAGATCCAGCATCAGCAAACCCCTGCTAAAGTGCATCAGCCGCGAAGAAGGGATCCAAGTACTCCGCGATATTCATGAAGGAATTTGCGGAGCCCATGCCGGAACAAAATCCATCTGCGCAAAGGCCCTTCGCCAAGGATTCTTTTGGCCCACCGCCTTCACAGATGCCCAGGACCTAGTCAGAAAATGCGAAGCCTGTCAAAAGTTTGCAAGCAAACAATCCGGTATTTCCCAGCCAACACAAGTAATCCAACCAACATGGCCCCTCCAGAGATGGGGTATCGACATCGTCGGGCCACTACCCGCTGCACAAGGGAACTACACCTTCGCGGTAGTTGCCCTGGAATATTTCACAAAATGGATCGAAGCAAAACCAATCGTCAACATCACAGCGCCAACAATACGCAAATTCTTTTGGCAAAACATAGTGTGCCGCTTTGGGGTACCTCAAGAGATAACAGTGGACAACGGCAAGCAGTTCGACAACTACGAGTTCAAAGAATACTGCCGAAGTATCGGAACAACCGCACATTTCGCCTCTGTGTATCACCCGGAGTCAAATGGAGCTGTCGAAAATGCGAACAAGCAAATCTTCACAGGAGTCAAAAAATGCCTTCTCAATCAGAAGAAAGGAAAATGGGCAGATGAGCTACCGAAGATAATCTGGTCCCACAACACTTCAGAATCAAGGGCAACAAAATTCTCCCCTTTCAAGCTACTCTTCGGAGACGAAGCTATGACACCTGAAGAAATCAAGTATAAAGGCCCAAGAGCCGAAGCTCATGAGATAAACCCCGAAGACATAGCAATATTAAAAGACATGATGGAAATAGACAGAGTCAGTGCTGTCCAAAATTTAGAAAGCTATCAAGCCAAAACAAAAAAATGGAGAGACCGCAAGGTGGTTAACAAATCCTTCTCACCAGGAGATCTAGTACTCCTCCGGAGCCCAAGAACGGAGGGCAAGGGAAAACTAGAGCCAAAATGGCAAGGACCTTACATCATCATCAAGAGCAATAGGCCCGGAGCCTACCATCTCTGTGATAAGGATGGAAATGAACTCCCGCACCCATGGAATGCGGACAACCTCAAGAGATATTTCGCATAACAAATGTATCAGGGCTTCGCGGAAATATAAGCGAAGTCCTTCTGCTTTTCGCTGTAGCCTAGATTTAAATTCTGCAACTAAGGGCTCATACTCTTTTCCTCACAGGGGAACCCCGTCCAGGGGGTGAGGTTTTTAACGAGGTGAGACCCAATGTAACCTCTGCAAATCAACGCAGCTCTTTTCCCCTATCTGTCTCTCAAGCATCACAGCTTCGATGCAAACTCCATCGAGAGTTCGCCATATCTCAGGGGCAAAAACGCCCGAAGCGTAAACCTACGCTATCACGCAGAAACGCGTTTCTCTCCGGCTTATCAGGGTAAAGAAATCCTGAGTCATTCCTCAAGCAGGAAAGCTCGCAATCGCTCAGTAAAGCGAGAACATTCTTCGAGAAGAATGAAATGCCCAAGCGGCAAATAAATCATCGACACACAGCAGTGCGCCTCATGACTCCGTGACCCACCATGTACGAAGAATCTAGCTCATCAGAAACAGCTACCTACAACAAAAGCCACACAGTTCCATCATTACTGACCGTACCCACAGTAAGAGCCACCTGACTCTTCGGCACCGCGAAGAGCAACGGCAGCTCCTATATAAACCACACCTTGAGCAAACCAACAAAGCACACCAGCAACATCACAAAATGAGCGACGAAGGTACAACCAGAAAGAACATAGAAAAATACCTACAAGCAATGAAGAACCTTAGGGTATCTGAGAGCTCTTCGCAGCAAAACCAAAGCCAAAACCAGCACCCGCGAAACCAAAACTTAGAGCAAAGATTAGAAGTTCAACAATACCAACAAGACCCGGAGCCGCTGGAGGTCGTGTCGCCAAACGAAGAGGCGTTACCAGAGTTCATCAGCATCTCTTCCGGCGAAGAAGAACAAGACCGCCCAAGAAAGAGGTACCTACCAAACAATAGGCAACCTTGGAAACCAGTAAACGCCGGAGTCACAAGCAGGACCAGGAGCCGCACCCGCAGAGACGAAGTGTAACGAAGCCGAACCACGGTTGTATCAATCAACGCCCTAGATTAATAAAAAAGGGAAGTTTTTTCCGAAGCTAAAGGCTTCGCGTATCAACCTCGCCCTCGATTGCTAGGGGGGAGGGAAGTTTTTCCGAAGCTAAAGGCCTCGCATTTGTAACCTCGCCCTCGTTTGCTAGGGGGGAGGGAAGTTTTTCCGAAGGGAAAGTTAAAGTCTTCGCGTATCAACCTCGCCCTCGATTGCTAGGGGGAGGGAAGTTTTTCCGAAGTTAAAGTCTTCGCGTATCAACCTCGCCCTCGATTGCTAGGGGGGAGGGAAGTTTTTCCGAAGTTAAAGTCTTCGCGTATCAACCTCGCCCTCGATTGCTAGGGGGGAGGGAAGTTTTTCCGAAGTTAAAGTCTTCGCGTATCAACCTCGCCCTCGATTGCTAGGGGGAGGGAAGTTTTTTCCGAAGCTAAAGGCTTCGCGTATCAACCTCGCCCTCGATTGCTAGGGGGGAGGGAAGTTTTTCCGAAGTTAAAGTCTTCGCGTATCAACCTCGCCCTCGATTGCTAGGGGGGAGGGAAGTTTTTCCGAAGTTAAAGTCTTCGCGTATCAACCTCGCCCTCGATTGCTAGGGGGAGGGAAGTTTTTCCGAAGTTAAAGTCTTCGCGTATCAACCTCGCCCTCGATTGCTAGGGGGGAGGGAAGTTTTTCCGAAGTTAAAGTCTTCGCGTATCAACCTCGCCCTCGATTGCTAGGGGGGAGGGAAGTTTTTCAAAAGCGAAAGTCTTCGCGTATCAACCTCGCCCTCGATTGCTAGGGGGGAGGGAAGTTTTTCAAAAGCGAAAGTCTTCACGTATCAACCTCGCCCTCGATTGCTAGGGGGGAGGGAAGTTTTTTCCGAAGCTAAAGGCTTCGCATATCAACCTCGCCCTCGATTGCTAGGGGGGAGGGAAGTTTTTCCGAAGCTAAAGGCCTCGCATTAGCAACCTCGCCCTCGTTTGCTAGGGGGGAGGGAAGTTTTTTCGAAGTGAAATACTTCGCGTTAGCAACCTCGCCCTCGTTTGCTAGGGGGAAGGAAGTTTTTCGAAGACTCACAACAAATGCATGAATTGTATCATCGCTATCAATAAACAAACAAAACAACCAACACTAAGTCAAGCCTAAAGCTCGAAAACGACAACAGAAGCTTAGAGTTCAAGAAACATCCCAGGTAACCCATCACCACGGCTATCGTCATACACCCATGGAACTTCGTAAATCTCTTCAGACTCCGTAGCTTCGACCTTCGGGATGACCAGCGGAGGCCCGCGAAGCAATCGACGCCTACCTCTCTGAAACAACTGAGTCACTTTAGCCCGAGCGGCAAAGTACTCATTAAAAACGTAACCCCAGAAGCGACCAAGATCGTCATCGCCAACTATCTTCGTAACCAAACGATGGGCAGCGCGCGTAGCACAAATCCTACCATTCTGATAGCATAACGGTTCAACGACAGCCCCCTCTTCGGAGACCTGCACACAGTATTGCGTCTTTAAATTACAGACTCTTAAAATTACAAAACAAAAACAAAACCAAGTAGCCCCGAGGATCTAAGCATCTTCGCTTGCGGCAACCTTCGCGACAGGCTCCGACGGGGTAGCAGTTCGAGGAGCATCGGAAGAAGCTTCAGCAACGGCAGCACTCTTCGCCTTCTCCGCCTTCCCCTGCTCGTCAGCCGAAGACGGATTTGAAGACGAAGCGGGACCTCCAACCTCCTTCCTCTTCTTCTCCTTGGCCTGCAAAAGGTCGAAGGTTACTAAACTCAATAAAAACTCCAAAAAAAAAAAAAAAGTCCGAAGCCCTTACCTCCTGCGCGCGAGAAACAGCGCTAGCACTGGCGGCCGCGGAGCCGTGCTTGTTCCAGTAAAACCTCCAAAAGCGCTTCGCAACGACGCTAACGCCTTTGTCCGAGGTATTAGGATCAGCACCCTCAATAGCTTCGCAAGGGAAAGTGGAGTAACCAAGTTCATGGAAATCTCCGACCTTCCTCTTCGCCAGAATATCCAGGAGCGCATAGAGACAGGTCTTCGCCCCGTGATCACACATGTTCGTCACCAAGCTGGGCACAGACTGCAGCTCTCTCTCGACCCAAGTCAAAAAGGAATCGAGAGTCAGATCGTCTCCGGCGGGAAGAGGGCGAGGCTGGCGTCCGAAGCGAGCAAGTAGCTCCGAATAAGACCGAAACAAAGCCGAAGCTTTCGACCTTAGCCGTTCGGTCTCCGCCCTCATGGTCTCCTCCAGAGCGGCCTTTCGGTCCTCCACTTTCTCCAGCGCCGCCGCGTGTTTCCTTTCGGAATACTTCTTATAGGCGGCGAAGGAGTCAGTTTTCTCTTGGAGATCCTTCTTCAGGCGAGCGATCTCCTCTTCGAAGCTAGCTTCCTTCGCTTCCCAGCAGTTTTTCTCCTCGCGAAGCGCGACGAGCTCGGGGGGGACACCTCCGAAACCCACTTCAATCTCCAACTTCTTCCGAAATACCTAAGACGCCTGCGTAATCTGACAAACAAGCGAAGTGTTAACAAAGACCAAAAGGTCAAAAATACAAACGAAGAGGAACCCTTCAACCCAGTTACCATTTGGCCTTGCCGGAGCAGCAAGTCGGCAAGGTTAGGAGCGGAATTCGCCTCCAGCGTGGCCCGAAGCTCTACGCAACACAAGTAAAGCGTGAGAACAAAAAATATATATAAAAAGAGTAAAGCGAATAAAACTAAGGCCACAAGTCTAAGGACCTTCGGGATTGTATTCCCTCAAGCCACTCATCACCGCCAGCGAAACACCGAGAGAGCTAGCATCCTTCGTGGTTC
This sequence comes from Eragrostis curvula, assembly GCA_007726485.1. Classification (NCBI taxonomy): domain Eukaryota; kingdom Viridiplantae; phylum Streptophyta; class Magnoliopsida; order Poales; family Poaceae; genus Eragrostis; species Eragrostis curvula. The sequence continues at coordinate 9,361,864 of CM017443.1, forward strand.
CGTACGAGCTCCCCGCGTCGGAGCTCGAGTCAGAATCGTCGCCCGAAGACGACGAACCATCAGAACTCTCCGAAGCACTAGAGCTCGCAGCATCTCCAGACCGTTCTACGCCGGTCGAGCCCAATACATCGTCCTCAATCATGTCCATGGCGCTCCGACCCGGCTCCGTGCCCTGCATCTCCTCAACATCTACACGAAGACTGCTGGCGCCATCCAACAATTCTTCGGTATCAGATAACTCAATCACGGGAACCCCGTCCCGGCCTTCGGAAAGCGCCTCCAAGCCAGGAGAAACAGGCGCTTTCCCTGAACCAATCAACCTGGCACCACCAGCCACAGATTCATCTTCACCTCGGGAACCCGAAGCAAATTCCGTTTGTCCCGAAGCAAGGCGGGAACTCGACCCGCCTCGAACTTCACCCGAGACTCCGGAGCTTTTCGAACCTCGAGTTACGACCCTCTTGCGCTTCCGGCGCTCAGCCAGCACAGTGCTCGTCGTAGCGACAGCACTTGCCTTCTGCGGACGAGAAGCCGCTCGACCCCGACCTCGTCCAGCACCTGAACACGAAGACCCAGCGCCGCCGGCGGGAGCTTCGGCTTTCTTCTCCCAGCCCCTCATCTTGATATAAGACGTCGTTGTAATTTCGGGCGTCTCCCCCTTCTTGAGCCGTTTTCTGCCTAAGGGCACGGCGTGGTTACCATAGCTGATATTCAGCGAATCGAAGATTCGATTGATACGGCGCTTCGGGATCAGACCGTTTTCCACGTCATACGCTTCGGCAGCACTGAACGGATCGCAGAGTATATTAGCGCACTCTTCGACCATCTCAACAAACTGTAATGGCCGAAGACCTTCAGGCTTTTTCAGCCCATTAAACTTCGGGCGGCGGTAAGTGAACTTACGCTCCTCGAGCTTCACTTTCTCGGTGCCATCCGGTTTCCAGCCACCCTCCACAGGCCAAACACCAGCAGCAATGAACTCCTCTACCACAGTGCGGCCGCTGATGACCTTGCAGGCTTTCTTGAAAGCATCACAACAAGGCTGGAAGGTCTTGCCACGGCCGGCGAAACCAGGAGAGAAAATGGGCTCCGCAGGAACCAGCGAGCTGGCCAGGGGGTAGCACGAAGACCCATCATCATTCTCCCCTTCGGGTACCTCAGCGTAGAACCAGTAGTCAACCCAGTCGTTGTCCCATCGATTCCTCGAAGCGGCAACCAAAGCAACCTTCTCGAGCTTCGATTTCTTACTGAAGCTTCGCGGTTGGAAAGTGCAGACCCCATACGGAAGAAGCAGGACATCGTTGTCATAATACACCTTCTTGTTCTGCAAGTGACAACTGAAGAAGCGCAAAAAGGCTTCGTAGTTCACCTTCGCATTGAACGTCCTCACGGCCCAGATGAACTTCGACAGTTGCACGAAGGCATTGGGCGTCAAGTGATGTATCTGAATACCATACGCCGTAAGCACTCGCTGAAGGATGAAGAGAGCAGGAAGCCGAAGACCGGCCTCGAAATAATCCCGAAAAACAACTGCCTCATTAGCCTTGGGCTGCGGAATTTCTTCGTCGCCTGGACAGCGTGCCCTTCCAGCCTCGAAGTATCCCCTCTCAACATACATAGCCAGCTCGGCTTCGCCAACCCGGGAGCGGTTCAAGCGATAGGTCTTGTCAATAACTGCAGGTGTCCGAATCCGGGCGTCAGAAACCTTCGAAGAATGACCACAACCGGAAGTACCCTCCCCCTCTGCAGCCGAAGATCCAGCATCAACGCCGGACTTAAAGCGTTTTCTCCCGAAGTCCCCAGCATAAGCACTCTCGATATAAATCTCATAATCCCTATTAGCCTCAAAGTTCTTACCTTTAACCGGAACCGAGGCCTCCGCGTCGTCTGCCGAGAGCTTTTCAACCGGAACGTCTTCCGGAGCTTTATGGCCTCCGGACCCGCCACCAGCGACAGCTTCCGGGACTTCAGGCTCGCGCCTTCCGGAGACATCCTCCGGATCACGAGCACCAATCTCGCCCCCTCCTGGCTGAAGGTCGCCTCTTCGCCAGACATTGCCGGCTCTTCGTCGATGAGAGCAGCGGTTTGCTTCGTCCTAGCCATCAAAAGCACCTGAAAGTTGTACGAAGAAAAATTTTACAACGAGAATCATCACGCACCCACCCGAAAATCCGAAGAGCGATCAGCCACAAACCTTAAGAAGATTGCGAAGACTGGATGGAAGTAGCGTCGAAAATCGAAGCCGCGAAAACAACAGCGAAAACCCGAAGATCACAAAGGAAATGAGGTGAGCGCGGAAAATGACCGGCCCCCTCCCCTCCTTATATAGGGGGGTAAAAACGAGCAGTTGAAAACCGCGAGTGCGGATAAGATCAACGTTTTTACCGCGCTCTCGACCTCCGGACAACACGAAATCATCTTCGGGCTATACAGCCAGCATCAACCCCAATGAGCGAGGGAAGTTTTTCCGGGATCGGCTCCGGCCACATCCGATTGTTCTTCGAGGGTTCGGCTCATCGGCGTTGAACCTCGCCCACGAGGGGCTACTGTTGGGGATCCGCGGAGCAGGACTCGATCCCGGACAGCCCTCTTTGTACCCGAAGGGTTTAACCAGGCTAACCAAGTTACCCTCCGTGTGTCATCTGTATTTCCTTCCGCAGGGATTGACGCTGGGCGCGAGCGGCGCACCGAGCGCCCGAAGGGTCTCCGGAGTCCGAAGACTCAAGACTTCGGACGAGGTTCGGAGGGGCGCCTCGCGCACGCCCGAGGATCCGCGGGACCTGCTGCAGGGCGCGAAGGGCGGATCCATCGTCCGAAGGGTCGCTGCCGCGCCAAGGCTGTGGACTTCGGACGAGGCTCGGCTGGGTGCCTCGTGTACGCCCGAAGACCTACGGGTGGGCCCGGAGGACAAGTGCGTCAGCAGCTAGGGTTTCTAATGTACCCTCGACAGGAAGGTGGCAAAAGACTATTGTGCCCTCCGGACATTTTTGTACCGAATATCCTGTACATTATTCTCCGTGATCAGGGGTAGTTTAGGCATCGATTTGTAATTCCTGATCACGGTATAAATACCCCCTCCCGCGCAATGGAGAGGGGGTCGACTCTCTGTGATGTGACATGATTATTAATGCTATAGCCTAGGCTTCGTGTTGCGCAGAGTCCTTGCGAAGCACGCGAAGCCATTTCTCTATCTCTCACGCTTCTTCTCCGTGCTTCACCCGGTGCTGGGCTTTCTTTACGAAGAATCCCAACAAGAAACATAGTGGGAGTCAAGAGGAAGCAAGAGAAGAACTAAGGGAAGATTAGAGGGAAATTTTAGTGCTTGCGAATATTTAGAGAGACGATCTTAGTGCTTGAGAGGGTTGAGAGCATCTCTCCACCTCTAGAACTAGTGTTCTCATAGGGATGTTGTCTTGTTTTGTTATGGCAATAGGCCTAGACCAGTTAGGCGTCAGAGTTGAGCTATCCGGTGTTGGTCGTGGAAGCCAACACAAGTTTGTACACGGTCTTGGAGCTTCCTGTTGGAAAGAAGCATCACTAGTGGAGCGCCTTTTGGACCACATTAAGTGTGGATCCTTACCTTTGGAAGAGTACTCAGAAGTTGCCGGCGGGACGTGCCCGCGTCTTCATTCAGAGGTTGAAGAGTGCTTTAGAGGTTAATGCCATCAAGCGGTTGGATGGGGTCAAGACTCCGGTGGGAGTGACCCAACGTGGAGTAAGGAAAGGCGCATCCTTCCGAGACCATGGAAGAAAATCGATGAATAATCTCTTACTTTTACTCTCTACACTACTTGCACTTGTTAGCATATGCTTGTAGTAGATATTGTGCTTATCATATGCTTAGTGATTGTTTTCGTGTGCTAGCTCCTCATTATCTAGTGATATATGATTTCCTTATTATGTGTTTGTACCTACTTGCTTAGCGCACACTTGCTTGATATGATCTAGTGATTTTGTTATCTTGTTATCGTGATCACTAGCTTGAGCTTTCTATGTGTTACTTATATATGCATGCTAATTTGTTTGTCTATCTTATCATATACACTAGCATGTGTAGGATTTACTTGACCTTCCTTATGTGTTTCATATACATCGTAGTTTGCTTGATTGTCTTTATCCTATACATTAGCATGTGTAGGACATGTTGAGCTTTCCTATGTGTTTCATATGCATGCTGGATTGTTTGATTGCCCTTATCTTATACATTAGCACGTGTAGTACTTGTTGAGCTTATCTTGTATATTGTCATATGCTAGGTAGTTGCTTTATACTCATGCATACATGCTCGATCGTAGCATGCATGTACAAATCCCAACATATGCTTATCTTAGCTTGACGACTATCACTTAGTGCACACGTATTCTCATGTTATGTATCCTTTACTTGTGCAAATAAAAGAGTAGGTAGAAGTGCATAAAGTTTTCGTTCATGGTATGCGCGATTCACCCCCTCTCGGTCACATGGTCCTTACACCATACTTTTACCAAAAGTTCATTTAGTGCTGCTAAAGGTGTTAACATTGTTGCGCAAAGACAAATTTACCCTTGTTGATTTTTGATCAGTTTTGATGGCAGGCGTTGTGTGAGTACCATTTTTATATGAAACAATATGATTTTTTTTCATAAATGAACTAGATAAACTGAACAAAGTATTAGATAGAATTTCACAAAAATAAATTTGGGTCGAATTGAACAAAATTTCAATGAAAAATGTTGAAAAAAAAAAATTGATAGCATTTAAGCTATATTGTTCGCATGACTTTAGTTCTTGTTTGATTCGGCCGAACAGGAATGGGGATTTCAATTTTTCTAGTCATACGGGCAATGTTTCAATAACAGTGGTCGGGGCAAACAACTGTCGGAGCGCGGTTTGGCAGTTTTCGCAAAAATCGCAAAAATCGCAAAAATGAGGAATTTGAATTTGAAAGGTTTGAGATTTCAAATCACGCGGTTTTCAAGATAAACTATGTGAAAACCGTGAGAAAACCGCAGTTTTTGACAAGAAACCGTGGTGGAAAGAAAAATAAGAAAAAAGTGAAATGCTTTTTTTTTTAAAAAAGTTGACATGGCCTTTGCTGATTACTTACAATAATACACTGAGTTACAAAGGACCTAGTTACAACCGCTCACATAGACCAATCGCAATATCCCACAATTGTATTTTTTTTTTATGCATACTCACATGTTGGACATACTTCTAGCTCGATGGACAATGGAGCAGCTGGCAGCCGCTGGTCTTCTTCACTAGCCGAACAAGGCCGATCACTAGAGTGTCCAGCCATTTCTACTCATCACCTTGTCTTTACATAATGAAAGTGGGCGTTAGGTGGCCAAATTTCTAACACAATCTACTACTCTAATTTTTTTGTTTTCTCCTATTCCTTACAATATTTGTTGGACTGCCCGAACTTGCGATTTTTGTGTTATTGTTTCACAGATGGTCCCATCCATCGACAGCTACCTATAGGATTTTTTTATTTTTTTTTCAAATTTTCCAAAATTCAAATTTGAAAATCGGCGAACCGCGCGGACCGCTCCACCTTGATGTGGTTTATTGCAAGATTGAAAACCCTGCATACGGGTTACAGGTGCAAATTTTAACTAACTTTTTCTTTTGTTTTTTCAAGATCATGTTTTCATATTAAGGAGGAGTAATTTTTCTTTCTGGTACCAAATTCCAGCAGATTCAACAATCAAAGATGACCTCATTGGAGTCTTGGAGACGCGCTTCTGTAGCTCTCGTTGTGAAAAGATTTTTTCCATCTAAAACGAGAATAGCAGGACTGGTTTCGCCCCCGCTCGCACGGGCCACGTCGCCCGAAATATTTCCCTCCTTCGATTGTTTTGATGATGCCGTTCTGATCGTACGCGTGTAACGTAACTTTGTCAACGGACTGCCACACATTGTTGAATATGTCCAAGAAAAAATGTCAACATATCTGACTTTTTTGTGTTCATTTTCCTATAAATTGACACCCTCCCCCGTTAGTTCATCCTCATCCATTCCACTGCTTCTTTTGGCTTTGCATCGTTTGTTCCCGTGCACCCTTTGGAAATCTGGAGACGGTTTTATTCTGCTGTTTTAGATGGCTGCTGCCAGGCTTCGTGATCTTTCTCCGGCCTCCAGAAACTGGCGTGGGCGATGGTCTTCAACTTCTCGTACAACATCACGTCCCATGGCGGCATCATATTCGCGTCTTGCTTGTCGTCACACCCTCGCCGCTGCGGCCGAGCACGGAACATCCGCGATGACGGCCGAGGAGCATGAACGCGGCAACGGCGAGGAGCACGAGGAGAGCAGGACGACAGTGGCGACGCGGGCGGCGCGCGGCCGAGCAGCGAGGGTTCTCTATTTCCCGTGTTTGTTGACTGTCGCTATGCGGACACTAAATTCTTTATTTTGTTTCTGTGTGCAGGTGCCTGATGGTGCGGCCCATGATGCCCCTCCGGACAAGACTATTTCGAAGAGGAGGCCTTCGTCTGCTATGGCCGGAGGTGACAACGACTCTACAAAGAAGGCTGCTGGTGCTCTGAAGAAGTCGAAGTGATCCTCATCGGCGGTTATTCGTCACGAGTGTACAAGTAGATATGGTGTGTTGCATCGTTATGATTGTAGTCTTAACGATGGCGTAGTGATTTGGTGTGGTAATGGTTGTACTGTCTTGTTTGCCTTGTTCCTGTGTCACCATGTTGGTTAACTTAATAAAATAATGATATGTTACGACCACGCAATGTTGTCAACTTATCTCGTATGCTTTGCCGGTATATGTATTATCGCTTAATTTGGTGCGTAGATTCGAGATTGATTGATATAACACTTGTAATAGAATATGATATGCTTGTTTTCGCTGTCTGGTGCCTGTTGGCTTCTGACGTTCCTTTTACGTTGTCGGACGGGATACAGTGCCGCGGTGCCGTGCCCCCTTTGCTGAATGATGTGCCGCTGCGGTCGGTGCGTTGCGAATCGAGCAGCATATTTTTTGTTCTTGTGACTGCTCACTCACGCTTGTTTTTGGCTGAATTGCTGCGGGCCTCGTTCCTGTCGGAATTGGGGTTCCTTCACCGTCTGCATTACGGCAGTTTTTTGTCATTCGTACGTTTACTTTGTCTGCGCGCGTCGACCGATCTCGATTGCTCTCATCGAATACGGCTGTCTCGTTGCAACAATACTATTGTTGTCTTCTGGCCCGGTATGTGGTGGCTCTTGGAGGACTGTAACTCACTGCGAGTGCAGGTGAGTGGACTATGATTCGTCAAGTGTGAGATTACGTGGTCAGAGAGATAGGATCAAGGTTTACATTACCGCGGTAAACCGGACCGGTTTTCGCGAAAACCGGA